>JAWPHD010002921.1:0-200000 GCA_037043455.1 Cyrtodaria siliqua | reverse complement strand
CATTGGAAATCAAGTTGTCAAATTGCATATATAACAAATCATTTAAACAACACAATTATATATAGTTCTTTAATTATATATATAGTATTGTTCTGTATTACATAGGTCAGTGTCTTTCTTTGATTTTCTATGATGGGGCGCTTGGTGGCAACTGTTAATTTGTTACTAAATATGTTAATTGATTTTCTCTGCTATAGTTGTGTCGATTAATCCTTTTATCATACATGCTGCTGTTAAAAGAGTGTCAATAGTATTTCTACACTCATAGAAATCTCAAATCTGTGCTGACTACGGTCTCGTATTCTATGTTCTGCTTTGCCATGACAAATAATGCTGGTGATTTCGTTTTATATCGCATTTATATATAGGATCTATTCTGAAAAGCGCCTGATCGGCCCAGCATGTTTCCAATTGAGCAATTACCACAGACACAGTATATAATGTTATATTGTTACACATTGTTCTATGTTTGTTTGAGACTCAGTGAAAATGATTGCTTTTCTGTGCATTTTCTTTTTTCAAATTATCACAGAACGTGTACTGTTTACATGTATATCTTTATGTGTACACATTGTATCAATGGTTTTGAATGTTTTTATGTTGTCTGCTTATTTAAAACTGTTCTGTGCATGTAGCATATACAAATTGAATTCAGTGTTTTGGCAAATGCTTAATATACTAGTATTTATGCTAAATAATTTCTTTTTTTTTTACAATGTTTATGTTATTGATTTCGGAAATGTCTCTCGCTTTTAAATAGAATAATAATAAAAAAAAATACGTAAATTCTATTTCTTTCTATACCTTTTATATTACCATCACCAAAATAGGCAGATGTTTGACTTGTTTGACATGGGGAAACATTCACAAGATTCGTGTACGTCTTTAACATTCATGCAACGTCTAAAAGACTAGACTGTGTCGATTAAAGCTACAGAACCTATACTTTAAATAGTAATAACGCATGTATATGACGATCGTTAAGTAGTTAATACGTTTGTGAGCGCGTGTGCATATTGGGCAATGCCTATTTAGCAATAAAAATACTGCAAAAACTATCGGTAGATGTCGGTGTTGTAGTGGTCATAACTTCAGGCATTGACGTGCAAATAAGAGCGCGGTTCACGCAGGTTCAAATCCCGCTCCATACAATTATTTGTTTATAAGATATTTAGGAGCCGTACATTTTTCGATGTTAGGTGTAATAAGGCTCGAAAAAGAGTGATATTATACCCACCAATTGCTGGTGTTGAAATTTTATTTGGAGTTCCTAATTTGTTTATATTCTTATTCAAAGACAGTTGTTAATCAGTATTAACGTTGTGATATGGTTTTGTTGTTTTTCGCCTCCTTTACACTACTAAATGTTTCTTTTTATGATTTTCCAGGTGATGGTATGCAAGACATGATGCTCTGTCGGATGATGAACATGCCACCCATGATGTGCATGGCCGGAGGCATGTTTTAAATAACAGGGAACATGTGACCTTTTCATACATCCTCTGCTGCAGTATTAACAATTCGAAAGTCTAAAACGGAATTCGTTAACCGGAAATCGTCAAACGGAAGTCGTCAAACGAAAAAAAATACAATAATCTGTTTTCAACGTGCATTACCTTTTGATTGTAAATTAAATGCTGGATTTTCATTATAAACTCTGACAATTTATAGAAAATCTAGTAAAGTTTGCGATAAATAAACATTGTATACGCCTTCCATGAACATGGGGATTTACGAAGTGATAATAATGTAGAAACATTAATGCCATCCCATATTTAGTTTGTTTAATAAAATTTAAAATTATTACTTTGTTTTATACCCATCTCCCCCTGCTGTCAATCAGAATTGTTATTCATCCCGATATTTGGAGATCGCTGCGGCCGATATATTTATATATAAATATCGGTGGGACATTCTCAAATACTTCATTTTATTACTTTAATTTCGTATAGTTGGTTCCACTACTCCAGCTTTGAAAGGTTCTGTGTAATGTTTAATTACCTTTAGGATATGTTTTTTAATTTAGGCTTTTGTCTGTTATTTGTGAAACGCAGGTTGCATAACCTCTGCTCCAAAGTAAATACAATGTGTGTTTATTTCACCGTCATATACATACCATATCATGGATGACTCAAAATAGTGTACCATTGACATTTAAAATATTAAACGTATCAAACCCGTGCTAGAAGACGTGCACGGTAGCAAGCGTTTGTACTATCGTTCATGAACACATTTTAATTGATATGTGTATTCATTGATATATGATCTTACGTGTGTAACTCAGTACATTAAAAAACGAAACATTTTTTATTTTCGATTAATTTTAGTCCGCTGTTTGTTTTGTTTGTTTTTCTTCAAATCAATATTGTATTTAATGTAAAGAAATATAAAAAGATCGGACAGAGAAAGTAGCATTCAAGGAGGACAGTCAACCACAAAACACAGAAACAAACATGCAAACAGACAAACAAGAAGGCAAAAGTAAACGACATCACAAACACAAAGTACGCAAGTCTCTTTGCGCCAAAGGTTAACATATGGCGATAACCAGATTTGCTCTACTTGTTTCAGTTAAAATACATTTTGCACGAGGACTCTTTAACATTATTAGAAATTCAAAAAATACTAAGTGTCGCGTTTTTAAATATAATGAGTGTATAAAAAGAAATATAAAAAGATCGGACAGGGAAATAGCATTCAAGAAGGACAGTCAACCACAAAACACAGAAACAAACACGCAAACAGACAAACAAGAAGGCAAAAGCAATAATAAATACAAAGGACAACACAAACACAAAAGGGTTGACAATAGGGCTACCGCCTACCGTCAGTGGCAAAGTAGGCCACTGGGGGTTTAAACCTCACACTTACCCTACTGTCATCCCATTAAAACAGGACAGTGTAAATAAAGAAATCCCCTCCATGATCTAATCTCTAACCAACAAGGCAGCATCAATAGGCAATATAAGTAAAACACAAATATGCTCGTGTAAATATAATACAAAAAAACTATAGCCTAGAAAGCCACAATGAAGGTACTCAATGATACCTACTTTCATAAATTTCTGCGGAATTTATTTTTTCTAAACTGACATGTCTTGAGTGGACCTTGTTGTGATAGTATCTCGAGTGGACCTTGTTGTGATAGTACGCAAACAAACGATTTACGAAGTGATACATGAAGAAGCATTAATGCCATCGCTCATGGTATATATTTATTTTGTGTTTTCATACGCATATATATACATATATGCTCAGTTGCAAAAGAAAATGGACACTGTATTTTGTTTAGATTTAATTGTATAAAGTTTTTTAGAATTAAATTCCAAAATGAATATGCCATCTTTGGAACAAACGTTTTTTATCATTCCATTGTCAATATCATGTTGTCATTTGTTTTTAAATAGGTCGAATCATTAAGGGACTGTCGCTTGACAAAGAGGATAGGGTGTAAAGTAAAAGTTTCAAAGTGTCCAGTTTCTTTTGCAACTGGGCATATTCCTTATTTTATAAGTCACAGGTAGGTGAATATATATACGAATTAAGCAAAGTTTCGTTTAATTAATCTAGCTCATTATAATTATACGAATTATTGTCAATAGTCAATGTCGCTATGAGCTGTTCTTGACCTCGAACTAGTTTTCGTTTTGAATCGATTTATGTTATGTTCTCGAGATTTTTTGCTGTGTCATGTTATATATCAGAACTTATGTTTATTCTCAGTATTTGGATGATATATTAAACATTGACAACTCTTTCGTATCTGCTAGGGTATATAATAAATACCCTTAACAAATCAACTTAATAATAGATATAAAAATCGAAGAAAAGTGGCATTCAAGGACGACAGTCAACCACAAACACACACAGAAACAAAGAACAACTATATATAAAAATGAATAAAAGGCAAAATAAGATCACAAACAAAAAAAAAAATCACAAACACACAAGGGTTGACAATAGGGCTACCGCCTTGGAACTGTCAGTGGCAAAAAAAGGCCGCTGGGGGTTTAAACCAGGTTCTAGGGTCACCAAACATCACACTTACCCTACTGTCATCCCAATAAAATGGGACAGTGTCAATAAAGAAATCCCCGCCATTAACTATTCTCTAACCAACAAGGCGGCGTAATGCTCGTGTATATATAAATAAATAAAAATACCACTATTTCTAATAATGAGGCTTCTTTTCTCAAATTGCATTTCTCGATTGAAAATGGAGAAATAATGGAACAAAATGTATGACAAGAGAGATGATTTTAATTTCGATATCGTTAAGTAGCCTACATAGTCACGGATGTTCACAGAACGACATTTTATTGGGTATATGTTGTTTCAACTTATTCGTTTTTCTAGAGACTGTAGCCAAAGTAGATATAAAAATCGAACAGTAAAAGTAGCATTCGATGACAACTGTCAACCATAAACACACACAGAAACAAACAACAACTTTAAAGACGAATAAAAAGCAAGGTACGATATCACAAACACAAAAGGGTTGACAATAGGTCTACCGCATTGGACAGGTAAGTGGCACACAAGACGCTACGGGTTTAAACTAGGTTCTATGTGCACCAACCTCACTCACCCTATTGTCTAAGTTGCGGACTTAACTAGTCGTAATTTTTATATAACTGCATCAGGGCTACAGTTAACACTAAAGTATTTGAGAACGCTTCTGCGACAAAAACTATCAAAACCCGACTTCAATGATGACGTGATCTTCGAAAGAGTGATCTTTGTAAGATACTTGGTCATGAACACTTTCATACACTCTTTAAATCGTGTTGAAAAGTTTATCAAAAGAGTTCATGATCCTATCCTTTTGCAACGCACTTTAGAAGTTGACCCATTTACAATTCGCCACTATCCTTTTCTCTTTGTTGTCGGCTGTTCTTTTTTTCATCACAGGAACTAATGAGTCGCGAAGGTTTGTATCTCGCCGATACGCGACTAGCTGTGACTGCTCGAAAACAAATTTATTTATCTCAGACTGATAAAGGACACCGATACATAAAGTGTATCAAATTAACCCCTTGAAAAATGCCTGCGACCGAACTATTGGAAAACTAGTGAATGTTCTATAATTTATATTACACTTCCCTTCGCAAATACATATAATACACACGATATCATATGTTTAGTACTAGCAATCCCTCTTAAGCAATTTATCAATATCCTGAAACAGACATACGTGAAATTTATATGAAATCGAACAGAACATGTAGCATTCACAGAACACAGTCAGGCAAAACTAGTCCTTTAAAACCAAGAAATGCAAGGAAAACGAGAAATAAAGTATGCGACAACATAATAGGGAACTCAAAACAACAAAAAGTACGAGATCGGTAGATATAGGACCAACGGCCGTTTCATGGTCGCAAATAATGTTAAATTCACAGAGCACAGACAAATCTCTCAAAATATCAAGGTATGTGCACGCGTGATAACATGTATCATTCTTTGAAAATGATGTTTGATCTATGTGTTGTTTGTTTACACACATAAAGACCAGTATGTATTCTACATAACTGGTTTTAGTTTTAAACATATTTATTTTACATCGATTGCGAAACAAGTTCTTACAACTTAGATTAATCACTCTCGATAAATTAATCACTCTACATAACTGGTGTATTCTTCGTGAACCAAAGTCAAATACAAACGTCAACCATTGTTCCATAACTTGCGTGGTCAGTGGATATCCCTATTGTCAACCCGTGTGTTTTCGTGATGTCACATGCTATAGCCTCTTATCAGCATTTGAATTGTTTGGTTTTTTAATGCGTGTCTTCGGGTGTGTTCTGTGAAAGTTACACATTTCCTGCACGACTTGTATACCTACATTCAGATCAAACATCAAAGAAATATAGAAACGTCATTCAATAATTCTCGATTGAAATTCAATTGTATGCATACTGCAACGAAATAAACATAATGATAGATAAAGTTAGCAGACGATAACCAAAAGTATTCAAAACCTCTTCAAAGGATGTGAAATGATTGAAATTGCGCTAATTAAAACGATACCCTTATTTAATATCCGCGGGTGTCAGCAAAGAACCAAGTAGCTACCAACAAGTCTATTTCCTTTCTACAAGATTGTGGACCCTATGAAGGATGACGTCTACCTTAATCCTTATAAGACGATAGCGTTTGATGTTTGTCTTTAATTTTTTCTTGTGGTACCCTTATCTGTTGTTTTTTTCTTATTGCTCTGGCTTCTGCCATGTCACTGAGTACTTACTTTCTATGCTTTTGTAGTTTTATATTATATATACATGATCATTTATATGTTTTATATTGCCTATTAATGTTACCTTGTTTGTTGGAGAGTATAACATGGCGGTGATAGCTTTATTTACATTGTCCCATTTATTTGGATGACAATAGGTTAAGAGTGGGTTTTGGTGCACCCTAGAACCACCTGGGTTAAACCCCAGTGGCCGTTTTGCCATTCCAAGGTAGCCCTATTGTCAACCCTTTTATGTTTGTGATGTCATATCTTGCGTATTATTCTTCTTGTAAAAGGACCGTGACGTTTGATGTTTGTCTGCAATCTTGTATTGTCGTACCCTCGATGTGTTGTTCTCTTGTTGCTCTGGCTTCTGCCAAGTCATTCAGTACCTTCCTTGTGGCTTTCTATGCTATTGTTTTTTTTGTATTTATATATACACGAGCATCTTTGTGTTTTATTTATATTGCCTATTAATGCTGCCTTGTTGGTTAGAGAATAGATTTCTTTATTTACACTGTCCCGTTTTATTGGGATGACAGTAGGGTAAGTGTGATGTTTGGCGCACCCTAGAACCTGGTTTAAACCCCCAGCGGCCTTTTTTACCACTGACCGTTCCAAGGCGGTATCCCTATTGTCAACCTTTGTGTGTTTGTGATGTCTTATTTTGCCTTTTATTAACTTTTAACGAATTCTTCTTTTTGAAGAAGAATTCTGTTAAAGGGAATGGTCTACCCAATCCGTAGGTCCCACTATTTTTACTTCCGGTTGCCTAGCTTCCTCCGCTCTAGAAAAATAAAGTCCATGATTATTTTCAAAATATTTCTCAAATCCAATCACCTTACAGTCTGCTTTCGGACTGTTTCAGTGTTAAACAATGTTTATTTATTTCAAATGTGCATTTATGAGCAAGATCTCATTTATTCCGCCACACGCGTTTGAATATTTTACCATATTTGGAATAGCTATTTTAAGATTATTTTGGGAAAATACCTATGACGTCACAGTAAACAAACATTGAAGTTACATAAGTAATCCACCATTTTGGTTTTGAAATGACGAGAATTTTAAAGGAGTTGCAAATGCTAAACACGGATTATACCGTTAACATGTCCTCGAAAAAGTTCTTGTGACAGAAAGAAGGAATAAATTAGTTGAAATGAACAAAAATGTACGACACATAAAGGTTTATATCTAGAAACAGAGATTTAAATGTGGAAATTTGATTAGTATTTTTCGGATTACACTAGTGTTCTGATAACATTTACAGAGTCAACCAACAATGACGTGACCAGAACAAACGCAATATTTATGTAAGTAAGTTACTTTCACTTTCGGGCATTATGATCATTGGGGTTAGGCAATTGACATTGCATACCCCCAATGAACACAAAAAAAAATAATCTAAAACCATAAGTTTTTGAAGAAAGAAGGAAAACTGACAGTTCATATCACAATGAACACACAAACACACTAAACTCTTAAATGTAACTTTCAAACTTTGCAAGAAGTTCAACATACACAGGGTATGGCTCTCAATTGTAGACGTGCGCCCTATTTTGAACACGCCCGACGGCCTAACATTCCCTCCGACGCACAGGATGTCGCGCTATATATCCCATATGCAGTATAATTTTAATTAAGGTTCTAATAAAGAAGAAAAGAAGAAAAAAATAAGGTTTTTTTATGTCAAAGAAGGCTCGGATTGTGCGGGAGTGTATTTAAGATCCCGGGATGTGACTCCTTCGGGAATCGAACCCAGAACCTCTGCAAGCGGTAACTCCAATGTGAATGTGTTGTTGATTTAAATAACACTTGCAGAGTGTTTTTTTCAATTTTATTCTGAACATCGCCAAATGTATTGTATGAATTCAGAGCACAAATTATGAACAAACTTTATTTACACGAGCATGTTTGTGTTTTACTTATATTGCCTAATGATGCTGGCATGTTGGTTAGAGATTAGATCATGGCGAGGATTTCTTTATTTACACTGTCCTGTTTTAATGGGATGACAGTAGGGTAAGTGTGAGGTTTGGTGCACCCTAGAACCTGTTTAAACCCCCAGTGGCCTACTTTGTCACTGACCGTTCCAAGGCGGTAGCTCTATTGTCAACCCTTTTGTGTTTGTGATGTCGTTTGCTTTAATTATTACTTTTGCCTTCTTGATTTTCTGTTTGCATGTTTGTTTCTGTGTTTTGTGGTTGACTGTCCTCCTTGAATGCTACTTTCCCTGTCCGATCTTTTTATATTTCTTACTTCATATTTAATTGACAAGAAACGTACAGATAAATAAATTAAACAATTGAAAACATGTATTTCAAAACAACGCATTTTTTTTAAAATTAATGTCGAGGCACTTTTTTCTGACACACGTAAATTTCAGTTGAACAAAAAAAATACGTATGTTTGTTATGTTACGTTGCATAAAGTTTAATTCTAATATCCTGTAAAACGGGTTTTGATTGTACCAGCTCTACACATCACTGTGTTTCATCTCGGAGATTTTCAACATGTCAACTGTCTGTAGTTTCATTGGTGCAATAGCAATATAAATCACTCCGAACACTCACAATGTTGTATCACACAAAGAAAAAAATCTGTATATGATACTAATTGAAAACAATTGATATATATATATAAACTTTGGTTTTAAACCCATTTTCAACATAAACTCTAGTGAATTTGGGAATGATAATGTTCCTGTTTTTCATGCATATGGTTGTCGAATCACATACATTTAGTAAACCGATTTCATTAAATTTTTGCGTGATTCAACATTATTTACGCATGCATAAAATCACGAAGATTAAACAATTCTGCATGAATTTTAATCATATTTTCATGAGAAAAATGTTGTTTTTTTAATTTACGCAATAGTTTCAATAATTCCACGCAACATCAAGGTGATTCCTGCAACACATGACATCACGTTGGTTAAAAAAAATGCATTAGATACGCATGTTTTTCCAAAGTATGTTTTTATTTCATGTGAATTTCTGGTTAAGAAGGGACTTGAACTTTCACGTTCTGACATATTTCAGCATTATTTGAAAAGTGCAGTTGCTGAGATGTGAGGCCATCCTTAAAAAAACATTTGTTTGCTGTTTTCCCTATCCCGACCCAGGATGTTATAGGTGGGTAGGTATATACATGTAGGTTATTATTTTGTTACCAAAGACAGTAAAAACCTTAAGAAATGAAAGAAATATATACTAAAGATAGTAACAAACAAATATGTTAAAGAATTGCTATAACAAGTTTTGGGGACGACTCTTTTTCGTGAGTAGGTAGGGAAACAGCTAACCACACTTTTTAGCTCTAATGGCCAAAGGCCAGCAGGTCTTATGTTTGGACAGTAGAGCTTATGGGATGACGAGTTGCCCGTAGTCCGTCCGTCCGTTAACGTTTGCCTTGTGAACACTCTAGGGTCTTCATTATTAATCGGATCTTTACGAAACTTTGCCAGTGTCTTTATATCAATGAAAGCGCAAAAAATTTCGAAAACCAGTCGGATCGGATTAATTTCACCGGAGTTATGGCCCTTGTTTTGATAAACAATGTCATACTAAGCCTTGCCATATGCATGCCATCTTCGGGATGGTTAAAACTATGTACTATTGATTTTATGAACATGGATTTCTGCTCAACTCGGGGCTAGAGGGCGTGAGCGGTAGCTAGTATATTTCACTACCGTTCATGAACAGTCTTAATTAAACCGAGACTGCAATATGTTGTATGTGTCGTGTTCGGCCGTTTCCAAAGGTCCATTATCATACTCTTTTGTGAACACTCTAGCACCTTCATGTATTAGTTGATCTTTACCAAACTTGCACAGATTGTTAATAATAATATTAATAAAAGCTCGGTCAAGTTCAAAAACAAGCCAAATCGGATCAGTAACACCGGAGTTATGGTCCTTGTTTTTACTGAAAAATGCCATTTCTGCATTGTGAACACTC
This sequence comes from Cyrtodaria siliqua, assembly GCA_037043455.1. Classification (NCBI taxonomy): domain Eukaryota; kingdom Metazoa; phylum Mollusca; class Bivalvia; order Adapedonta; family Hiatellidae; genus Cyrtodaria; species Cyrtodaria siliqua. Next base: position 189,803 of record JAWPHD010002921.1, on the reverse strand, counting down.
TAGCACCTTCATTTATTATTTGATCTTTACCAAACTTGCACCGACTGTTAATATTAATAAAAGCTTGGACAGGTTTAAAAATTAGCTAAATTCGGTCATTAACACCAGAGTTATGACCATTGTTTTCTCTGAAAAAAATATCATTTTCTGCCTGTGAACGCTAGCACCTTCATTTATTATTTGATCTTTACCAAGCTTGCATAGATTGTTAATATCAATGAAAGTTTAGACAAGTTCGAAAACCAGCAAAATGGGATTAGTAACAGCAGAGTTATGGCCCTTGTTTTTTTCTGAAAACACACTATGTTCTGCCTTGTGAACACTCTAGCAGTGTCTCGGACCTGGTTTTCGTCTGCTTGGGTGCGAGCTCCGCACAGAAAAGAACAATCTTCGGGTTCGACTGCTTTCAAGTCAGCTTCCATTTCTTTACCTATTCTGAAAAAATAATGGGTAACTTCGAAATACCTTTAATTCGATATTTTAGGAATATTATGTAGTATTATTGGTTTTATATTTTTCAATGCCATTTTTGGGGCCTTTTTAACAGAGTACATTTGATCGTAGGTGACAATCATATAATTGTTGAAAGTCATTTTGTTTTTTGTATTAAAAGAACAAAGTGCCTGGCGTGAAGAAAAATCATCAAATAAACGATACTGTGTTTTCAACGGTTACATCGAAATACCCATTATATTAAAAGATTTACAGTGCACAAATTAAAGTTGCATTCTCAAACTTCCTGTGGTGTAGTGGAAACACGCATATCATTTATTGGTATGAGACCTTGGTTCGAATTCAGGCAGGTAGAAAATTACATGTAACTTTATTTGCTTGAACATACACTGTGCATGATTTACATTTTTTTTTTTTTTTACACAGTGTATATGCAATAGTACAGGGTGTATGTTGACGAACCTGCAGTAATGGTGTATTAGCTTATATTCTAATTTTGTATGCAACTTATGCAACATATAAGCACCCAAAACAAAAACCTGTCCAGACATTCTTCGGACAGCAGAATCAATTTCATAAACAATTAATACATGCTAGAGAATTCGTTACCAGTACTTTCAGGACTTTTGATTCTGATTATATATAGTTGTTCTTTGTTTCTTTGGTTGACTGTCGTCCTTGAATGCTACTTTTCCTGTTCGATTTTTATATCTATATTGTAGTTGTTGTTTGTTTTTGTGCGTGTTTTTGGTTGACTGTTGTCCTTGAATGCCATATTTTTTGTTGATGATTGGTCATTGTAGTGTATGCAAAGAAACCTGCTTCCGACGGACAAGCTCGAGGAGTTCTACGTGCAGAATTGGCCCTTAACAATCGCATGGGTAGCGGTTAGGGTCATGCTCATTCCGGTGGATATAATACGAGTATGCGAATTACAGTGGAACTGTGCGTAAGTTTTGTATCTGTTCACGGTTCTGTGAATTTCTATGGTTATCTATGACTATATGCTTGAGGACTATTGATTCCTTTACGTAATAAGCGGAATGTCACGCCTTGATATGTGTGTTTTATAGTCTGCAGGGCAGGCTTTGCCTTGCTGCATTATAAACACTTTGAAAGTTTGAAACGGTGGAAGTTTCAATAACTCTTGGTGGTAATCGACCTGTTAGATGCAGCGAAACATGTGAAAATAGCATTAATAACGACAAGATCGCTAAGATAGACTTTCCTAACTAAAACACATGTGAAAGTAATTTTTGATAGACTTATAGGCCAGAGAACTAAATAATGAGATACATTAGTATTAATAATCTTTTTTTTTTCTATTGCCAATTAATTTACGGTGCGCGGGTTGATGTTCACCAAAACGATAAACATCAATACAGTTGATTGATTGAATTGTGTTTTACGTCATTTTCATCACGTTAGGTCATATATAATGATCAATTTACTTTTTAAACATTGAATAATGTAACCTTATATTTCGATTATAGATTTGAACGTTGTTACTATCTAAACGCTTCAAAACAGCGCAAAGGGATGTTGTTAACGCCTTAGTTTGTCCATTCGTCCGTACGAACTTTCGTTCGTCTGTCTGGAGACATGGTTAAAGGGTGAACATAATATATTCGTTTACCATATTTACCATTTGTGAAGAAGGCGTCGAGATTGGCGACGGCGCGCCGTCGAATTGGTTCTAGTTTTATTGTTTTGTATTACAGGCCATGATTTAAACACTGTACTTGAGTGCACAGTGCGGCAATGGATGGTCAACATAATATAAATGCCGTTTCGATTTTCTACTGTAGCTTTGTTTTCAATTATACTTTTCAAAATGACTAGTTGTTTGTGTTATAAACGCCACAGTTCTACAACATGATATAAAAGAATGTCTTGTATTGTTTGGTAATTATATCCCTTACGGAGAAGTGGGATATGATCCTCCTAAACGTATTCTTTATCGAAGTATTCAATATTGCTTTTATGGATATAAGTGCCTTAATTCACCTGTGTACAATATATTTCAATCTGCAATACTCGTGTCAAATACCCAAATGGCATTCAATAATAGAATAAAATAGTAAAGTAAATGTACTATTATTATTTGCGTTGTATATAATAGTATATAGTACTATTATATTATACACAGTTGTCAATATATTCACCTAGTAGTTAAAACAAATGGCGTTTATCTTGTTTGTATAGGACTTTAATAACTAACAAAAGTGAGATATAGGGTCCGTTACAAACCACAGCGTCCAAACGCAATGGAATCGTAGGTCCGCACTGTACTACAAACAACCATTGCTAAATAATATAAAACTCGTAGACATGTACTTCTGAACGGAATAAACGAATTAACATTTCATCTCTTGTGTTTCGTTAATAATATACATAACAGAGAAATAGTGGATTATGATTAGGATTAAAATAAAACCATATACATGTGTAATGTAATATAATAATAATACATATAATGTGTAATGTGTATATGTTACTATCTTGAACATAAAAATAATGGAATCTGCTATAATAGAATAAAATAAACGCTGTCTTCACCACTCTTTCTGTTGTGTATTGTTTTTCATTGTATAGTTAATTTGCTGTTTGTTTGTGGTACAGTACAGTGCCATTGCGGTTGGGTGCTATGTGTGGTACAGTACGGTGCCATTGCGGTTGGGTGCTATGTGTGGTACAGTACGGTGCCATTGCGGTTGGGTGCTATGTGTGGTACAGTACGGTGCCATTGCGGTTGGGTGCTATGTGTGGTACAGTACGGTGCCATTGCGGTTGGGTGCTATGTGTGGTACAGTACGGTGCCATTGCGGTTGGGTGCTATGTTTGGTACAGTACGGTGCCATTGCGGTTGGGTGCTATGTGTGGTACAGAACGGTGCCATTGCGGTTGGGTGCTATGTGTGGTACAGTACGGTGCCATTGCGGTTGGGTGCTATGTGTGGTACAGTACGGTGCCATTGCGGTTGGGTGCTATGTGTGGTACAGTACGGTGCCATTGCGGTTGGGTGCTATGTGTGGTACAGTACGGTGCCATTGCGGTTGGGTTCTATGTGTGGTACAGTACGGTGCCATTGCGGTTGGGTGCTATGTGTGGTACAGTACGGTGCCATTGCGGTTGGGTGCTATGTGTGGTACAGTACGGTGCCATTGCGGTTGGGTGCTATGATTTCTATAGGACCATTTGATTATTTTCATTTGTATATGTTTCTTTTGAGCAATTATGCGGTTTTCAAATGGTTTTATTATTTCAAATTCAGACGTCTGCCTATAGGTTGGGGTAGGGGTAGGTGGTATTACACGTATACTTGTTTTACCTCAATCGTAAGCCTTGCGGAAGGGGATTCTTAAGGTAAAATACACTAACATTCAATTACACTTTCTTTTTTCCATATTGTTCACATACTGCTATATTCGTATACTCGTCTATGAAAGATTAACTAATTATCAAACGACTTTATTATTTCAAACTCAGATGTCTGCCCAGGGTTGGGTTTGAGGGGTAGGTGGGGGAGCGTAATGTTTCTTTAATTATGTCTCTTTGTGTTTTCTTTCTCAAATTAAATGTTATGATGATAGTGTTACACAGTAAAGTTTGCTCCATTGATATCTATGTGACGCTGGGTTGGTGTCAGAAGTTCAAATACACAAATACTCTAAATATTAATTTACACGCAGTGTCATACATACAGAATGACATGCATATTTGTATTTCTATTTTGAGTATGAAAGAAACTCAACACAAACAATGTTACCCCTAGATGTTTTCAAGCGAGCCATCTAGGTAGTTATTGAGAGTTAGAGAAAACAATAGAGTAAATGAAAGACAAAGAGTGACAAGAAAGTAAAAGTGATCCATTGAAGCAACAAGCACAAACACGAGAGAAAAATAGCAGACTCATTGTATTGAGTCTGCTCATGAGAGGTAATATAAGGTGCAACACATCTCACGCCCCCTATATGCACATAGTAAATGAAAGAGAAAGAGAGAAAAACAAACGTACTCGTTGATAAAAACAGAGTAACTGAAAAAACGAGTAAATGAAAGACAGAGTAAATGAAAGCTAATGAAGGAAAACCAAACTACACATTTACCCTGTATACATGTTTTATTTGTTGAGCTCGGCTGTCACACTGTATAGGCAGACTCCTGGTAGTATTTTGGTTTAACCCTGAGGAGGTCGTGTCGACCGCTAATTGTACTGGACATGCAGACTGTCAAAAAGTGTCAAAGCTGTCATGTCCCTTGCTAATCACCGTCTCATGCTTGTGTATTTAACCGGACAGACAAACTGTTTTACCTCACAGTGCCCAGTATCCACCAACAGGTCAACAGGTCAATTTCTTTCTACACTCCGTGACTAAGTTTGTGTGTCTATTTCATCATGAAGGTATTCGCTTGTTTGTTGATTGCTTGCTTGGCAGTTGCAGTAAATGCACAGGGACCTGCATCCGCCGGTCAAGCTCGAGGAGTTCCAGGTGCAGCTGCGTCTATTATGCAGAGTCGGGGTCTGGGTATGTTCGGTGGAAACAACGCGCTAACATACGGCGCCCTCAGTGGAACTATGGGTAAGTTTGTTTTTATGTATAGTTATGTATTACATGGCTCTATGATATTCTGTATTGAAGTGCATGATGGCGACTGCTGATTCGTTACTTAATATGCCGAATGTTGCACTCTGCTGTAGTTGTATCTATTAATCATTTATCATATATGCTGCTGTCTAATAAATGTCAAGATCAAAGATGCACACCAAGCATGTCATATATTTTATCGCTATGACATCAAAAGCAATGCTGGTGGTATATCTGTATTTCATCCATGCTTTTGACTGGGTTTTTTCTGTTCAGTTTGCTTTTTTTGAGCGTTAACGACAGTGTACAAGTATATAGCATTTGCAAACAAACTGCATGCAAAGCTCTGGAAAATGTTAAACATAATTAGAATATGAATATATATAAGAAATGTGTTTACCACTAAACGTGTATTGTATTGATAGTGAGATTGTATGACACCTTAAATAGTTTTACAAAGCAAAACACGTAAACATGAAATTTACATTTAAAATCATTGTATAGTACCAAACTAAGCACATGTGTGTATTGTTGATAATCGTAAACATGAGGAAAACGTTGACAATAGTAGAGTCTGCTCCGTGCACATGCATGCACACGTAGAGGAAACTGTCATAAAGATCAGAATTTCAGAAACCCGAGTTCAAATCCCGCTCCAGACAAATGTGTGTTAATATTCAGGCGCAGTATGTTTTAATATTGGTGTTACATATAAGAAGGTTAGATAAAAGATCGATATCGGTGTTGCATATAAGAAGGTAAGAGATGTCTGGATTATGCGCGGACTTTTTGGATCTTCGTCTAACTGAAACTAATTCACCAGTGCCTCGTTCAGTAGAGATATAATTTAATTGACCATGTACTGTTGAACCTGAAATTACAAATAAAAACACGCCTAAACAAATGCATGCGATTTAATTATAGAGTATGTAACTTTAAACATACTCTGACATGTAGTGGGCAATAACTATGAGTTTAACACAGAGATGTGTTGTTGTTTAATCGCGCGCATGAACACAATTATTGCTTATACCCTTCTGTCACCGTTGAGGTGATACTAATTATCAACATTTTGAAAAATGCATTTGCAAAAATCAAAAAATTAACTAGTTTACACTGCTAACTGTTTGTTGTAATGGTATTTTCCAGGTGATGGTATGCAGGACATGATGCTCTGCCGGATGATGAACATGCCACCCATGATGTGCATGGCCGGAGGCATGTTTTAAATAATATGGACCACGTGACCTTTTCATACATCCTCTGCTGCAGTATTAACAATTCGAAAGTCTGGAAAGGAAGTCGTTAACCGGAAATCGTCAAGCTGAAGGCGTTAAACGAAAGAAATACATACATGCTAGATTCTCATTGAGAACTATCACGATATATATATATACAATCTAGTGATATATATACAATCTAGTATAGTATGCAATAAAGAACTTTTGTACAGCTTCCATGATTCAGCAACATAATGATTAACGAAATGATAATAATGTAGATGCATTAATGCCATCTCTCATGTTATTTATTTATTTGTGTTTAATAAAATTAAAACTATTTGTTTAATTCAAACACTTGTCTTCGGTTGTTAATTTTGTCATATACATGGCTCATAATGAGTTTATATATATATATGTTTACCAGCAAAAATGCTATTTGATCTAAAATTATATCCTGTGCTTCTGCTGGTTCTTTATTTTGAAAAGTTTCATGGTGAATCATGTTTATTAGAACTCTGTATTCATTGAGAGTTTGTAAATAAAATTACCATAGTCAATATGAAGTTAAAATTTAAAACTTAGGGTCATACTATAAAAACATTGACAAGTCAAAAGTGTATACCTCGTTGCTTTATACTGACCTGTCTATAAACAGTGTCGGTTTATAAAGATGTAGGCATATTTTTAAACAAACTGCATTATTGAAAGTTCTGAAAACGTGGAAAAGGGTGAAATGGCAGTCGTTATTTTGAGAACTTTGACTCATATTTATATATTACCATGTATGGAATATTTACAAATTTGATAATTTACTCATTTATAAGAAAACAAATCATAGCACCTGTATGAAAAATATATTAAGAAATATATACTCAGTCGCAAAAGAAAGTGGACGCTTTGAAACGTTTACTTTACACCCTATCCTCTATATCAAGCGACTGTCCCTTAATGATTCGACCTATTGTAAAACAAAAGCCCAGCATGATATTTGAAGTGGAATGATAAAAACTTTGGTACCAAACGTGGCATATTCATTTTGGAATTTGTCAATTTAATTCTAAAAAAACTTTAACTCAGTGTCCACTTTCTTTTGCAACTGAGTATATGATATTATCAATATAGCATATATGGTAAAGTAAAATCATGACGTCTTAATTCCCTAAACAACCTTCAAATGGTTCATATCTTCTTTGTTTATCATCCGATTTTGGTATTTATTTCAGCCTTTTCCGTGTTTTTTTAGAATTCTCATTATGGTAACTATTTGAATAATAGATAGAGTATGGTGTCATCGAGTTGGTTGACTTAAACATTGAGATGGACGTAGCCCATCGAGGTGATTAAACCAACCAACGCGATGAGACCATACTCTTTTTCTTTTGCAGCATGTCCATTTCAGCTGTCTCACACACAGTTTGCCATACTCTAACTTCCAATAGCTGGTAGTTAGTGCACACCATTTATTCTGAAAGGTGTTTTTTTTTCAATTAAACGATTTACACCTGTTCAAACACAAAAGGAATTTCAGTGACCATGCTACAAATTCATTTGAAACACAATATCTCCTACTTCTTCAATTCAACATTTTCACAACTGTTCTGGAATTCATAGAGATTTATTTGTATTCATAACACAACTTTACCCATTGCCTAAAACTACTACATTCTAGCATTTGTACTGTCTGCCAAAAAACTGGTGTGTTTAGCTTCTCACAACAAGGTTTATACATGTTTAAGTATTGATTTAAATTAAACATTCTTTCATTACTTTTTGGTATTTAAACCTTGTTGCGATAGTAGATAAAACAATATGACAGTTTACAGGCATATAGATATTTATTCTCCCTGACATATTCTTTAGTCTGTTAATGACTGCAGTGGATCGCCGGTGGCTGCTGTGTATTGCTTAGTCCAGCTTGTTAATGACTGCAGTGCATCGCCGGAGGCCGCTGTGTATTGCTAAGTCCAGCTTGTTAATGACTGCAGTGCATCGCCGGAGGCTGCTGTGTATTGCTAAGTCCAGCTTGTTAATGACTGCAGTGCATCGCCGGAGGCTGCAGTGTATTGCTAAGTCCAGCTTGTTAATGACTGCAGTGGATCGCCGGAGGCCGCTGTGTATTGCTAAATCCAGCTGTGTTAATGACTGCAGTGCATCGCCGGAGGCTGCTGTGTATTGCTAAGTCCAGCTTGTTAATGACTGCAGTGCATCGCCGGAGGCTGCTGTGTATTGCTAAGTCCAGCTTGTTAATGACTGCAGTGCATCGCCGGTGGCTGCTGTGTATTGCTAAGACCGGCTAAGAGAACATATGTAATAATTAGGCAAGGTTTCGTTCAGTTTATCGAGCTCGTTATATTTGTACGAATTATATTGTCAATAGGCAACGTCGCAGTGAGCTGAACTTCATCTTGAAATAGTTTCCGCAAAATTTCTCAGTGCTTTTTGAAATCTTTTCCAGATTTTCTCGGGAGTTCTCAAAAAGTATCGCATGCAGTACTTGAAGTTCAAAAATAGTATCATTCCTTTAAACAGCGTGTTTTTTTAATCGATTATAATGAACGGACAGGATATTAGCTTGATTGTGTACACATACAATCCATTTAAGCTAAACAGTAGGTCGGACTGCCACCTGACAGTCTTGCCTTCACGACTTTATTTGTTGTGTATTATAATTTTCATTTAACATTTAACTTGCTCATTCCAATTAGTTGAATGGTTCAATGTGGAACTACGGTGCCATTGCGTTTGTGTGCTGTGGTTGATATAGGCTATTTTCTAATTTCAAGCAAACATAAACGATATCAAGGAACATGTGCGTCCTAACATAACGTATTTGACTAAATTAACAAACACATGTTTGTATTAACAAACTCTCTTATGAAAGTAACCAATGTACTTAAACATACATATTTAAAAATAGATATATAAGTCGAACAGGCAATGTAACATTCAACGACCACGGACAACCAAAACTCGCACAGAAACAATAATTACAAATATGATAAGAGGCAAGATCTGACTTCGCTTATATGGAACTCTAAATGATATAAAGTATCAAGAGAATGGCTATGTTAATAAGGAACAAAGGTCTATGACGTAATAAACACAAAAATGTTTGAAAATAGGGCTACCACCTTGGATCGGTCTGTGGCAAAAAAAGGCCGCTGGGGGCTATAACAAGGTTGCAGGGTGCACCTAACCTCATACTTACCCTACTGTCATCCCAATAAAACGTGACAGTGTAAATAAAGACATCCCCGCCATAAACTATTCTCTAACCAACAAGGCAGCATCAATAGGCAATACAAGCAAAACACAAAGATGCTCGTGTATATATAACTACAAAAAAACAATAGCATAGAAAGCCACAAAGCAGGTACTCATTGACTTGGCAAAAGCCAGAGCAACAAGAGAATAAACCATTGAGGGCACGACAAGACAAAATTGCAGACAAACATCAAACGTCACCGTCCTTTTGAGCTTTAGGTAGACGTCATCATAGGTGTCACACAATTTCACGGGTAGAGCGTATTGGTCGTACATAGCTCTTGTAAGCACCTGTTAGTTACACCCTAATCCATTATTCAGTTGAACCAAATTCACAATGTCCATGATATAGTCAGGTAAACCGAAAAAGCGTGCACATTTTAAGTGGCCGCTAGAGGGCGTCCGGAAGGGCCGTTTAATAAGTTTAGTTTTGTGCTAATGCATGTAAAAGTATAGGTCTATCTCTTTAAAGAGCAAAGTTGTTTAAAGGTCCTTTCGTGTAGATTTTAATACTGCGCATGTTGTCACGTGTGTCAAGGACTGAACGGGGGAAATAATGGTTTGGGCGTAACGTTTGCTATAAAATCCATTGTCTTCTAGTTTTGGCAGCATTAGGTACATTAGTTAACAATGAGATGAGTGACTAGTATAAATGTTCGACGCGTATACATGGCGTTGTAGAATATACATCCATTGCTACTCATCATAATTAGAGAGTGGCTTGTATACATTTATTAGATAATGATTTGTTGGTGTGATGATAATTATATAAGATTGGTGGGTTTATGAACCGACATCTAAAACGTATGTATTATTACAGCCGAACCCGTCCGGTGCAAATAAACCGTCCGGTACAGATAAGCCTCCCGGAGTGGAGCTAAGCCTTTAGGGTGTGTAAGCCCTTTAGGTGATTCGACACTAGAATCAACATATAACGTTACGAGCGGTGGAGACTGTCCCCGTACCTGTGCAACATGGCCAGGTTATAGAATCGACAACCCCCGGGACACGAGGTGGGCCCGTTATCAGTCCTCACCGGAGGAACATCATCCACAACCTCAGTGGAGGTTAATCATCGTTATATCGCGTCATCAACCCTTATAAAAGGCATTTGATTACAATCACTTATTGGATTCGCGCATCATCATAGTCATGAGCTCTCGCGCATAACAGTTATCGCGCTAGATCATAATTCGTGGGAACATCAGCATTGTTATAACTTTAACAACACTTTAGGGTCGTATATAGTCAGTCGACACATTCAGTATTTGTGACAATACTAAGAAAGTCTTAAATGTTCATGAGAACAGTCTTTTCGTATTTCATCTGTGTATTCGCTTGTGTTTTTTTGATAATTGTATATATATTTAACATATTTTAAAAGCTGCATTAAACTTATGTAAATGCATTCTCCGTCATTGATTCTTTCCTGAGTTAGCTCCAACCACTAGGGTCATCTTGCGACAATAGGGTCCACAGTCATCGCACAATTAAAGAGGAATGCATAGTGGAGAACTGTAAAGGGGTCCACCACCAAGCATGCAGTGCGTTGCAAAATGATAGGGTCGTTTTGATAAACCTTTTAATAAGTTTAACAAAAATAGTATTAAAGTGATCATGACCAAGGATCTTATGAAGTTTGTAAATCACGTCAACATAGAAGTCAGGTTGTGATAGTCCTTGTCGCAGATGAGTTCTTAAATTACTTTTATATTTGGAAGGAAGATCAGTGTTACAATAATACAAGTTTGTAAAGGTTTTAAGAAGTTTATGGTAACGGTAGCCCAGATAGAGTATCTTTAGTTATACAAATATTACAAATATTAAAGTCCTCAACTCGAGTACAAGTTCCAGAAAAACGAATAAGTTGAGACACATAGTTACTCGTGGAACATCCCCATCTAAAAGGGGATAATTAACAATATCAAAAATAACATCATCTCTCTTGTCATAGAGTTTGCTAATTGTTTCACTATTTTCAGTAGAGATATGTAAATCGAGAAAAGAAGCGTTATTATTAGAAATATTAGCTTCGTTAAGTTGAAGTTCTCTAGAATATATATTATTAACCATAGTAGACATGGTAGAAAAGAAAGAGTTGTCAATGTTCAATATGTCATCCAGATACCGAGATGTGTTATTAAAGGCTTCAATAACATCTGCCTGGGTATCTAGTGAAAGACTCAACATGAGTTCTCTTTCATAGCAATATAAAAACAAGTAGGCGACAAGGGGTGCACAGATAGTACCAATACGGATACCAACAAGTTGTCTATAAACTGTTGTTTCATACCTGATGAAAATATTATCTAACAGAAAAATAAGTGAATCACAAACTTCATGGCAAGTCCACATAGTTTAATTGTCCAAACTGCTGCTAGTAAAAAACGCTTTAATATAGTTACAGGCCAAACATGTAGTATTTTCCATAGCAAAGGTTTTTTGGATGAGAACAATAAGCTTGTCTAGGGAATGAAAAAAGATACAAATATTGCTATATCCACCGCCATATGCTTGCCATCTTCAGGGTGGTTAAAATTCTGTACTGTTGATTTTTATGAATATTGAGTTCTGCTCAACCCAGGGCTAGAGGACGTGAGCGGTAGCTAGCATATATCACTACCGTTCATGAACAGTCTCAATCAAACCGAGACTGCAATATTTCGTATGTGTCGTGCTCGGCCGTTTCCAAAGGTCCATTATCATACTCTTTTAGATAAGGTTGTGTGGTAAAGTTGTATATAATATACTAAAATAGTACTTATAGATGAAGCTTGACGTTTATTGCAAATTTTATCAAGAACGTCGCCTGAATTTTTAATAGACCAAAATCAGAGATTTCATAAGCTTTAGCACAATGTTATTTAACGTGATCTTTAACGGCAGTGAGACAAGATGCTAAAAATTTGAAGATATTTGTAGTGGTGAAAGCGGGCTGTATATGGATGTTTGTGTAATTTGGGAATCCAGTACATCGCTGGAAAGAAATATAAAAAGATCGGACAGGGAAAGTAGCATTCAAGGAGGACTTTCAACCACAAAACACAGAAACAACACGCAAACAGACAAACAAGAAGGCAAAAGTAATAATAAATGCAAGGACATCACAAACACAAAAGGGTTGACAATAGGGCTACCGACTTGGAACGGTCAGTGGCGAAGAAGTCTGTTTTGCTTTTCATCTATTCCACCCTTGAAAATCTTGGACCGAGTGATATGCATCGAAACAACATTATCTTCAGTGTAAGGGTGAGGTTTGATGCACTCTAGAACCACGTTTAAACCCCCAGCGACCTTTGTTTGCCACTGACCGTTCCAAGGCGGTAACCCTATTGTCAAGCCGTGTGTGTTTGTGATGCTTTATATTGCCTTTTATTAATCTGTATATAGTTGTTCTTTGTTTGTTTGTGAGTTTGTAGTTGACTGTCGTCCTTGAATGCTACTTTTCCTTTTCGATTTTTATTTTTACTTTTTCAGTAGGTTGCACTGGAGTATATGAATTAGAGCTCCCAAGTTACTAAGATATACTTGGAAAATGTCAATTTTCAAATTATAGTTACACGTATAATCTTTTATAATGCTAAACCCTTTTTAATTCCTCCTAGACCTAGGTTTTCCTTTCATAATTTAAAATCGGGAATTCAAGAATTTCATAATAAATGTGTTTTAGTTCCTGCTGATAAAGCAGTTAATAATGTAATTACTGTTTGACGCCTCCATTACGTCAATGTTTTATCTCTGGAACTCGGTAGCACTAATTCGTATACTCCAGTTCAATCTACTGAGGATGATGTTGTTTCCACACATATCACTCGGCGCACTACTTTCAAGGCTGGGGTAGACGAAAAGCAGAACAAACTGCCAAGTATGTACTGGATTCCTAAATAATATAAAAATCCGTAAAAGGCCCGCTTTATTTCGAATTCTAGTGCACACCACAATTAGACAAACATTTCCAAACTTGTAACTTATTGTCTTACTGCCGTTAAAGATCACGTTAAACAATAGTGTGCTCAAACTTATAAAAATTCTAGGATTAATTTGTTTTGGTCTATTAAAAATTCAGGAGACGTTCTTGATAGGGTACACCAAACCTAACTCTTATCTTATTGACATCCCAATAAAACGGGACAGTATAAATAAACAATATCCCGGCAGGTAATATTCTCTAAGAAAGAAAGAAACATTTATAGGCAGTATGAGTATAACACATACATGATCATGTATATATGAATATAAACAACAAAAGCGAGCTATCATACTCTTTTTTATACTTGCGATCTACTCACAATTAAGGGGTACACTTGTTAAACTACTTTGTCATAACTAAAACATTGAATCAAGAGCATATCTACTGGTCTGTGCAATTGGCCGTTGAATCACACTTGCCACATGACCGAGCTTGACAAGTGTATCTCCTTATGGGCTAATATATTGACAGATATGTCACTATTTTTATATATGTATTTTAACGAGTTGATTGTGGTTATGTACCCTAACGCTATTCTGAATGCTTATAATATCACAATTGCCAAACAAGTTGGCTTTTTCAGAAAGCATGCAATGAGCAGATCTTATATCCTGACCATGAGATTTATAAAATACTGGTTTATAAATCTTAAATTTGTTCATGTGATTTTCTATCTGTAATTGTTCCTCCCGTAATCGCATCTTTCGCTTTATTACTTACATGTCTACAATATAGGACCTAGGCTTTGTATTCTGAACAAAACGGACCAGCATTTATCCCATCTCCATAATATTTACTATCACCGTGCAAAATCACACTCGCGACAATTTAAAATAATTACACGGTGCTGTAAACTTTTTCTGGGGTTAGGTGGCGTGAGAGGTGTTGTTTCATACATTACTTCTCATGAATAGAATCAATAAAACCTAAAAGGCTCCAAAGGATCACCTTTATCAGTATTTATTAGCATTCACACCTAGCGTTTGTTTAGTGCAGAGTGGCGGCTGTAAACATCTCCCCGTGTAGTGTTATTCTTACTGGTCCCAAAGCTCAGTTTAGGCGGCTTTGAAGTAGAATACTGCTTAAGCCGGTGCTATGGGGTGTGAGACGCGTTGCTTCTTGCATTACCTCTCATGAACAGGCTCAATAAAACCTAGTCTGCTGCTTTATTGCCTTAATTGTGATTGCTGCTGCCTTTATCAGTATGTATTACTACAAAATGTACATTCCAAGAACTACAAAATAGGTAAAATATAAAATATAAATCATCTGTTAAAGCATAACGATCAACACCTAGTAGGCATTTGACATAACAATGTTCTGTAAATGTTAATATCTATATATCTGTATATCTCTATATCTATATATATTGAAATACAGTATTCATAGAAGGCAAACAAACAAATTCATGATTCAAACCAACAATTATTATGATAAATAGAAGAAAATATAAAATGGTTGCTACATGTAAAACCTTAATATTAATTTAAATTGTGAGTGAAACGGAGCCTATTTTAGAGGGTTCCGTGTTTATTTGGATTCCACTAAAGTCCACTTTAAAAATTCAAGTTTTAAATAATCGCGGTATCAACAATTCACATGCTGATTGTTTAATTTATACACTATAATTATAAATGTCGAACAGGAAATGCAGCTATCACGGAACAGAGTAAACCAAAAAGCACGCAAAACAACAAACATGAATGGCAATGTTATTGAGGAATAAAAGCATATGACGTCACACACACAAAAAAGGATTGACAATGGGCTACCAGCTTGAAACAGTCAGTGGCAAATAAGGCCACTGGGGGTTTAAACCAGGTTCTAGGGTGCACTAAACCTCACTCTTACCCAATAAACGGGACAGTATAAATAAAACTATCCCCGCCAGATTATAATCTCTAACAAACAAGGCAGCATTAATAGGCAATATAAAAACACTACAAATGTTAATTTGGTGTTGAACACAAACAAACAAAAGAATGTTTTATTGAATTTGCTGACCTATTACTGCTACCAAAATAAAACTGGAATAATTATGAATAGGCAAAGCCACCCAAAAAAGACATTTCTGGTAATGTTTCATAACCACTGCTCCCAGCTAAAAAGGAATCAATTCGTTTGTAAGAGTAGGGCAGAATAGGGCAGAGTCATGGGTTCCTTTCTACCCTTCCCCTCTTTTTGGGTGGCTCTAAATAACATATAATGTGTTGATGAACCGTTAAGTAATATTCAGTTAAAGCAATCATAATTAACTCTAATTGAAATGGACATGCATACTGTCCAAAGTGTCAAAACTATCACGTCCCTTGCTAATCACCTTCTCATGCTTGTTCATTTAAATGGACCATGAAGTTGTTTTACCTCATAGTGTCCAGTATCCACCAACAAGTCGATTTCATTTCTATACTCTTTATTGACTTAGGTTTTGTGTCTGTATCACCTGCGTCCATATTCATAAAGCTTTATCTTAAAGCAAATTTTATCAATTCTTTAAAAGCTTTTTTCTATCGCTTTAAGACGTTTTCTTAATAGTGTTAATAAGGATATGGATAAACAAAACCTACAGCTAAATGTTTATCTTAAATAGATTGTGTGCAGTGTCTCAGAGAGGTAAATAAGGATATTTAAAAATATGTAAAATTCTTAAGTTTTTACTTAATAATATTTTCCACTTAGGTTGCTTTATGAATATTTTTTCGTGTATTTGTTGATCAGCTGGATAAGATCGAGGAGTTCTATGTGCAGGTTTGGCTCTTAGTCAAGGTCAGGGTATATTCGGTGGAAATAACATGCTAACACGAGAAACTTCGTCCTTCATTTCATCGCACTATGAGGTAGCTGTCTCAATATAACTTAATAAAATGTGTTAACGGGACATAAAATTCTATTTCATTTCCTTTCCTTAGTTTCTGTGAAAAATAAAAACGTCTTATTTTCTAAAAAATAAACAACAAGTCTTTAGTGGTGTTTTAAGCTTTAATTTGAGGAAAATATGTATGTATTTATGGGGTTTTACGTCGATTTTAACAAATCTTCAAGCCATATCACGACGGTATATACTTGAAGCACATAGTTCCTTCATCAACTTTATAGCGCCACACTGGAAGCCGCACACATGCCATGATACCCAACTCTGTCACATCATACTAGCAACAAGCCGGCCAGTCATACTACTACCATTTATTTGCTTAGAGGCATGCAAGAACTCTGTTAGTACCATCTTAATAAAGTCTTTAGTATTACCCGGTCGGACATTGAACCAACGACATCCCGCATGCGAAGCTGACGCTCTAACATTATACCACCGCCGAGGACTATGGAAAAATGTTTGACTAGACCACCCAACAAGAAGCAGTGTATTTGGTGTAAATAAACCTAACACCCATAGGTCTAGTTACTGAAATCACTGTTATGTTGGCAGTGACTATTAGGCCGCTGTATATGCATATATATTATAAAACTTGCAAAACGTTAGTAGCTGTCGGCGTTAACGCACAACATGTCTCTGATATGGAAGAAAAAGAATCGTTCATGGGTATCCAATGAAGATAGGGAATTTCAACCCGAGGTATAAATGTTTTTGGCCGCGGCGAGGATCGAACCCACGACCTCTCGATCTGGGGTTCGGCGCTCTACCACTGGACCACGCACTCCACAGCTCTGCAATTCTGGAATTCCCTATTCGAACCGAATACACATGATATCTTCTTTTTCTTGCATATCAGAGCATGTTTTCCTGCATACCGGATGTTGTCGCGCGCGTGACTTTTATCTTTACCCATAAAGATCATGTAAAACGTGGATAGCCTTATCCGGTATGAAAGAAATAATATATATATAGAATATGAAATAGGCACTAACTATGTAACGGGCAAAGTATTTCGATAAAATGTACATTTTGTTCAGTTAAAGGACTAACTCTGATATCTACATTTGATAAGATAATATTTATTTCGAGTCGGAAAGACTTACATGCGAAAGCGTAAGCTCTGATGAGCTTTTGAACCGACTACTAATGACAAATATAATCAAATGACAATCTTAATTAATCTAAAATCTAGAATTAGTTATAGATATGACTTTAAGCAAAATGTGTAAACAAATATATTTCTAAAGTCTAATAAAATAATACCAGTGTTTACTGCAACATTGTTGGAAAAATATGGGTGGGAAGGTCAGCTTTTTATTTTTTGCTTTTATTTCTTATCAGTAATAGGTATGAAGACGTTAAGCTCGGGAACACTAAAATACGAATATACTTTAGTTGACCTTTTTCTTTGTACAGAAAAGATGCACGAGCATTTTTTTGCGCAGTTTTTGTGAGTGTACTTTAATTGTTCGGGCGCATTTGAACAATTATCGGAATAATTAGATTTGTTTTATTCTCAATAGAAACGGTGTCGGCGGCGTTTTAAAGGAGTCAGTCGGGTCACAGTAAACACGGGTATTATTTTATTTGGCCTAATTATTTAAATGTCGATCTCGTGATAGAAAAGTTCCAGTACTGTAGACAATCTCAATCCATGTTTTAATTTTAGAGTGAGTGAAATCATGCAGCAACATGTATGTTTTCTTAAGGGGTCATTTCACCAAGGATTGTTTTTTTCCAATCGGCCCGATCTGGACCAGATTGTCCCCGATCAATCAATTTTTTGATCTGCCCGATTGTCGTCCTGAATCGCCTCCAATCGCCCCCTTTTTTTGACCCGATTGAGTCCCGACCAATGGACCATGGCGGGGGGACGATTCTCGGACGTTCCTCGCGCGATCGACACGTTTCCGGGGCGCAAGTATGCGAAAGTTTGCACAAGTACCCGCAGGTACACGGCAAAGGCCCGGCAAAGGCCCGGTAGAGACCCGCTTCTCGCGCGCAAGTGAGCGATCTTCGCGCGTTGTTCGGCCGAGAGAGGCCGAAAATGGGCGATCCCGGCTCGAGAGAGCACGCTTTCGTTCGATTTCCGCCGTTCTTCCGCCGTTCTTCGCGCGAGAGTGGCCGAATGTAGGCGTATGTTGACGCAGGCAGCCGAAAGTAAACGGTCTTCGGACGATTTAAACGATCGTCGGACGTTCTTCGGCCGACCAAATTTGCCTAGATCGGCCGGAGATCGGTGTTTTTAAAGGCCCGACTATATAAACCGCTCAGATCGAAGCCGTTCATCACTTTCTGACCAGCCAGGGAAGGTCATGGACCAACAAGCAGTGCTGGGGCTTGTTGTAGCTCTACAACTTCGTTCTGCCATAGCACAGCAAAATGTTATTACATTAGGAAATATGCTGAGGAGGAGGCCAAGGACCAAGAGAAAATATGCCAAAAAGAATTAAGTTTTTGTGACTTTTTAAAGGGTTTTCAAGTGTGTTTTGTTTCAGTACCTGTTCTGAGAAAAGTGTGCAGTTTTTATTTTATATTTGGTTTTTAATTCTCTGGCATTGGTATTAATTTGTAAATTTATTATTATTTATAATAATTTTGAGTAAATATATGTCTTGCTGTTGTATTTAGTAACAATTAATTCTTTGTGACATTTTAAAGGATTTTTACATGTGTTTTGTTTCATTAAAACTATGCACGACCCTCGGTAGAGAGCTGCAGAGGCTATACGAAAGCTCCAGAGGGCGGGCGAGACAAGGGGACCTTCAGGAGACCCTCGGACGACCAAGACGACCCGGGCCGACGGTTTTTGATCGGCTACTGTTTTTCAACATTTTTAAAAACAGTAGCCGATCACTTTTTCGGTACCCGACCCTCAGAGGACTGAGGCGATCGCGCCAGATCTTCCCCCGAATGTATAGGGTAGTGCGGGACAGTGCTCGCACGTTCCCGATTATTTTCGCAAAAATGCGGCCGATCGACCAGAAAAAGGATCGGGTACTCTCGGGACCAAAACAATCCTTGGTGAAATGACCCCTTTACATGTACATGGTATTTTGTTAATCTCTTAAATTTATAGAATACCAAATTTATTTATTATTTATTCTTTTTGTGGGCAGTGGGGTGGGGGCGTGGTAGAGCGGTTGGGGGAGACGTCTGCTTAACTTCAACGCATCCTTAAATCCATGTAAGTGTATACATAACATTGGATCAAGATTATATTTGTCTTAACACCCATCAAAATACTTAGGATGTTTTTAGTATGTTTAATGAATGAGATTCATAGGTATTAGTCGGTAGTGAGCGGGGAAGGAGGCGGCAATCTTTTTTCTGTTAAGCTGTTATTGGCGAAATTTTTTTTTTTAATCTGTTATTCAATCAATTGAGAATATTTATTTAATTTTTGGTACCCGTTATCATCAAATTCTATCCCCCACACCCCACCCCCACCCCACCCAGCCCACCCCAACAAACACACACACACACACACACATACACACTCACCTCCCCTTCCTCCTTAATTATTAATTGTATCGAACTACTTTGCCCGTTATGTATGCAGTGCTATTTCATATTAAAATTTATTATTACATTAACTTGCTTTTAACGCGTATTTTTCTAGACTTTCTTTATTCTATTCTGGAAACACATATTTTGTTCTATCATATACTAAAGTCACATACTAAAACAAACTGTAATTATCATTTGTGTTGTCGTAATAAGTATGTTTTGTTTTCCATATGATTGCAATATAAACTCACCCACTCGTAACCCGTTCAAAATCCGCCAGAGAACCCGGAAATCTCGCTGTGTTTTGAACGTGCTATTTTTAAATAGTCAAAGACAGTAGCCTCCTTTTAGGTATACAGGAATACAGGAAGTAAATCACGGTGGTATTCATGCCTGGTGTAGTCGAAAGGAGTTCCCAAATATATAATCCCTAACGTTTTTTGTGATAAAAGGCATTTTTGAGTATTTAAGGCCTGTTTGCATGGTTGTATGATGATTTTATTTATCAACTTGAACGTTTTGAAAGTGAAAGTAGAACACATTTAAGAGGTGCCGAATGAATGCAGTTTGTTCACGGTGTCAACAAAGATCAGAATTTTATTTTCTTATATGCCACATGACCCCTACTATTCTCAGCAGTTTTCTAGAGAGGCAGGTCTCATGACTAAGAACATGTAAGTGAATCTTAGTTTTAATTTCATTTTGAAAAATGGCTAACTAGACAAAGTAACTAGAAAGCTTGGACAATATTGCATTGGACTCAATGGGATTTGATTTACTTCCGGTACACCTTCATATACTTCATTTGCTCTTCCTCGGTCAATGTCGGCCGTTTAAGTATTCTTTCAAATGTATTATTCCTGTTCATGAAAGAACGCCGGTAAGTTAGTTTTTGCTTTCTACTGTTAAACACGTCTTTGTGAATTCACCGTGAGACAGGAAGCTGATCAAAAAGGAGACCGGAAGTTTCAAAATGGCGGGCTCCACGATTTGGAGATGAAATTGAAGTTGGACGCATTATGAAAATTAGTTGTGTTAGTTAGTTAGTGTAGTAGGGCTTCGGCAGGTCGAGCTTTACCCGTATTACTTAACCATAATATGAAATAGGCACTGCCTAGATAACGGGCAAAGTACTTCGAGTCTGGGAAGGAGGGGGAGTTGTGTATGTGGTGGGGGTTTATTTCTGTATATCCTCCGCATGCGGAGAGTCATACAGACATTACATATAATTACAGTACAGAGTATATGAATATGCAATAAAACATAGAAACAAATGAATAAAGAGAGAAAAAATGACAAGCAAAAAATTAGTAAATAAAGGATATGTACAATGTTCCTGAAAGCGCCACAATAATGAAACAAACACAAAACATAAACGTTAACTAGATTCTATCTAATATTCAAGTATGTGGTGTATCTGAGCAGGAACTACATTATATTATAACATAAATAGTTGCGATTCATATCATGGACGCTTGCGCTCCTGTTAATGAATGATAAACAGAGACCACGCTTTGCTAATACTTGCTATATTATACTCTAAGAATGATGCGTATTCATAGCCAAGGAGAGACATCATTCTTTCACACGGAGCACCTAATATTCTCAATAACAGACAACAAAAAAAGAAATTTCGCCAATAGCAGCTTAACAGAAAAAATCTGTCCCCTTCCCTCTCCCCACCTCCAACACTATCTACCTACTACTACCTATGAGTCTCATTCATTAAACATAGTAAAAATATCCTAAATATTTTGACTGGTGTTAATGCCAAACGAATATAATCTTGATATTCCAACTGTATACATACACTTACAGAGACTTAAGGTTGGATTCAAGTTAAGCAGACACGTCAGTGGTCGCCGTACCATCATTGGTTGCTTTCAACGTTGCAGTCCACCATTGTGGTAACTTCTAAGTCGTCCTTGACTCTTACGTATAGTGTAAATACATGTTATACTTTAAATCATCGGCGAAGACTTCCGATGTTGCACATACACTCAACCTGCACCTCGGTAATAGATGTTTGCTTAGCGGATGTTGCCAAGTAACCAAATAGAAGTAGAAGTAGAAGTATTCTCATACTACATCCACCATCCCCACCCCGCTCGGATGTTGGAAGAATAGACCCCACTACGTTTTCGCGCCAGGCCTATTCGCGCCATATTTGGAAGAATCGCCCCACATATAGAGTTATATACATTGGTGTACCGATTATGAGTAGGAGTTAATGGGGGGGGTTTCGTGGAGGGGGGGGGGGGGGGCTGTGTGTGGGGGGGGGGGGCTGTGTGGGGGGGGGTGAAATAATCTATATATACTCAGAAATAGAGTTAATGAAGATGATGATTACGTCTCCCCATACTCCCCCGCCATCCGCGCCACGCTCTCCCCACAAAAAGAATAAATAATAAATAAGTCAGGTATTTTATCAGTGCGAGAGTATTTAACAAAATGCCATGTTACTGCATGATTTCATTCACTCCAAAATTTAAAACATGGATCTTCACACGTTTCTATATAATGATTCATTGAGACTGTCTACAGTACTGGAACTTTTCTAACACGAGATTGACATTTAAAATACTTAGGCTGTGTTTTTTAGGCTGTTTTTATAGCCGATATTGGGCCATATTTCCAATGCCAAAAATATCTTTTTTCCCCAATTTTGAGACAAATATTCCCAAATGAAAGAAGGAAAAAAACACACAGACAAGTATTTAAAGTTTGACAAGTATTGAGTATGAAATACTTTTAAATGCAACTGCTGATCATGTTTTACTGTAAACAGTATGAAAGATACAAGTATGAAATTAATGTTTTATTGTTTTGTTTCCCAATTTTATGAAAAATTGAGCTGTAATTCCCAAATCTGACGGTATGGGCTAAAATATAGAAATAAAAACAATGAAAGGCCAAATAAACTAATACCTGTGTTTACTGTGACCCGACCGACTCCTTTAAAACGCCGCCGACACATCTTTTTGAGAATAAAACAAATCTAATTATTCCGACAATATTAATTTAAGACAATGATGTGATCAAATTTAAAAATTAGAGTTAGTTATCACCCTTAAAATAGAGACAGGTATATATTTAACTGTACAAAACGTACTTTTTATCGAAGTGTTTTGCCCGTTACATAGCATAGTTAGTGCCTATTTCATATTATTCTTTAACATGCAGTTCTCTTTGAAAATGTCAACCAAGGGTCGACTTATTGTTGTGGGCTTACCAAATATGATTGCTTAATCGGGGCTTCAAAAGCTCAATACGTGGGATTGTCCTCCGGATTTGTTTTTATGTTAGAATACATTAAGGCAGGCATATTTTTAAGGTAAAGATAAGTACAATATCTCAGATGCATCTGAAAATACCCCATCCCTTCTCCATTGCCAAACCGTATCATGCTCTTGCCTAACTTTTACCACGCACATGCCGTCATGTAAACTTACAAATTATGTTGCATGACGTCAGTCGATGATGCACCAGTTACACTTCTTGACGTCACATGCTGCTTCTCACAAGTTAAAAGTAAGAAATTAACATTTAAGTAACTTGAAAATATCCTTATTGATGACAGTAAAAGGTTCATAATCCGTGTGCCATAGGGTGTACTAAAACAATCTGAAGCAGGCCGGACGAGGTAAACTCTGGACATGAAGAACGCGGTGACTATCAAAATGGCCGACATAATGTCGTAAAGATGAATAAATTGGAACTTCGCTGTGCGCACCTTAGGGGTAATGTAACTGTGTTGCTTTTTTAATTTCGGGGCTTCACGCTTTGTGCGAAGCTCAGTGGCTCGTTTGTCTAGCTTTGCTAGTCTGTATTGTTTTCACGACTTTCGTGAACGTTTACTTTGCGTTTTTTTTTACATTTTTCGGTAATTGCCGCCATTACATTGGAGATGAAATTGAAGTTGGATGCATTATGAAAATTAGTTGTGTTAGTTAATTTGCCATATTTATTCGTTTACAGACGTGTACATACGTGTACATACGTGTAACCTTTGGCAGGTCGAACTTTGCCCGTATTATTTAATCATATTATTTAACTATAATATATATATATATATATATATATATATATATAAACACGGGATATATATGTACGCGGACATTTCATGTTTAACAGGTTTAGATATCTTTCTCGCCCACAGAGTAACGGTGATCAAAGAGTAAATGTCAGAACTTGGAGTTATCGTTCCTTTAGGGCCTAGATAAATAGGGGGACTGGGATATTGCCTCGCCTCCTATAGATCTTACTGACCCCACATATTTCTGTAGGGGGTCAGTAACAAACCCAATAACTAATAATGTGTGGACCTAGACCACCATTATTTTACATAGGCCTGTTAATAAATACCTACACGAAAATATCCAATCCTAACTATGCTGGCCATATAACACACACAATGTATTATCAGTCTGGCCAACAATGGGTCTTAGATGATGGCGTGACCTGCTTCTTTTCCACAATAGTTTCCAAACTGAAAGTAACCACCTTCTTTTTGAATTCTGAGGTCAAAATGACCAAAGTACACTTCAAACTGCGCTTCACAAAAGGTAGTCTTTCTCTCAATGTTGATGTGGTTTTCACTAGAAGCCAGTTAAATGTTTCAGAAATAAAGGAAAACATTCAATACATACCAGCCCTGTGTCTTTTACCACTCCGATGCTTCACAGTAACATACTCACGCCCGGGGATCGCACCGCCAGCAATCAGCGTTGCTATTACAGTACCGAGAGTTTAAGGCGGAGGATTGCAGGTGAGCGATCAAAATTGCCGGAAATGAGGTAGGTGTTTAACATTATGGACGATTATTTTTGTATTTAAACCTTTTTTCCAAAAATGGGACGAAGAATGTCACGTTCTAGCCAATTGACCAAAGCTATTATTAC
Source organism: Cyrtodaria siliqua (assembly GCA_037043455.1). Classification (NCBI taxonomy): domain Eukaryota; kingdom Metazoa; phylum Mollusca; class Bivalvia; order Adapedonta; family Hiatellidae; genus Cyrtodaria; species Cyrtodaria siliqua. The sequence goes on along the minus strand of JAWPHD010002921.1, from coordinate 165,021 downwards.
TAAAATTTTACCATCTACGCATGTTTGAGAAATCCTTTCTGCCGTATGCAGTTTATGTAGAGGAAAAAATCTCATAACACATGTAGATGCCATATTTGTAATATTCAGACCTGTACATTTATCTTGTCAATTTTCCAGGCCATAGATATAGATGTCTGACGTACATATGCGAATTTCTAGACACAAATATGGCAAATTGAAAATGATTTATCGTAAGAATTGCAGGCGTGCAATGAAATAAGAACAAATTCAAGCTGGACATGTTCGTCGTTTTGAGAGATGCATATTTATGTTGTACTGTCATGTTATTATAATTATTCTTTAAATAATCATTAAAAACACAATCGATAACATCTAAAAATCTGTCAGTTTGGCACTTAAACAACCCCAATAAGAACGTCAAATTAGCTAAATATTGAATGTGTTTAAGGTTCAATACAGTATCTACCGCGCTTTGAAAAAAGAGGTTTTCTCTCCCGATATGTTTCGGATCGCTTTGGTTTTGTTCATGGTGTTGTTGTCTTGAGCAGAATATACTAATATATGTCAAATTAGTCCTCAAAGCTTTGTGATGACGCCTATGTAGACATTCGCACAACACAATCTGATTAACTAAGTTGAGTTGAAGCAACGTCAACGATATATAGCAATAGTTAGACGTTTTGTGACTGACTCTATTTTAGTCTATACGTAGTGTATAGTTATTACGTGTGGAGTTTGACTTGAAAAGAAATTAACTTGTTCCAGCGTGTTCATTAAACAGAAAAGGGTATTTTATTAAAAACCAAATACTTATCCATTTCATTCACTACTGTGTCAATTTAAACCATATTCTTCGTCTGTTTTTCAAACTCAACCTTGCGGTTCTAGTCGGTATTAACCGGTTCTAACTTCGCACCAAGAGTGTCGGGAGCTCCGATTATTTGATTTTATTATTTCTTACGGCTTAGATTGGATCCCTCCAATTAGATTCCGCCTCTCTGCCATTACAATGAGCATCTCTTCAGTTGATAAGATCACAGTCCAATTTAGTTGCAACTGAACATCGGTCTAACTCAGTTGTCTAAATATAGGTTCAATTCATTTGAACCTCTCTTTAATTGAATGAGACCTCCCTTTAAATGAATTATACCAAAGCTCAATTGTTTGAAGAGAGTTTTAATTGAGATTCTTTTAAGTTGGCGTTCCACTATGGCCAGAAAATGTTCAATTAAAAACAACTAGTTCGGCTAGCGCAGTGGATAGCACTTAGAAGATTCATGAAAGGTTCCTGAGACCTGGATCATGTTTCTTTCCGAAAGATATGAACAGCTAAAATTATTTTTCGAAATGAAAACTTAACACAAGTGACATGCCTTTGCATAGCGATTTGGTGTCCTGCTGTGGATTACTACTATTATAAATGCATTACCGCCTACCGTAAGGAATCGGTTTCATTGACATCTTTCCGTTAAATTAAAGGGATATACGGTAATATTGAATGTATTAAGCATAACATTTACAAGAAATATAAAAAGATCGGACAGGGAAAGTAGCATTCAAGGAGGACAGTCAACCACAAAACACAGAAACAAACACCCAAACAGACAAACAAGAAGGCAAAAAAGCAAAAATAAATGCAAACGACATCACAAACTCAAAAGGGTTGACAATAGTACAAGTCTATTTCTGAATCTATCTTTTTTTAAAACCTACTTGCATATAATTAGACAAAAGGTACTAAAATTTGGAGTTTCTATATCATCTTCGTTATTCTACCATGCATATGGTGAAGTGTATATTCTAAAGCAATCGTGAAAATCCAAGTTTTATGACAATCTAACTATAACGATTGGTTTAAACACTATTTCATTCACAATTATACAGTTTGAGTTATATAAACATACAATTATGTAATAGTTAACAGTGAATTAGGATCCAGAAGAAAGCAAAACGCTTGTATATATCTGTCTCCTTGATCATGGCACAATACGTTACATTATTCGTGATAGCATAGTACATGAAATCAAATGGCTAGTTAAGTGTTTAATATATAATTACAAGAAATATAGAAATGTAAGGAGAGAGAGAGAGAGAGAGTGTGTGTGCGACGTTCCTCAGCAAACATATAGGCCCTTATCCCCATACTAATGTATTGTTATGGTTGCAGATTCAGCTTGTAGGGAGCATGATAGCGATTTTTCAGATTGGCAAACTGTTTAGCAATTTTAATTTTCTCTAATTCCTAAAGTTAAGTGCATGAAATTTACTGGAACCGTTTCGTATTAAGAATGTATTTTTGGACTATTTTGAAAACTTGTGTGTTTACGTCTAGAGAAAGTGTTTCATCACCAAAAAGTAAGGTGTCTAGTGTTATTTCGTCGATCAAGTGTAGTAACTCATTATTCATTACTATTCTCTCGGGAGTATATAGTGGACAGTGCAATAGGAAATGATTCGTGTCTTCTAAGGATCTACATACACATAGTAGACTTTCTACAATGTTTTTTGAAAATAAATGCTGATTTAAGCTGCTGCAGTGAGTGCGAAGGCGTGTGTGGAGAATGTGGGCCGTCCGATTACCAGTAAAGTAGTATTGTGGAACAGTAGTCCTATTACTATCCAGTCTAGATTTGAAAACACTAATAGACTCGGAATTTCTTGCCGATGGTGGAAGTTCATTCCATTCACGGATTGTAGATGGGAGGAAAGAATTGGCATAAAGCTGTGAATTACAGTGGATTATTCTTGCGTTTTCAGCGTTTCTTAAATTGTAGTTAACGAGGTTTCCAACGTTATCTGGGACAAGGGATGACAAAAAGGCAGGAGTTAAGTTTGCGTTCATTTTATAATATAATATAAGCCTATGCTTTCGTCTTCTAGCTTTCAAAGATTCCCATCCCGTTTCGCGGTTAAGGGCTACTAGGGATACAAGTTTGGTTGCTCCTGTCACAATTCTGGCAGCCTCATATTGAATTTTTTCTAATTCATACTCCTGCGCTTTAGTACAGTTGTCCCATACAACGTCGGCATATTCAAGAGTCGGACGAATGAAAATGTGAGACCTAAATGTTTATGCATTTCGACTTCTGCAATAATAACAGCGTTCATCATTAGAGGAGGATGCAATGGTTTGTTTATTTTCCTTGAGATTAGGAGTGTTTCTGTTTTGTTGGGATTAAAATCTACCAACCATTTGTCCGCCCAATCATGTATTGTTAGCAGGTCATTATTTATTATGGTTGCAGCGATATTTGGAGAGTCAACTACAACGTAAAGACTTGTATCATCGGCAAATAATTTAATAGTTGAGTTAATATTATCAACAATGTCATTAATGTAAACAATAAATAACAATGGTCCCAATATAGATCCCTGAGGCACTCCAGCATTTATGTTTACACTATCGGATATTTCACCAGGTAGTATAACGCTTTGTTTGCGATTTTGAAGGTAGTCCGAAAACCACAGTAGAAGAGATCCCGTTATACCAACTGTCTGTAATTTAAAAATCAATCCTTTATGCCAAACTCTATCAAAAGCTTTAGAAATATCACAAAAGACTGCTCGAATTTCTTTGCCATCATCAAGAGCTTTGCAGAACGTATTATATATATCAACTAATTGATTAACTGTAGAGTCTTTAGGAACGAAACCCGATTGGAGAGCAGTTATGACATGATTTGAGAGAAAAAAATTAAAAACATGTTTGTGGATAATTTTTTCCATAACTTTGTCTAGTGTACTGAGGAGTGAAATAGGTCGATAGTTGGCTAATTCTGAGGGGTCATTTTTCTTAAGAACCGCACATACATAGGCTAACTTCCACTGAGAAGGAATTTTGCTAACTATAACGATTGAAGACTAGGGATTGCATTTTTTCATTTTATGAAAGGCATAACTCTTTATTAGATAATTAACAAGAGCATCAATAATTGCAGGGCAGTCCATAGTCCCCCACCGGCCCAGACAAACATTTTCACGACATTTTCTATGATGGAGGTCAAAGATCAAGGTCAAGCTCACAATGACCTTATTTTGGTACGCGACACACCGCTATCCCAAGATGCATGCACATACCAGGTTTGGTGTCTCTAAGTGTTATAGTATTGAAAATACGGTCCGGACAAGCATTTTCTACGACAGCGTTCACAGGTCAAGGTCACAATGACCTTATTTTGGTACGCGACACATCGCTATCCCAAAATGTATTCACATACCAAGTTTGGTATCTCTAAGTGTTATAGTATTGAAAATACGGTCCGGACAAGCATTTTCTATGACAGAAGTCACAGGCCAAGTTCAAGGTCACAGTGATCTTATTTTTGTACGCGACACACCACTATCCCAAGATGTATCCACAACCCAAGTTTGATATCTCTAATTGTTATAGTATTGAAAATACGGTCCGGACAAGCATTTTCTATGACAGAGGTCACATGTTAAGGTCAAGGTCACAGTGACCTTATTTTGGTACGCGACACACCGCTATCCCAAGATGTATTCACATCCCAAATTTGGTATCTATAAGTGTTATAGTATTGAAAATACTACCTGACCGGATAAGCATTTTCTATAACAGAGGTCACAGGTCAAGGCCACAATAACCTTATTTTGGTACACGACACACCGCTATCCCAAGATGTATTCACATACCAAGTTTGATATCTCTTAAGTGTTATAGTATTGGAAATACGGTCCGGACAATCATTTTCTATGAATGTAAACGACATAACAAACACAAAAGGGTTGACAATAGTACAAGTCTATTTCTGAATCTATCTTTTTTAAAACCTACTTGCATATAATTAAACAAAAGGCACTAAAATTTGGAGTTTCTATATCATCTTCGTTATTCTACCATGCATATGGTGAAGTGTATATTCTAAAGCAATCGTGAAAATCCAAGTTTTATGACAATCTAACTATAACGATTGAAGACTAGGGATTGCATTTTTTCATTTTATGAAAAGGGGCATAATTCTTTATTAGATAATTAACAAGAGCATCACTAATTGCAGGGCAGTCCATAGTCTCCCACCGGCCCAGACAAACATTTTCACAACATTTTCTATGATGGAGGTCAAATATCAAGGTCAAGGTCACAATGACCTTATTTTGGTACGTGACACACCGCTATCCCAAGATGCATGCACATACCAGGTTTGGTGTCTCTCAGTGTTATAGTATTGAAAATACGGTCCGGACAAGCATTTTCTACGACAGAGTTCACAGGTCAAGGTCACAATGACCTTATTTTGGTACGCGACACATCGCTATCCCAAAATGTATTCACATACCAAGTTTGGTATCTCTAAGTGTTAAAGTATTGAAAATACGGTCCGGACAAGCATTTTCTATGACAGAAGTCACAGGCCAAGTTCAAGGTCACAGTGACCTTATTTTTGTACTCGACACACCACTATCCCAAGATGTATCCACAACCCAAGTTTGATATCTCTAAGTGTTATAGTATTGAAAATACGGTCCGGACAAGCATTTTCTATGACAGAGGTCACATGTTAAGGTCAAGGTCACAGTGACCTTATTTTGGTACGCGACACACCGCTATCCCAAGATGTATTCACATCCCAAATTTGGTATCCAGAAGTGTTATAGTATTGAAAATACTACCTGTCCGGACAAGCATTTTCTATAACAGAGGTCACAGGTCAAGGCCACAATGACCTTATTTTGGTACACGACACACCGCTATCCAAAGATGTATTCACATACCAAGTTTGATATCTCTTAAGTGTTATAGTATTGAAAATACGGTCCGGACAATCATTTTCTATGACAGGTCACAGGTCAAGGTCAAGGTCAGAGTATCTTGTTTTTGGTACGCGACACACGGCTATCCTAAGATGTATTCACACACCAAGTATGGTATCTCTAAGTGTTATAGTATTTAAAAAACGATCTGGACAAGCATTTTCGGAACATTTTCTATGACAGAGGTCACAGGTCAAGGTCACTGTGACCTTTTTTTGGTATGCGACACACCGCTATGACCTTATTTTGAAAATACGGTCCGGACAAGCATTTACTATGCATTTTCTATGACAGAGGTCACAGGTCACAATGACCTTATTTTGGTACGCGACACACTGCTATCCAAAGATGTATTCACATACAAAGTTTGGTATTTCTAAGTGTTATAGTATTGAAAAAACGGTCCGGACAAGCATTTTCTATGACAGAGTTCACAGATCAAGGACAAGGTCACAGTGACCTTATTTTGGTACGCGACACACCACTATCCCAAGATGTATCCACATACCAAGTTTGGTATCTCAAAGTCTTATAGTATTGAAAGTATGGCCCGGACAAGCATTTTCGGCACATTTTCTATGACAGAGGTCACAGGTCAAGGTCACTGTGACCTTATTTTGGTATGCGACACACCGCTATCCCAAGATGTATTCAAATATCATGTTTGGTATCTCTAAGGATTATAGTATTGAAAATACTGTCCGGACAAGCATTTTCTATGACAGAGGTCACATGTCAAGGTCAAGGTCACAGTGTCCTTTTTTTGGTACGCGACACACCGCTATCCCAAGATGTATCCACATACCAAGTTTGGGGTATCTCAAAGTCTTATAGTATTGGAAATATGGCCCGGACAAGCATTTCGAAAGGACGGACGGACGGACAGGGTGCAAACCTATAGTCACCCCCGGGACCGGTGGGGAACTAATAAAGGAAAATGTATAAAGTTTCAATACTATAGGTCAACGTTTTACCGAGTGATGAGCTAGGTTAGGTTGCACGTTAAAGTTTTATGAAAAGGGGACAATTCTGCCGAAATGAAAGTCAGTGTTATTGGGCATTTCGACGACATTGAATAATTGAAGAAGAAGACCTGTACATAGTTGTATGGCCATAGCTCAATTTTTTGCCAAGCTATTTTGAATTTGAAATTTGTGTTTACGTCATTTTTAGCACATGTAAGGCAATATATGATGCTCGATTTCCTTTTCTTTTTTCTTTTTTTTTGTAGAGATCAACCACCCCTTCTTTCCTGAGTAGAACTATTACTGTATACCTCAGGCCATCCGTAAGAATCGACACTATCTCACTAGACAAGCTGAACTCCCAATGGGATTCGAACCCCCAGCGGTGAGAGGCGAGAACGTTTAAGACGCAGCGTCTTTACTATCCAGGCCACAGAACCGAAGCATTGTGGTGTAGTGGTTATAGCGTCTGCCTTGCATTCGGGAGGTCATGGGTTCGAGTCCGCTGACCGCGTCATACCAAAGACTTTAAAAATGGAGTAGTCACTTGTAACCCTTGCCTGACGAGCAAATAATGGGTTGTGCTGCGACTGATTGACCAGTGTCAGAATAATGTGACTGGCGGGTGGGGGTATCATGTCTACTACGGCGTGGTATTCCAGTGTGGCAGCACTTTAAAGAAACCATTGAGTTCGCTGCTTCAAGTAGACATATCATCACATCACACAAAAACACACAGATAAAAGTCCAGACATTGTGCCTATAATCCTCAGGTAGGACGCCTGTCGTAGGTGGAGGGACTATAATCCTTAGAAATACACACACACACACACATCCAGGCCACAGAGGCCATAGAGTCCATAGAGACCATTTTCGAAGTTGTGAGCCAGATTAGGTTGCAAATTAAAGTTTTATAAAAGGGACATAACTCTGCCAAAATGAAAGTTATTGGGCATGTGTAACGACCTTTCTTGAGGTAAGATGAGGTAAGTGCGGGAAGGATGTCCACATTCTGTGAACGGTCGCTTTGGTCCATTAGAAAAAATGTTCAATTAAATAGAACCTCTCTTCAATTGAATAAAACCACTTTTCAATTGAATTAGACATATGTTCAGTTGACTTAGACCGATGCTTAAATAACTGAAGAGAGGTTCAATTAATTCGGCTTCATACGTATAGTTGTTGTTTTTTGAAGTGCCTAACTTGCGATTCCCAGACAGGTCAATTATGTTGTTTTTTTGAAGTGCCTAACTTGCGATTCCCAGACAGGTCAATTATGTTGTTTTTTTGAAGTGCCTGACTTGCGTTTCCCAGACAGGTCAATTATTTTGTTGTTTTTTTTGAAGTGCCTAACTTGCGATTCCCAGACAGGTCAATTATGTTGTTTTTTTGAAGTGCCTTACTTGCGATTCCCAGACAGGTCAATTATGTTGTTTTTTGAAGTGCCTAACTTGCGATTCCAAGACAGGTCAATTATTTATTTTTTTTAAGTGCCTAACTTGCGATTCCCAGACAGGTCAATTATGTTGTTTTTTTGAAGTGCCTAACTTGCGATTCCCAGACAGGTCTTTTATGTTGTTGTTTTGAAGTGCCTAAATTACGATTCCCAGACAGGTCAATTATGATGTTTTTTTGAAGTGCCTAACTTGCGATTCCCAGACAGGTCAATTATGATGTTTTTTTGAAGTGCCTAACTTGCGATTCCCAGACAGGTCAATTATGTTGTTTTTTTGAAGTGCCTAACTTGCGATTCCCAGACAGGTCAATTATGTTGGGGTTTTAAGTGCCTAACTTGCGATTTCCAGACAGGTCAATTATGTTGTTTTTTTGAAGTGCCTTACTTGCGATTTCCAGACAGGTCAATTATGTTGTTTTTTTTAAGTGCCTAACTTGCGATTCCCAGACAGGTCAATTATGTTGTTTTTTTGAAGTGCCTAACTTGCGATTCCCAGACAGGTCAGTTATGTTGTTTCTTTTGAAGTGCCTAACTTGCGATTCCCAGACAGGTCAATTATGTTGTTTCTTTGAAGTGCCTAACTTGCGATTCCCAGACAGGTCAATTATGATGTTTTTTTGAAGTGCCTAACTTGCGATTCCCAGACAGGTCAATTATGTTGTTTTTTTGAAGTGCCTAACTTGCGATTCCCAGATAGGTCAATTATGTTGTTTCTTTGAAGTGCCTAACTTGCGATTCCCAGACAGGTCAATTAAGTTGGGTTTTTTCAGGTAAGTTATTATATTTAGATGTTATCGAGTGTTTGTTAAAGTATATTTAAACAATAATTTTAATTATATGATAGTAAAACATATATAGGCCTCAAAACGACGAATATGTCCACCTTGAGTTTGTTCTTATTTCATTGCACGCCTGCCGTGTAGGTCGCACGCCTGTATTGTCGTGCATTTGTTTTGATCTCCTTCAATATGAACAGGTCTGAATATTAAAAGCATATCATCTAATGTGTTATTTGCGATCCTCCCCATCCCCCTTTCAGATAAGTTATTATATTTAGATGTTATCGAGTGTTTGTTAAAGTGTATTTAAACAATAGTTATAATGATATGATAGTCATAGCACGCCTGCAGTGTAGGTCGCATTTTTTCAATATGAACAGGTCTGAATATTAAAAGCATATCGTCTACGTGTGTTATTTGCGATTCCTCAACACCCCCCCCCCCCCCACTCCCCTTCCCCACACCCACACACACACACATAAATTGCATATGGCACAAAGGATTTCTCAAAGATTCGTAGATGGTCGATGCACAAATTCTGGGAATAGTCGCTTGGCTAGCACATGACATTCTTCGATTTTTGAAAAAAGGTTTAAATACAAAAACAATCGTGCACAATGTTGAACACCTACCTCAATTCGGCAATTTTGATTGCTCGCCTGTATTACCGAAAATCCTCCGCCTTAAACTCTCGGTATTGCCAAAGCAATGCTGGCTGTGCGATTCCCGGGCGTTTAACTCAATACTTTTGCTGTACCCGGTCTAGCACTGCCTAATACCTGAGCTACTCTTCTCACACATGGCAGTGAGGTGACACATGTCAGTGAGGTGGCACTTTTGCTTTATTAAAGGACACAGATCCAATAGTTGCACACCACACGAAAAATCGTGTCCAGTACGCTTACAGTATATAGGTTTTTTTAGAATACATTTTATTGTACGAAAACAAATACATATTATTTCATTTGACACTTGCTTTTATTGTTATTTATAGTTATTGTTTCTTTGCTTGTCTTTTCTTAACGTCTCCTATTGATTTCAATAAGTTTATTATTATATAAATTTAAAAATGTATGACTGAAATTGCTATTATTTGCTACATCGTTGCCATTGTATGTAAATGTTTGTAACGTCATTGGGTGTTAAGCCTATTAAATTACTGAATAAAGAATCATCTATGTACAAAACAGTCACATATAATTAATAACTGATTGTAAGAGTATGGCTCCTGGATTCCTATTAACACCCTCTCTCTCTCTATCTCTCTCTCTCTCTCTCTCTCTCTCTCTCTCTCTGACGGCTGTACATACAGTATGCACATATTACATTACAATTCAACAACAGTTTAGCACAAAGTAGGACACCAATAATGTCTTTGAAGTGAAAATATTACACTTGTTTAATATAAATAAATACAAAATGAAGTCACTGACTATCATAACACATTTATTCATAAATAAATAAGTTTATAAATGTATACATGTATTGATAATGCAAATATGTATATGTTACGTTTTCATTTTATTCACACACACACACATTCACGCACGCACACACGCACGCGCTTTCGCACTTACCCAATTCCAATACAGTCATTAGCCCTAGAAAAAAATAGTCATGTTTCAGGTTCCTGACCGACCCTATATTTTGTCCCGATCCTAACTTTGTTTTGCCTGTTTAAAAAAAGGGAAAAAAACTCGATCTCTTGTACCGCAATGATGACGATATTGTTTTCGTCCTGTATTCGTCAATGCTTTAGTCAGACGGAAATACTGCGATTGGTGTATCTCGGATGTTTACGCTTGTTTTTACCAGGCAATGGCTGCCGCAGCAAGGCTTATGGCCTTCAAGGTCGCTAAATGCGGTCACGAAGAGGCCAGGAGTTATATTAGCTGCATTTCTACCGACAATTTGGTGGCCGATATTATCGGAGAGGTTCATCCTTCAATCTGGAACAAGTTGGGTGGTCAACTCAAATACAATTAAAACCATTTAATATTGTAAGATTCAATTTCATGTTATTAAAATATGCAAATGCATTCAATTAGTGTTCCATTCATCGTAATTAATATTTATGAAAATGTTAGTTCTGGAAAACCTGTCGACTAGTTTTACTGATATTTGGATTCTTCACCATAAATGTTCTTTATATTGCCTCCAGTCCCTTTAAATAAGATCAAAATGTTGATTTTCTCAACATGTTCTCATACAGTTCTGAAAGTGTTGGGTGTTAAAATAAAAACAAATTATATCATGTATCATTGTTTTATTTGTTTTTAATAGAAATGATGTTTATGACGAATAAAATTAATGTGCTTCAATCCACTTGTTTAACGTATTTAATACTTACATTTTTAGAATAGCAATATAGAGAGCTTTGTTTACTTTTATATACGTTGCATGTTTTATTGAAACAATATTCCAAACAAATGCATGTTTGTTCTGCTCTGTGATGTTTCTTTCCCATCTTCATGTGATGAGTTCAAAGTCCATTTTGGAGCAATTTTAAATTATATATATTAATATATACATCCTTTAGGCCCTTAAAATCTGAGTTTAGAATTATGTTTTCTGGTTGTAATTTCTACCTTCGTGTAGAATAAAGATCGACCTACCTACCCTATTTTTGTTTAGCAGGACACCTGAAACACGACCTTTTTTTCTTGGCCTTAAGTACAGTCATAAAATAAGTCAATCAAACTCGTTTGTTCCTGGTGCATTTCTTATTGTCACATATTACCCGATCGCTTATTCACACGCCGTTTCTTTAGTACTTGTGTAATAAAAAGCGCACTTGTCAAGATATAACGGGGATATGTCGACTACGTAAGACCGGAGAAGTGCGGTTTAAACCAGTCTTCTATCTAATTAATTTAAACATAATGTGAGGTGAAGTGACGAGCGGTATAATAAATGATTCGTCATGTTATATAAAGACTTTTTTTTCAGTTTAATTTAAATGTCTTCTTTATATTGCATTATTTGATACGCTTGACAATAGTTACTTGTTAACAAAACATGCCACATATATATTTTTATCATGCAGATATGAGCACGGTATGCGTGTTTTTGGTAGACTGTGGTCCTTGAATGCAATACTTCTTGTTAGACGTTTATATCTGTAAAATTCGGCAGTAGTCAAATGCAGTTCCTATAATAAAAAGTAATCCCTCCTCTTTTGATGGAAATGGGCATTATAAGTAGGGGAAAACTGACCATTTCTATTCCATTTTATTGTTGTATATATAAGAAGCGTATTAATAGGTTTTACTGGATAACTGATGAACATTTTCAAAATGTCGACTCTATGCTAACACTGTGTGAGCAACCATCAATGAAAACAGCTGTACCCTTGACCTGTTTAGTAAACAAACAAGACTTTCTTACATGTCGTGTGACCCCACCTTGTGATTTTTCAAGTGGAAAATTAGTTTTCTATATGAAAATTACACTGCTGCATTATCCATACTAGAGTTGAATTTGCAGCAAATCATTAATATGTGACACTTTAACAATGGTGTCTATGCGTAAAGTAATTAGTGGTTTCATACCTATAAAGGTCATGAATAAAAACAAATATGGCGGCATTCATGTCAACCTTCTGTATAAAAGATAAAAAATAGCAAACCATACAGAAAAAGTTGATATGATAAATATAATACCATGTCAGTGCCTTTTAAAAACAGATTTATTAGACTCGTCGCGAGACTCGTCTTGTAAACAGGAAATAGCTCAGCACAGCCTCGCCATTGTTTGTTGTCTAAGCCTCGCCTAATAAACGTGACAGTAAACAGTCTTGATCATCTTCGACGCTTGATTGTAAATACAAACGTCTTTGGGGGCACTCCACAGTTTAATGTACATTTCTCAATCATCAAACCCATGACAAGCCCTTAGCCTGAATCCTTGAGCAAAACAAATAAATCACATCATCACTGTGTCATACATTTCTTAGAAGACAATAAAATTACCCATGTTTCCATACCAAATAAATGTATCAAAAAGCATGTTCTGAACAACTTTAGTCCCATTTCTTTAAGATTACCCCACCCCTCAAAACATGTTAAAAAACCAATTTTAGCAATATTTCAAATTTCAATAAATAAAAATAACAAATTTTCCTACACATATCAGGGTCATGTCTGCACTCATAATGCTCTTGCATATCAGAAAATGCTAAATTTTACATACCTAGTCCGGCGTTTTAAAAAGTTATTCCATGCTGATCTCCCCGTGACTGAAAATCAGCCATATTACCTATTTTTAGAAAGTTTTTGATTGGTTCACATTTTTCTATTTATAGCCTCCAAAAAACCCAACCAATACACCAAAATAAACTAAGAAGTACTCAAAACTGAAAACAACATCAAACATGTGCTTCATAATTATTATAAATACCATCCATGGACCTAAAAGATGCTTAGTTAATTTCTTTCTGATTTACACCATGGACATTCATGCGAAACTGAAGACTGCCCCCTTAAGGGAAAGTTGTCCGTTAATTTTTTTTGAAACGCCCATTTTTCCATTTTGCGAATTGATTCCGGACGTCTTGACATACGTATTATTGCGATTGTCCAAAAATTGGCCTAACAGCACCTTTTTAAGTTAACACTGAAATAGCCTTTTTAACAGCTTTTTTGCAAACTTTTTTCTTTCGGTCTGTTTTTTTTCCATAGCATGAAAAAGGTCTGAAATTTGCAATCAGAAGTCATTTTCACTCTAAAAAGTTGCCTCCTATAACCCGATTTATATAAAGCCGCTATCTTATGCGATTTTTTTTTATTTTAACGCGACACGACATAATGACGTCATGTGACATGACGTCACCCCACATGCTATTCTATGTTTAACGTCATTTTACTATGTAATCAAAATACCATAGCAACCAGTACTTAAATGGGACATTACCATTAGCAAACTGTACATATATTGAAACAGTGTTATGGCAAACCCAAGAATTACACCAATGGTTAGTTTTTAAATGGCAAAAAGCCCACCTCAAACTTAGAAAATCCTACTAAAATTGCATATACCAACCGCAAAACACATGGGATTTTGAGATATCGCAAGTTAGATATCTCACGATAAGTTGCGATACATCTTGAGAAATTGTAAGATATATATCTCTGTTTATATTGTGATATCAATGACTCAAGACACATTGAGATATCTCAAGATAATTATCTCAAAACAACTTAAGATATCTCAAGACAGTTATCTCAAGATAACTTGAGATATATTGAGATATCTTGAGATTAATTGAGATATCTCAATAAAAATATCTCAATATAAATTGATATCTCAAGATAAAATGTGATATCTCAACATAGAGTAACTCAAGATAAATTAGACATATATCGAGATATCTCAAGATACGGTGCATCGTGGAGTATTACAATATACATATTTTACCGAGTTGTTCATAATCTGGGTTTCGTAGCAATGCGGGTTTGCCTTATCGACAAATTACATTCTAACCGAAGTAGTTCTCTTCGCAAACAAACCGAATGGTAACAAACTTTGAAAATATGTTGAAATACAGACAAAAAATCCTTCATTTGACTGTTGTAGTAAAAAAAGGTTTGACCCTTAAGGGGGCACTCCACAGTTTAATGTACATTTCTCAATCATCAAACCCATGACAAGCCCTTAGCTTGAATCCTTGAGCAAAAATAAATCACATCATCACTGTGTCATACATTTCTTAGAAGACAATAAAATTACCCATGTTTCCATACCAAATAAAAGTATCAAAAAGCATTTTCTGTACAACTTTAGTCCCATTTCTTAAAGATTACCCCACCCCTCAAAACAAGTTAAAGAACCAATTTTAGCAATATTTCAAATGTCAATAAATAAAAATAACAAATTTTCCTACACATATCAGGGTCATGTCTGCACTCATAATGCTCTTACATATCAGGAAATGCTAAATTTTACATACCTAGTCCGGCGTTTTAAAAAGTTATTCCATGCTGATCTCCCCGTGACTGAAAATCAGCCATATTACCTATTTTTAGAAAGTTTTTGATTGGTTCACATTTTTCTATTTATAGCCTCCAAAAAACCCAAAGAATGCATATTCCAATACACCAAAATAAACTTAGAAGTACTCAAAACTGAAAACAACATCGAACATGTGCTTCATAATTATTATAAATACCATCCATGGACCTAAAAGATGCTTAGTTGATTTCTTTCTGATTTACACATGGACATTCATGCGAAACTGAGGACTGCCCCCTTTATTATTTGTTTATTATTAAAGTATTTCTTACAATCCGCATTTAGTTCGATGATGATGAAATTTCCCTCTTTGTTTATATTTAAATGTATTGCCTTTCTGCCTTTCTGTACATTCTAGATAGCAGGTGTTCCTAGCTCAGCCAATCAGAAACCTTATCAGTGTATCGGCAAAAATCAAACTTTGTTCAGAAGGCCTTGTCTAGACGTTTGTCTTAAAAACAAACAAGCGTCGCAGATGATCTAGACTAGACAGTAAAAGGTACCGACCTAGTAAAATAGATAATTTAAAATCGCAGGTTTCATCGATGTATCCATCTATTTAGCAACCTCTTACTATAACTTGGTGTTGATTTTGATAAGCATTTCCCGGGATAACAAAGCCACTACATATACGTCTATACCTTCCTCGCCTCTCACCGCTGCGGGTTCGAATCCCACTGGAAGCTCCACTTGTCAAGTGAAAAAGTTGGATGGTGAGAGGTATACAGTACTGGTTCTACCCAGGAAATATGAGGTGGTCTGTCTCTACTACAAAAGAACATCGACCGTCATGTATGGCTTAATATGTGCAAAACATGACATACAAAAACAGTCATATCCAATTGATTTTTATAAAAGCATAATGGATGCATGGATATATACGCTATAAACATAATAACAGTGTACACTGAAAATTTATAAACGCATTTAAGTACAAAGCGTTTTAAGAGTAAAAGAAACACAAAAAGAAACACGAAGAATTGTATATATATCTGAGAATTTGTGTCGGTTATGTCTAGCTTGATTAATTAATGTATACAAATTAACGGCTTAATTACCCTACGTTCACTTAATGTTTTGGACAGTTTCGTACAGATGACACCGGGGAAAGTTCTTTTTTAGATCAAAAGCAGACGTTGATGACAGGCAAAAGCACGTGATATTGAAGAAACCGGTCGAAACGGCTGTTTCCGCGCCAAGTCCTATATAATAATAAGCAGCATGTTTAGTTTGAGTCCAGACCTTTTAGTAACACACCTCGTTTGGAGTTGAAAAAAAGTTGTTTTTCTGTTATTTTAAATAGTAGTTTCGGACTTTTTGCTTACTAAATAAGATGTCTAAGATCGTGCTCGCGTGTTTGGTTGTCTGCTGTATGCTGGTGTGTTTGTCGGCACAAGGATTCGGTCAGCAAGGGACGGGGTACCAGACGGGACAATCAGGTTTAGACGGAGGCAATATGTTGTCACTACTTGCGTTAGGAGGCGGAGGTAAATATACACATGCATGATGTGTTTGTTTGGGGTTTGACATCAATTTTCAGCACATTTTAGCCTATTTATGACGGTCGAATTTAAGTAGTGGAGGCGAACCACCCATCCTAAATACTTATTTTCAGCCTATTGCATTTATGGGGGATTGGGAATTTGTACAGATAACATTAATTTTGCTGGTAGGCAAATAACTGCATGAGAAATTATGTTTAACTTTGCAGGCTAATGACATTACGTGGTCCCGCCTTAATTCCATTAACGATGGGAAAGCTTATATTAGCAGAATTTTATAACGGATATTTCGACAATAAAACACGTTTAAATGTGTTTAACTAAAAATAAATGCGATATCTGCTTACAATTACCTATTAAATGTTTGAATTTTACAATATGCAAACTTTTTAAGCCGAAATTAAGGTTTTATTTCATACCTCAGCCAACCCCGTTTTGGCTTCTTGGAGAAGGGTTTGGATGTGGTATGGATGTTAATACTCGGAACACGTAATTGATGCCTTTAAATAAAACGTCTGTATGGATTATACAAGTTTTTCATTATTTTTGTTTTGGTTTCAGGGGTAGGGTTACGTGTTCTCGCCGTCACTCCGCCGCCGGTAGAGGCAGCTCGATGTGTTGTTTTTTGCTGTTGTTTTTGTTGTTGTTTTGCAAATTACAAAATACCTATTAGCAAAGTGTATAATGCAAAACTTAAAAGTTTACTCGTTTTTTCGTGTTTTTTTGTGTTCATATAAAAGTAAAGTATAACATATTTACATAGCTACATCTTAGATATTATTCAATATAGCAATGCTACTCAAAGAAAACTGATACCGGGCCTCGGCGCATATGTCTTGGCTAATCTGTCATTGCGTATGTTAAAAACAAAGCTAACGCCCAAAGCCCATGTTGAACATGTTAATACATTATTTCTGCATTTATTGATAACATAATTTTAATTCTTTATATACTGGGCCCTTTAATAGGGTGTACACTCGTATCAAGAATGTATGATAATAAACACTTACGTCATATGTATGCATATTAAATATACTTTATATGCTATAATTATGTTTCCGGTTAAATACAAAAATTAGCATACACGACTTGATTTCGGGTTTATTTGGTTTTATATTCTGTGATTAATGGTTATTCAGTTTGCGTTAATATATGATAACATTTTTTTTCAGGGAGCGATCAGATGATGAATATGTATATGTGCCAAATGTATGGACTTATAGGATGTATGATGTTTATGAATTAAATCGACCTCACGAACACGGAACTATTCAAGATGAGGAATGAACGCAACACACACCCCCACCTATGGCGGACAGTCTAGAAGGAAATACAGTAACAAGGAGAATGGCAGAAGAAACAAATTTAATCTCATAGTTATTGGTACATGTAGCAATAATAATGAACAGTTTTATGAATCACACATCGAAATCTGTTGAACATCCTTGACTGTAGTTGTTGTTTTTAAACAGAGCAAATTTGAATGCTGGTGTGAGTACAACAACTAATTTCAAAACAAACCAAATACAATACTTTTGTAATTATCTTCCGAAATGTTACAGTAAAAAGGTGTAATATACATATATATATAGTGTATGTAATATACAAGTATATATAGTGTATGTAATATGCATGTATATATAATGTATGTAATATGCATGTATATATAGTGTATGTAATATACATATATATATATAGTGTATGTAATATACAAGTATATATAGTGTATGTAATATGCATGTATATATAGTGTATGTAATATACATGTATATATAGTGTATGTAATATACATGTATATATAATGTATATATTATTTAACATAGTAATGTTACTAGTATAATACCTCATGTCAGTCCCCCATGTTTAATTCACATATACTTCTATTTAATTCATATTTTGCACTGTCGTACTTTCCTAATGATAACTTTTGTTTGTTTTGTTTAAAAGTAGGTAATGATTATTTTTTATGCATACTGTGATAATTGAGATTATCCATTTTCTTGATATAGGCCCCTCAACTAGGAATGTTTCAGTTATTTGTAGGACAACTATATTAAAAAGGGAACATTTAATTACATTATTGTTACTATGTTTTGGGGAGCCGTTTCAAGCTGTGATAATTGAGATTATCCATTTTCTTGATATAGGCCCCTCAACTAGGAATGTTTCAGTTATTTGTAGGACAACTATATTAAAAAGGGAACATTTAATTACATTATTATTACTATGTTTTGGGGAGCCGTTTCAAGCTGTGATAATTGAGATTATCCATTTTCTTGATATAGGCCCCTAAACTAGGAATGTTTCAGTTATTTGTAGGACAACTATATTAAAAAGGGAACATTTAATTACATTATTTTTACTATGTTTTGGGGAGCCGTTTCAAGCCAAGGACATTTATTTCAGGTCATAATCATCATATGTATTTACATTATTGATATCACATGTACAGTTTTATATTGTTAGCATAGCAAATTGTTGTCTGTTAAACAATAGTTGATATATTATTTAAAAACAATGTTTGTATTGGATGTTTGAAGTGTCAGTAAGTTATGTTTTAATGTGTCTAATATACATATAGACCATAACTTACACAATCAATGTATAGAATGCAGAACTTGTCTTTAAATGCAAAATGAGGTGAGTCTCTGCTTCTTAACGTCATACAGTTATAAGTCTAATACTTGATTTATACCAAGAACTTACACGTGTGTACAAGTACTTGTGATGTATGATAGTAATACGATATTAACAATATTCACCTTTTTAATGCATTTTTTTCAGTCATATTATTGACTCGTATGTGTCGTATACATATATGTCATAAGTTTGTATCATATATGTCGAATACATACTTGTCATAATTTGTATCAAATGTGTCGAATACATATATGTCATAAGTTTGTATTATATGTGTCGAATACATATATGTCATAAGTTTGTATCATATGTATCGAATACATATATGTCATACGTTTGTATCAAAGTATTATAAATACAAATATGTAAAAACATATGATTGTGTTGTTTTTGTAGACGCGACTCAAATCATTTGACTCCGAGTGTGCCCTTTACCCTTCTGAGATAAAATAAAGCGAGAATATTTGATAACAACGAGAACAACGATGAAATAACGACGAAAATTGTCATGAGATTTTATGATTTGTAAAAAGGTACGAGTATCATTAGAGCCATATTCGTTCGAAACGCAAACACTTTAACACTGAACATGCTTATATGGTAGGTTAATCACGTTTGCACTGCAACTTTTAGTCCGGTAGTAGATATACTTAAAACTGCGTTGATCAATCTGCACAAAACATTTTGGAAAAAGCCACGTATGTCTCCAAAAGCTTTAAAAATATATATTTCTTCTTTATTAACAGAAGGTTTGATTAAAAAATCACTATTTGGCATAAAACACCTCTTAAAAGTGAGAAAAAATAGTTCTATAGAAACCACAGCACTCAAACGCAGTGTCAGAGTAGGTCCGCACTGTACCACAAACCAGATCAAGTAAAAAAATAAAATGTTCAATGAACAAAAGAATAGACAACTCACAGACGGGTAACTGACTTAAGATTATTCACCCGGTAATGAGTGAATAACTCCTAATATATCTATGAAAAAAACTCTTTCAATAATGTTACAAGTGGCGCTGAGTTTTTCCAAATGCAAACCTGCAATGTATTCCTCCTCTCAGTGTTGGAGGTGGAATATGGTGTCGGGTCCTTTGATTATGTCCAGCGTACTGTCTACAGACCGTGTCAAGACGGTAGCACTGTCTTCATCGCTAGTTATGTTGTGTATTGTCCTGTCCATTGACTATTTGATTTACTTATTTTGTTTAGTGTATGGTACAATGCGTATCAACGATGTCATCGTGTTTTGTAGCTGTGGTTTCTATAGTATGGAAAGCTGCAGGGAACCCACGAATTGTTTTTTTTTTAACTGTGAAAATGACAATACAAAGTCAACGGTAAGACAGTTGTTTTACATGACATGATAATGTGTAATGCTGATTTCCAGTGTTAAAGGAACACATGGCAATCTTGAATTTTTAAAAACTAGCCGCGTCCCGTTAGTTTTTCTACATAAATTACATTTGTTCAATCATTAATGTTAATTATAAGTATTGTATTAAGCCATTTGTTTTTGCATATTATTATTTTTCGATTTTATTGCACCAGTAATATATTAAAACATATAGTATAATAAGACGAAATAGTGAATACTTAAAATTTGATTTATTTAAATGTAACCAGGGTAAAAGTAAAACTGATTATTGGAAATATAAATCGAGACACCCATTTCAAATACTTCAAGATCGCCGTGTGTCCCTTTAATGGTACATGCAACACTGTTTCATTACTTTTTCAAGGAATGTAGTATTTCCGGTGTTTGGTTTTATTTTTTATGCAGTAAAATGTAAAATCGTATAATCTAGCATTCACCGTAGCAAAAGTATATATAAAAGTCGAACAAGAAATGTAGCATTTAAGGACAACAGTCAACCAAAAGCACGCATAGAAACAAACAATAATTACAAAGATAAATAAAAAGCACGATATGACATCACAAACATAAAAGGGTTGACAATATGGCTACCGAATTGGAACGGTCAGTGGCAAAAAGAGCCAATTGGGGTTTACACCACGTTCTAGGTTGCACCAACCCTCACTCTTATCTTATTTTATCATGATCTGCATAAATCTGCCGAGAAACAGGGTGCCTGAGATAAAACCTTATCTCGGCAGTTACGTTCCTATCCCGCCAGGTGCACCTTGTTTGATGACGTCAGCACGTCTTTTGATGACGTCAGGGTATATTTGATGACGTCTGGGTATTTTTGAACGGAAAAAAATGAGAAGAAAACGGGAAAAATGTAAATTAAATGATTTTAAACGATCAACATGATAAATAGAATATCATGTTAGTGCCTGATCGTATTCAGTTTATCAGGTTCGGCACGAAAAACATGAAGCCCTCGGCACAGTCTCGGACTTCTTTTTTTCTCAGCCTCACCTGATAAACTGAATAGGACCAGGCACTAACATGATATTCTCTATATAATTCCAATAAAACGGAACAGTGTAAATAAAGATATCCGATAAACTGCAAGGTTATATTCTCAAACACTGAAAATAGCATAAGTATAACACATACATAAATATGTATAACGTTATATAAATATAAAAAGCCGCCAAAAAAGCAAACAATCAGTGACTTGGCAAATGCTAGAGCAACAAAAAAAACGTTAAGGGTACGACAAGACAAGATTAATTTGTTTGTTTGTATGGTGTTTTACGTCATTTTCAACCAATGTTAGGTTACATTTTCAACACATGTAAGGTTATATAGGACGGTCGAATTTTTGTGGTAAACATACATCAAACGCTACCGTCCTTTGGCGATTTAGGTATACGTCATCATACAGTCCACACTCTGTCCGGTCATCGCACAATCAAGGCGGAAAGCTTAGTGGCGAACTGAAAATGGGTCAACCACTGAATATGCAATGCGTTGCAAAATCATAAGTTCAAAACATATGACAAACTTCCGAACAAGTATAAAAGTACTCGGAAGGGGTAATACAGAGAATAATGCTAGTAAATGAATAGAAAATATTAAACTTTACACAATAAATCAGCGTAATGCGCTAACACTAAGCATACAACAGGAGTGTGGATATCCAAATGGTTTATTTATGGCACATGTATTGTTTATGTAAACACAAAAGTTAAAAAGTTAGCATATCTTTTTAACGGAAACTACTTTTCCAATCAGTTGTTTCAATTAACACGTTGGTACATCGGCTGCTTTAAGGCAAATGTGCTGTAATGATATACACAACTACTTGACACAAAGTCTATATTATATCGGTTATGGTTAAAATGAAAAATAAAAGTAATTAGATAAAAAGAATAGGAAAGGAATGATTTGGAAAAGCCGAACACGATAAATATAAAACAAATATTGCATCCTCGGTTTGATTGCGAGTGTTCATGAACGGTAGTGATAATGTTAGCTATCATTCACGCCCTCTAGTCCCGGGCTGAGCAGAACTCAATATGTAAAAGTCAATAGTACGAAAATGTTGGCCATCCCGAAGGTGGTATGCATATGACGGTGAACCTTCGATGTTGTATTTTCGTACCATTCCATTTCCAGCGGGTATGTCGCCAGTTTCTAACGAATTTGCCCCCTAAACGAGAAAACAATGGGCGAAATAAAAAATATGGAATTTAGTTGGGAGCAGAGATTATGAAGACTGCATATCACATGTAACAGTCAAGAGACTAATTGAATGCTACATTTCCTGTTCGATTTTTTTATCTACTCAAATGTAGTCTTTTGACTGTTACTTGTGATACGCAGATAAAAAAAAATCGATCAGGAAACGTGGCATACTAGGATCATAGTCACACGAAAACATGCATGAAAACAAACAGAAATTACCATGATGAATAAGCGGCTTGGAATGTGACGTCGTAAACATAAAATCCTAGAAAATCACAAAGCCACAAAGTAAGAACTCATTATTTCTTATAATAATGAATATTGTTCTCACTGTACTGACATGTCTATCATATTTTCCTCTTCTTTCGTGACTTTGCTAATCCCTGTACATGTTTCTGTAGTTTACACTAAACAAGTTGACAGCTACAAACCAAACTGATCTCATGTATGCTTATTAGTTGATTGTTAACTAAAACGAGTATGAAAGGAGAATTTGGGAAATCGCCGAACACGATAAATAACAAATATTGCAGTTTCGGTTTGATTGAGATTGTTCATAGACGGTAGTGGTAAATGCTAGCTACTTTTAACGCTCTCTAGCCCCGGGTTGAGCAGAACTAAGTATTTAAAATGTCAGTAGTAGGCAATTTTGAATCATCTCGAAGATGGTTGCATATGACGGTAAACATGGAACCCTCAATGTGGTATTTTCATACCATTCTATGGCGAGCGGCGTATGGTCCCAGATTCTTACAAAATGCTTTGCCCTAAACGAGAAAATATTTGTATTGCATATGTAAGCACAAAAGTTAAACAAAATAGAAGTTAGTTGGGAGCAGAGGTGGGGAAGCCTGTAAGAGTGAGGTTTTGTGCACCATTGAACAGGTTTAAACACCCCGGTGGTTCCATTTGCCACAGACCGTTCCAGCCCTTATATGTTTGTGATGTGCATTTTTACTGAATGCGTTTGTGATGTACTTTTTGAATCACCTATGCTTTGTAATACTTGTCGGAGTGACTGTATTCTTTGTATGCTACTCTTCCTGTTGGACTTATAACCTTTTCTTAGAACGGTCAATGACAAAAGGTCAACGGAATGTCTTATGCTTATTTTAAATATAAATATGTCATAATGAAGATATATATTGAGAGTTGCTATCAATAGGTCAATGAGCCCGCGTCTACGTCTCGTGACGGTCATTGTGGACTATTTGTTTTCTTACATATTCTTCAGTTCGGCGTTTAAAGGGGCACATTTACGTTTTTTACACAAAAGTAGACGAACAGGAAATGTAGCGTTCACAGAAAAAAGTCTACAAAACACACGCATTACAACAACCAACAATTACAAATTATATCCTGTCGGGGATATCTTTATTTATACTGTCCCGTTTATTGGGATGACACTAGGGTAGGAGTGAGGTTTGGTGCACACTAAAACCTGGTTTAGACCCTCAGCGGCCCCCTTTTTTGGCCACTGACCGTTCCAAGGCGGTAGCCCTATTGTCAACCCTTTGTGTTTGGGATGTTTTATTTTGCCTTTTGCTCATTTTTAAAGTTATTCTTTGTTTCTGTGTGTGTTTGTGTTTGACTGTCGTTCTTGCATGCTACTTTTCCTGTTCAATCTTTATATTTACTTGTGTGGCCTTTTAAGGCTTATACGGTCAGAAGGGATATTTCAAGAAAATTGTGCTGTTCAACTGTAAAAGAAGATATACAAGTCGAAAAACACATATTAGAATATTTTCTTATCTGATACAGGTAAAGTAGTTTTTTATACATTTACTGAAAGGGAAAAGAAGCGAATAATAATCAAAACAGTGCCTATACTACACTATTATATACACCTAATTCCACGTAATATTCCGGATATATCACAACGTGCCTTGTACAAAAAGGGGCTACAACTAATGACAGACAGGACAACTCTGTCATGCAGTAGACCTTTGAATCAAAGTATAATTTGTACGAGAAATTCATAAATTTTGAAGTTTCGCTTGAAAAAAGACAAGCCATGTCAGTATTGTGTTTAATGTTAAGAGATTGCAACGTTTAAAGCCTAAGTTTGCTCACCTGCTTGAACCAAATGCGCATTCTGTCGATAAGGAAACTTTAAGGGGTACCCATTGGTGTGTTAAGTGCTGTTTAAATCCTCTTTCCGAAAGGACAGGCCTAATGTCGCCATATACCATTCGATTAGCAGTAGCATATTAAAAAAACAAAAACAATATGGGTTTCTTTTTCTTTTCAGTATTTTGTAGTATTACTTTATTGTGTACAACAATTGATATAGCTGTATGAAATGTAAGCACATACAGGCGAAAATGCTAACAAACTTCTAAAAAAAAGCCATGTCAAGGTTAAATCAACGAGCTATATATATTGTGTTTACTGTTAAAATTTATTTTATTTTCATGACAAAAGGTTAATGTATACGCCTTTTTAAACATTTTAGACAGGCAGAAGTTGTTTTTTGGTGGGTCCTTTTCTAGTCAAAAGACAGTGATTAATTGAAAAAGGAAATTAGTACTTATTCAGATGTCAATCTAAAAAACAGTAAACTAAATTAGCTATATTGCAGGCATTCTCTTATAACATTAATTAACCAATACTTAAAAATTTAATTGCAAATTTACGATGTTATGCGGTTTTGAACGTGGGTAGTAGATGAAATATTCCATAGATTTACATTACTTCCATTTGTTTACCGTTGTTATAGTACCAAAGATAACGTGCCTTACTAGGTTGGTAATGATAAATACGTGCAAAGAAAAGGTAAATAACGTCATTGTATTTTCATACATCGGAATATCCATTTTCGAATGAGGTACATTGATACGTGGTTAGTTATCCCCATCTACTTGAAAAATGAAAAGTGATGTTTGGTGCACCCTAGAACCTGGTTTAATATATCCCCAATGACCTTTTTTGCCACCGACTGTTCCAAGGCGGTAGCCTTATTGTCAACCCTTTTATGTTTGTGATTTCATAAACCTTGCCGTTCATCCTTGTAATTGTTGTTTGTTTCTATGCGTGTTTAAGTCGATAGTGGTCCTTGAATGCTACATTTCCTGTCCGATATGCATACCATCTTCGGGATGACTCACATTTCTGAACTATTGACTTTTTATATATTGAGTTCTGCTCAACCCGGGGCTAGAGGGCGTGAAAGGTAGCAAGCACTTTTCAATACCGTCAATGAACAGTCTCAATCAAACCGAGACTGCAATATTTTTTGCATTTATCGTGTTCGACGACTTCCATACTTTTTTTAATTCGAAATTTGTCGCTTTTTTATCAAGCGAATATAAAACAAATATGTAAGTATATATCAATACAAGTAAACTATCATCTGATCCTCATAAATGTATTTTGCATCTTTAAAGAGTGTTTTGTTCTTAGATACTGTTCTTTTCGCTTTATTTCATTCATAACGAAATGTGTGAAAAGTATTTGTTTCATTTGTTTTAAGCACCTTTTCTTATGTTTCATAACATATTCCTAATTAGACTAAAATTATGCATTTTTATATATCTTTACAACAACATTTCAGTGTATTGTTTGCTAATTTCTCTGGATGTTTTATATATATCTTTATTGTTAGGGATTTCATGTTGATGGGATGTACATTTATTTACACTGTTTTGTCAATTGGGACACTGAAGACAGGATAAGAGCGAGTTTGTGTACCCTTAAAATCGATTTAAAGGCCGGGGTCATAATATAAAAGCTGGGGGAACTGAAAAATGGCTACTAACAATGAACGCTCTAAGCTGTCTGCAAGCATAACATCAGTGAGTTTTTTTGAAAATTTAAATGGACTACCTTACACATTTTGTTGAAATTACCATGTACATTCTTGAACATATGATGTTTATTCCGTATGAATATAAAAGCACTATGACACTTGCAAGTGTTATATTCAAAAAATGATTTTGAGAACTGTTGTAAAATTCAAATTTTCATCCAGTAGTGATTGACAGCTAACAAACGTTCATGACCTAGGTATCAGCCAACATCAGCACAGCTCCTAGAGATAAGCCAAAGCACATTCCAATACACTGACATATGGCGAGAATAAAATACTACAAATACTACACAGAGTTTAGAAGACCAACTGATTTATGGTGGATGCTTTATTAACCCAGAGGAGGAATGCCTATATTTTTGCAATCACATTACAATTATGTACTCCCACAAATGACCCATGTATGGAGCATTTGGTAGATTTGGGAACCATTGCTTAATCACTTCTAATAAACATGTTGGCATTATGTCTCTTCTATGCCATACATAGTTTAGAAAACACCTGTCTCTCTGCATGGCCTCGGATTTCTCCTGAACATAGCGCGGATCCATCCATGCATTGCGGTGAAACATCATTGTCAAAAATCGTTTATATTTCTCTTTACGTAACCCACTAGAACATTCTCCGTTTCACTACATAATTGCCTGTAACATTCGTTGGTTATACAGGGACAAGATAGACAAAAACGACATTCTTGCTCTTCACGGTTTTGTGAATATGAAACTGGACAATAGGTTCTAGATCATTTTCATTTTCTAATAAAGTTTGTGTCGATGCATCTGTCCCACTTGCTATTTCTGTAACACATCTTCTAGATACTTCAGTTCCAATTATAATGATCAAACGAACGATTAATAGTTTCTAATTGATCTGATGATACATTCAATGTAACTTAAAAATGTTCCTCCTCCATTAGGTATATAATAATCCAATATATTCACACTAAGACTTCCTATTCTGATTTGAGCTAATGTTTATGGATTTATGACTGACCAACATGTGGTCACTCCAGCTACTTTGCATCAGAGCTTAGTAACTTGATCTCGGGAAAGTCTATTGTTGGTACTCAGATAAGTATTGTGTATGTTTGTTATTCAGTCAGATTTATAACTCAAAATCTCCTATAACTTTGAAACAGTTGTCTCTTAATTTTCATTATTTTTATGATTTTAAAACAAATGCAAGGACAGTACATATGTATATACAAATAATTCACTTATAAAGAAAATGACTTATTTTCTTTAAAAGACCCTCTGAATAGAAATGGAATCTTCCTCCAATTAGCATCGATAAAATGATGTAACTAAATACCACCGGAATTCATACGCAACACAGTTTTGGTTCTATTTGTTATAAATTGATGAAATAGCTGGACATAAAAATGTAAAAACAAGAGAACCCAGTTTTAAAGAAAGACAAAAATATCGGACAGGGAAAGCAGCATTCAAGGACGACAGTCAACCACAAAACACAAAAACAAACACGCAAACAGACAAACGAGAAGGCAAAAGTAATAAAAAATGCAAACGGCATCACAAACACAAAAGAGTTGACAATAAGGCTACCGCCTTGGAACGGTCAGTGGCAACAAAGCCCACTGGGGGTTTAAACCGGTTCTAGGGTGCACCAAACCTCACACTTACCCTACTGTCATCCCATTAAAACAGGACAGTGTAAATAAAGAAATCCCCGACATGTTCTAATCTCTAACCAACAAGGCAGCATCAATAGGCAATATAAGTAAAACACAAATATGCTCGTGTAAATATAATAAAAAAAAAACAATAGCCTAGAAAGTCACAATGAAGGTACTCAATGATTTGGCAGAAGCCAGAGCAACAAGAGAATAAACCATTAAGGGCACGACAAGAAAGGTCATAGACAAACATCAAACGCCACCGTCCCATTGGGCTTTAGGTAGGCGTCATCATAGGGTCCACAGCCGAGTCCGGTCATCGTACAATTAAAGAGGAAAGCGTAGTGGCGAACTGTAAAAGGGTCCACCACCAAGCATGCAGTACGTTGCAAAATGATAGGGTCATAACCTCTTTTGATAAACGTTTTAACAAGTCTAACAAAGATAGTATGAAAGTGATCATGACCGAGAATCTTACGAAGTCTATAAATCACATCACCATAGAAGTCAGGTTGTGATAGTCTTTGTCGCAGAAGAGTCCTTAAATTACTTTTATATTTGGAAAGAAGATCAGGGTTACGTTAATAACATTTTGCAAAGGTTTTACGAAGTTTATGGTAACGGTAACCCTGATTGAGTAGCTTTTTAGTTATACAAAAATTACGAATATTAAATCCTCAACTCGAGTACAAGCTCTTGAAAAACGAATAAGTTGAGACACATACACCCCACCTCAGTGAAGAAGGCTCTGATGGCAATAGCGTCGGTGCCAAAATACAAAGAAGTAAGTACATGGTCACCACAGCTGATAAACAAAGTTGAACCAGTGGCAGCTCATTTCCATTGGGCGATAAGAAACTGTGACAATAATCCACATATCCTTAGGACACAACTTAGCAACGTAGTGTCTCATTACAAAAATGAGAACTCAAATTGCCATCATATATATAGGTGTCAAAAAGATAAAAACTATGAGCCTTCAAGAATAGTCATAACTGACCGTAGAGCTGAAAAAATGTTGCAAAGTGTGATTGAGAATTTTGTGATATTTAAAGCTCAGATGACTTTATTCTTGAAAGGGATACATCATATGTTGAAAGCTTCAACAATATGAAGAATGTCTTTCAGGACAAAAGAATTGCATTAAGCGACCTAACGTATATTGTTCGTTCATAGCTGACTGTTCTTCACTGGAATGACAGGGAATACACATCCGTTTGAAATCCTCAAGATTCAAGAGCCCGCGCAGAAACCAGGGAAAGAAAATTATAATGCACTTAGGTTCAACTACAATGACAGCATATTGAACAAGTACATGGACTCTATGTTTGTCAGACACGATAGACGTTAACAAAGGAGACAATGAAGTCAGACATTTTAGGCTAATATTGTGTATAAAATAAATGCCTGGAGTAATATTACATTTTCAAGAAGGCATATTGTTTGTGACAAGCCCTGTTGAAAACTTTTGAAAGCATCTAAATTGTAGTAGAAGATAAATATTATATAGTGTTTGTTTTAATATAGTCAATTAGGGACACACTCCTAAGTTTATAATTCCACTTATTGATAGGTAATAGATAATTGCCTAGAGTGATTACCTCTTCATCTTTATCTCAATACAGTTTACTGCTCCCCATACCACATGTGTTTATGTTTACAAATAGCACACGCTGACCAGTAGATAAACCACTCCCACTGTGCTTAATTTGCTTAATGGCCTACCGTACCGTACGGTTATTGCAGATGTTGAGACCCGGTCTTTACGCTAACCTGTAGGCCTTATTGCCTACTGACCGTTCCAAATCAGCACTACTTATGTTATGTATTGTCCTTGTCATTTTAAACATGCTCATTTTTCGGTTTATGGTGCAGTGCGGACTTACGGTGCCATTGCGTGTGATTGCTGTGGTTTCGAAATTACACTATTTTCTAAAGTCCCTCTATTTATTGTGCATGAACATTTATGAATGTATATATACTACCTGATGTTATGTTGTCTGCTTTTTAATTTAGTCTTTTGGCTGTTACTTGTGATATACAGGCTTCATAACCGCTGCTCCCAAATTAATTCCATTTTGTTTGTTTCGCTCTTAGGGGCATAGTATTTAGTTAGAAACCGGGACCATACGCCGCTGGACATGGGAGGAAAATCTCTATGTCCACCGCCATATGCATGCCATCTTCGGGATGGTTAAGACTATGTACTATTGATTTTATAAATATTGAGTTCTGCTCAACCCGGGGCTAGAGGGCGTGAGCGGTAGCTAGCATATTTCACTAACGCTCATGAACAGTCTCAATCAAACCGAGACTGCAATAGTTTGTATGTGTCGTGCTCGGCCGTTTCCTAAGGTCCATTATCATACTCTTTTGATGTACATATACTACTCAAAGTTTGAAGCATCGCAATTTTAATTCGACATGTTACGATGGCTGCTTTTACCAACAAAATAAAACTTAATCATTAATTTTGTTTACGATAATTTATGAAATTCATTATTTTATTAACAAAAAAAAAATTAGAAAAAATGTTCTTGTGTATTTTTGCATGTCACCCTACAAAATACAGTCCTTCATCTGGGTTTAAATATAAGGCGAAACAGGTTTGCTGCTTAGCAAGCATTGCGTATTATATAACGATGTACGTGTGTAGAAGTTATATAACATATATACAGATATAAAAATCGAACAGGAAAAGTAGCATTCAATGACGGCAGTCAACCACAAACACACACAGAAACAAAGAACACATTTAAAGATGAATAAAATGTCAAATAAGACATCACAACCACAAAAGGGTTGACAATAGGGCTACGGCCTTAGAACGGTCAGTGGCAAAAAAGGCCGCTGGGGTTTAAATCCGGTTTTAGGGTGCACCAAACCTCACACCTACCCTACTGTCAACCCACTAGGCAGCATTAATAGGCAATATAAATAAAACACAAAGATGCTCGTGTATATATAAATAAAATAAAAACAATAGCCTAGAAAGCCACAAAGAATGTACTAAATGACTTGGCAGATGCCAGAGCAACAAGAGAATAAACCATTGAGGGCACGACATATATAACATATATGTTCTGTTCTACACTTAGTGGTTCCAACCGTATAAAAACATTAGATATACGTATCATTTCAATTCCGGTAATTTACTAATACACTTATTATGGTTTTCGTATATATCTTTTCATACTACAAAGTTGTCATTTATCCAAATGCATTCCATTGCAATGTAAAGCTCATTTCTAGAAATATAAAGTATTCACAGTTCACCATGTTCAAGGTCAGGTTTCTATATCTGTATTCCGTCATACGTTTTTTTGTTATGTATGATACAAGCGGCCCTGTCCTATTAATTACTCAACCATGTTTTTATTGTTAAATATGTCATCGTTAATTTGGACAAACACGCATTCCAACATTAGGACAGTTAGTGATATATAATACATGTCGTGAACCAACCTGTCTTCAACAACACAACAACAACAGCAGTAAGTGCTTTTGAAGCCAAAACACTCTAATCGTATGGCACGTCTTCCACCGCAATTAAGAAAAAAACATGCAAACCCTGTCATCCGCGTTATCGAGAAAGATATGTATAAGATGTTTAGCGTGTTTCGCATAGACGCAAAATTAAACAAAATGTATACGTTTTTTCATGGCACGTAAATTGATATATCAAGACGACAAGTCGAATATTACATCATTCTAACCTGAAGGTTTGAAGGAAAGAATGTTTGCTTGTTTGTTTGTTTATTTGTTTATATGGTGTTTTACGTCATTTTCATTAATTATAAAGTTATATATCACGGTCGATACTTTTATGGTGGGGCCAGACCAACCACTTTTCCTGGGTAGAACAAGTATTGTACACCTCCCGCCATCTATGATAAATACTGGTTTAGGGTAATAACATTCCTGACATGATCAATACTGATATAGGACGATAACATTCCTGAAATGATCACTACTGATATAGGGTAAAAACATTCGTGACATGATCAGTACTGATATAGGGTAATACCATTCCTGACATGATCACTACTGATATAGGGTAATAACATTCCTGACATGATCAATACTGATATAGGGTAATACTATTCCTGACATGATCAATACTGATATATACTGATATAGGGTAATAACATTCCTGATATGATCACTACTGATATAGGGTAATAACATTCCTGACATGATCAATACTGATATAGGGTAATAACATTCCTGACATGATCAATACTGATATAGGGTAATACTATTCCTGACATGATCAATACTGATATATACTGATATAGGGTAATAACATTCCTGACATGATCAATACTGATATAGGGTAATAACATTCCTGACATGATCAATACTGATATAGGGTAATAACATTCCTGACATGATCGATACTGATATAGGGTAATAACATTCCTGACATGATCGATACTGATATAGGATAATAACATTCCTGACATGATCAATACTGATATAGTGTAATAACATTCCTGACATGATCAATATTGATATAGGGTATAAACATTTGTGACATTATCAAAACTGATATAGGATAATAACATTCCTGACATGATAAATACTGATATAGGATAATAACACTCCTGACATGATCGATACTGATATAAGATAATAACATTCCTGACATGATCAATACTGATATAGGAAAATAACATTCCTGACATGATCGATACTGATATAAGATAATAACATTCCTGACATGATCAATACTGATATAGGGTTATAACATTCCTGACATGATCGATACTGATATAGGGTAATAACATTCCTGACATGATCGATACTGATATAGGATAATAACATTCCTGACATGATCAATACTGATATAGTGTAATAACATTCCTGACATGATCAATACTGATATAGGGTATAAACATTTGTGACATTATCAAAACTGATATAGGATAATAACATTCCTGACATGATAAATACTGATATAGGATAATAACATTCCTGACATGATCGATACTGATATAAGATAATAACATTCCTGACATGATCAATACTGATATAGGGTAATAACATTCCTGACATGATCGATACTGATATAGGGTAATAACATTCCTGACATGATCGATACTGATATAGGATAATAACATTCCTGACATGATCAATACTGATATAGTGTAATAACATTCCTGACATGATCAATACTGATATAGGGTATAAACATTTGTGACATTATCAAAACTGATATAGGATAATAACATTCCTGACATGATAAATACTGATATAGGATAGTAACATTCCTGACATGATCAATACTGATATAGGATAGTAACATTCCTGACATGATCAATACTGATATAAGATAATAACATTCCTGACATGATCACTACTGATATAGGATAATAACATTCCTGACATGATCAATACTGATATAAGATAATAACATTCCTGACATGATCAATACTGATATAGGGTAATAACATTCCTGACATGATAACTACTGATATAGTGTAATAACATTCCTGACATGCTCACTACTGATATAGGATAATAACATTCCTGACATGATCGATACTGATATAGGATAATAACATTCCTGACATGCTCACTACTGATATAGGATAATAACATTCCTGACATGATCAATACTGATATAGGATAGTAACATTCCTGACATGCTCACTACTGATATAGGATAATAACATTCCTGACATGATCAATACTGATATAGGATAATAACATTCCTGACATGATCAATACTGATATAGGATAGTAACATTCCTGACATGCTCACTACTGATATAGGATAATAACATTCCTGACATGATCAATACTGATATAGGATAATAACATTCCTGACATGATCAATAATGATATAGGATAGTAACATTCCTGACATGATCAATACTGATACAGGGTAATAACATTCCTGACATGATCGATACTGATATAGGGTAATAACATTCCTGACATGATCGATACTGATATAGGATAATAACATTCCTGAAATGATCAATACTGATATAGTGTAATAACATTCCTGACATGATCAATACTGATATAGGGTATAAACATTTGTGACATTATCAAAACTGATATAGGATAATAACATTCCTGACATGATAAATACTGATATAGGATAATAACATTCCTGACATGATCGATACTGATATAAGATAATAACATTCCTGACATGATCAATACTAATATAGGAAAATAACATTCCTGACATGATCAATACTGATATAGGATAGTAACATTCCTGACATGATCAATACTGATATAGGATAGTAACATTCCTGACATGATCACTACTGATATAGGATAATAACATTCCTGACATGATCACTACTGATATAAGATAATAACATTCCTGACATGATCAATACTGATATAGGGTAAAAACATTCCTGACATGATCGATACTGATATAGGGTAATAACATTCCTGACATGATCACTACTGATATAGGGTAATAACATTCCTGACATGATCAATACTGATATAGGATAATAACATTCCTGACATGATCAATACTGATATAGGGTAATAACATTCCTGACATGCTCACTACTGATATAGGATAATAACATTCCTGACATGATCAATACTGATATAGGATAATAACATTCCTGACATGATCAATACTGATATAGGATAGTAACATTCCTGACATGATCACTACTGATATTGGATAATAACATTCCTGACATGATCAATACTGATATAAGATAATAACATTCCTGACATGATCAATACTGATATAGGGTAAAAACATTCCTGACATGATCGATACTGATATAGGGTAATAACATTCCTGACATGATCACTACTGATATAGGATAATAACATTCCTGACATGATCAATACTGACATAAGATAATAACATTCCTGACATGATAAATACTGACATAGGATAATAACATTCCTGACATGATCGATACTGATATAAGATAATAACATTCCTGACAT
Organism: Cyrtodaria siliqua; assembly: GCA_037043455.1. Lineage (NCBI taxonomy): Eukaryota > Metazoa > Mollusca > Bivalvia > Adapedonta > Hiatellidae > Cyrtodaria > Cyrtodaria siliqua. Next base: position 129,927 of record JAWPHD010002921.1, on the reverse strand, counting down.
GATCAATACTGATATAGGATAATAACATTCCTGACATGATCAATACTGATATAGGATAGTAACATTCCTGACATGATCAATACTGATATAGGATAGTAACATTCCTGACATGATCACTACTGATATAAGATAATAACATTCCTGACATGATCAATACTGATATAAGATAATAACATTCCTGACATGATCAATACTGATATAGGGTAAAAACATTCCTGACATGATCGATACTGATATAGGGTAATAACATTCCTGACATGATCACTACTGATATAGGATAATAACATTCGTGACATGATCAATACTGATATAAGATAATAACATTCCTGACATGATAAATACTGATATAGGATAATAACATTCCTGACATGATCGATACTGATATAAGATAATAACATTCCTGACATGATCAATACTGATATAGGATAATAACATTCCTGACATGATCAATACTGATATAGGGTAATAACATTCCTGACATGATCAATACTGATATAAGATAATAACATTCCTGACATGATCAATACTGATATAGGGTAAAAACATTCCTGACATGATCGATACTGATATAGGGTAATAACATTCCTGACATGATCACTACTGATATAGGGTAATAACATTCCTGACATGATCACTACTGATATAGGATAATAACATTCCTGACATGATCACTACTGATATAAGATAATAACATTCCTGACATGATCGATACTGATATAAGATAATAACATTCCTGACATGATCACTACTGATATAGGGTAAAAACATTCCTGACATGATCACTACTGATATAGGATAATAACATTCCTGACATGATCACTACTGATGAAAGATAATAACATTCCTGACATGATCGATACTGATATAGCGTAATAACATTCCTGACATGATCGATACTGATATAGCGTAATAACATTCCTGACATGATCACTACTGATATAGGATAATAACATTCCTGACATGATCACTACTGATATAAGATAATAACCTTCCTGACATGATCGATACTGATATAAGATAATAACATTCCTGACATGATCACTACTGATATAGGGTAAAAACATTCCTGACATGATCGATACTGATATAGGGTAATAACATTCCTGACATGATCGATACTGATATAGGATAATAACATTCCTGACATGATCACTACTGATATAGGATAATAACATTCCTGACATGATCACTACTGATATAAGATAATAACATTCCTGACATGATCGATACTGATATAGCGTAATAACATTCCTGACATGATCACTACTGATATAAGATAATAACATTCCTGACATGATCGATACTGATATAGCGTAATAACATTCCTGACATGATCGATACTGATATAGCGTAATAACATTCCTGACATGATCGATACTGATATAGCGTAATAACATTCCTGACATGATCGATACTGATATAGGGTAATAACATTTCTGATTCGATCAATACTGATATAGGGTAATAACATTCCTGACATGATCATTACTGATATAGGGTAATAACATTCCTGACTTGATAGATACTGATATAGGGTAATAACATTCCTGACATGATCACTACTGATATAGGGTAAAAACATTCCTGACATGATCAATACTGATATAGCGTAATAACATTCCTGACATGATCGATACTGATATAGGGTAATAACATTCCTGACATGATCGATACTGATATAGGGTAATAACATTCCTGACATGATCAATACTGATATAGGATAAAAACATTCCTGACACGATCAATACTGATATAAGATAATAACATTCCTGACATGATCAATACTGATATAGGGTAAAAACATTCCTGACATGATCGATACTGATATAGGGTATTAACATTCCTGACATGATCAATACTGATATAGGATAATAACATTCCTGACACGATCAATACTGATATAAGATAATAACATTCCTGACATGATCAATACTGATATAGCGTAATAACATTCCTGACATGATCAATACTGATATAGGATAATAACATTCCTGACATGATCAATACTGATATAGGATAATAACATTCCTGACATGATCAATACTGATATAAGATAATAACATTCCTGACATGATCAATACTGATATAGGATAGTAACATTCCTGACATGATCAATACTGATATAGGATAGTAACATTCCTGACATGATCACTACTGATATAGGATAATAACATTCCTGACATGATCAATACTGATATAAGATAATAACATTCCTGACATGATCAATACTGATATAGTATAAAAACATTCCTGACATGATCGATACTGATACAGGGTAATAACATTCCTGACATGATCACTACTGATATAGGGTAATAACATTCCTGACATGATCAATACTGATATAAGATAATAACATTCCTGACATGATCGATACTGATATAAGATAATAACATTCCTGGCATGATCACTACTGATATAGGGTAAAAACATTCCTGACATGATCGATACTGATATACGGTAATAACATTCCTGACATGATCGATACTGATATAGGGTAAAAACATTCCTGACATGATCACTACTGATATATGATAATAACATTCCTGACATGATCACTACTGATGAAAGATAATAACATTCCTGACATGATCGATACTGATATAGCGTAATAACATTCCTGACATGATCGATACTGATATAGCGTAATAACATTCCTGACATGATCGATACTGATATAGCGTAATAACATTCCTGACATGATCACTACTGATATAAGATAATAACATACCTGACATGATCGATACTGATATAGCGTAATAACATTCCTGACATGATCGATACTCATATAGCGTAATAACATTCCTGACATGATCGATACTGATATAGCGTAATAACATTCCTGACATGATCGATACTGATATAGCGTAATAACATTCCTGACATGATCGATACTGATATAGGGTAATAACATTTCTGATTTGATCAATACTGATATAGGGTAATAACATTCCTGACATGATCACTACTGATATAGGGTAATAACATTCCTGACATGATCGATACTGATATAGGGTAATAACATTTCTGATTTGATCAATACTGATATAGGGTAATAACATTCCTGACTTGATCGATACTGATATAGGGTAAAAACATTCCTGACATGATCACTACTAATATAGGGTAATAACATTCCTGACATGATCACTACTGATATAAGATAATAACATTCCTGACATGATCGATACTGATATAGGGTAATAACATTCCTGACATGATCGATACTGATATAGGGTAATAACATGCCTGACATGTTCGATACTGATATAGGGTAATAACATTCCTGACATGATCGATACTGATATAAGATAATAACATTCCTAACATGATCGATACTGATATAGCGTAATAACATTCCTGATATGATCGATACTGATATAAGATAATAACATTCCTGACATGATCGATACTGATATAGCGTAATAACATTCCTGACATGATCACTACTGATATAGGATAATAACATTCCTGACATGATCAATACTGATATAGGGTAATAACATTCCTGACATGATCAATACTGATATAAGATAATAACATTCCTGACATGATCGATACTGATATAGCGTAATAACATTCCTGACATGATCGCTACTGATATAGGGTAATAACATTCCTGACATGATCACTACTGATATAGGGTAATAACATTCCTGACATGATCACTACTGATATAGGGTAATAACATTCCTGACATAATCACTACTGATATAGGATAATAACATTCCTGACATGATCACTACTGATATAAGATAATAACATTCCTGACATGATCGATACTGATATAGCGTAATAACATTCCTGACATGATCACTACTGATATAAGATAATAACATTCCTGACATGATCGATACTGATATAGCGTAATAACATTCCTGACATGATCAATACTGATATAGGATAATAACATTCCTGACATGATCACTACTGATATAAGATAATAACATTCCTGACATGATCACTACTGATATAGGGTAATAACATTTCTGACATGATCACTACTGATATAGGACGATAACATTCCTGACATGATCAATACTGATATAGGGTAATAACATTCCTGACATGATCACTACTGATATAGGACGATAACATTCCTGACATGATCAATACTGATATAGGGTAATAACATTCCTGACATGATCACTTCTGATATAAAATAATAATATTCCTGACATGATCGATACTGATATAGCGTAATAACATTCCTGACATGATCACTACTGATATAGGATAACAACATTCCTGACATGATCAATACTGATATAGGGTAATAACATTCCTGACATGATCACTACTGATATAGCGTAATAACATTCCTGACATGATCAATACTGATATATACTGATATAGGGTAATAACATTTCTGACATGATCAATACTGATATATACTGATATAGGGTAATAACATTCCTGACATGATCAATACTGATATAGGGTAATAACATTCCTCACATGATCAATACTGATAAAGGGTAATAACATTTCTGATTTGATCAATACTGATATAGGGTAATAACATTCCTGACATGATCAATACTGATATATACTGATATAGGGTAATAACATTCCTGACATGATCAATACTGATATAGGGTAATAACATTCCTCACATGATCAATACTGATATATACTGATATAGGGTAATAACATTCCTGACATGATCGATACTGATATAGCGTAATAACATTCCTGACATGATCACTACTGATATAGGGTAATAACATTCCTGACATGATCACTACTGATATAGGGTAATAACATTCCTGACATGATCGATACTGATATAGCGTAATAACATTCCTGACATGATCACTACTGATAAAGGGTAATAACATTCCTGACATGATCAATACTGATATAGGGTAATAACATTCCTGACATGATCACTACTGATATAGCGTAATAACATTCCTGACATGATCACTACTGATATAGGGTAATAACATTTCTGACATGATCGATACTGATATAGCGTAATAACATTCCTGACATGATCAATACTGATATAGGGTAATAACATTCCTGACATGATCACTACTGATATAGGGTAATAACATTCTTGACATGATCGATACTGATATAGGGTAATAACATTTCTGATATGATCAATACTGATATAGGGTAATAACATTCCTGACATGATCACTACTGATATAGGGTAATAACATTCCTGACATGATCGATACTGATATAGCGTAATAACATTTCTGATTTGATCAATACTGATATAGGGTAATAACATTCCTGACATGATCACTACTGATATAGGGTAATAACATTCCTGACATGATCGATACTGATATAGGATTATAACATTCCTGACATGATCGATACTGATATAGGATTATAACATTCCTGACATGATCACTACTGATATAGGATAATAACATTCCTGACATGATCGATACTGATATAGGATTATAACATTCCTGACATGATCGATACTGATATAGGATTATAACATTCCTGACATGATCACTACTGATATAGGATAATAACATTCCTGACATGATCAATACTGATATAGGGTAATAACATTCCTGACATGATCAATACTGATATAGGGTAATAACATTCCTGACATGATCGAGACTGATATAGGGTAAAAAAAATATTCATGAGATGATCGATACTGATAGAGGATAATAACATTCCTGACATTATCAATTCTGATATAGGGTATAAACATGTGTGACATTATCAATACTGATATAGGATAATAACATTCCTGACATGATCAATACTGATATATACTGATATAGGGTAATAACATTCCTGACATGATCAATACTGATATAGGGTATAAACATGTGTGACATTATCAATACTGATATAGGATAATAACATTCCTGACATGATCAATACTGATATATACTGATATAGGGTAATAACATTCCTGACATGATCAATACTGATATAGGGTAATAACATTCCTCACATGATCAATACTGATAAAGGGTAATAACATTTCTGACATGATCAATACTGATATATACTGATATAGGGTAATAACATTCCTTACATGATCAATACTGATATAGGGTAATAACATTCCTCACATGATCAATACTGATATATACTGATATAGGGTAATAACATTCCTGACATGATCAATACTGATATAGGGTAATAACATTCCTCACATGATCAATACTGATAAAGGGTAATAACATTTCTGATTTGATCAATACTGATATAGGGTAATATCATTCCTGACATGATCAATACTGATAGAGCGTAATATCATTCCTGACATGATCAATACTGATATAGGGTAAAAACATTCCTGACCTGATCAATACTGATATATACTGATATAGGGTAATAACATTCCTGACATGATCAATACTGATATAGGGTAATAACATTTCTGACATGATCAATACTGATATATACTGATATAGGGTAATAACATTCCTGACATGATCAATACTGATATAGGGTAATAACATTCCTCACATGATCAATACTGATAAAGGGTAATAACATTTCTGATTTGATCAATACTGATATAGGGTAATAACATTCCTGACATGATCAATACTGATATATACTGATATAGGGTAATAACATTCCTGACATGATCAATACTGATATAGGGTAATAACATTCCTCACATGATCAATACTGATATATACTGATATAGGGTAATAACATTCCTGACATGATCGATACTGATATAGCGTAATAACATTCCTGACATGATCACTACTGATATAGGGTAATAACATTCCTGACATGATCACTACTGATATAGGGTAATAACATTCCTGACATGATCGATACTGATATAGCGTAATAACATTCCTGACATGATCACTACTGATAAAGGGTAATAACATTCCTGACATGATCAATACTGATATAGGGTAATAACATTCCTGACATGATCACTACTGATATAGCGTAATAACATTCCTGACATGATCACTACTGATATAGGGTAATAACATTTCTGACATGATCGATACTGATATAGCGTAATAACATTCCTGACATGATCAATACTGATATAGGGTAATAACATTCCTGACATGATCACTACTGATATAGGGTAATAACATTCTTGACATGATCGATACTGATATAGGGTAATAACATTTCTGATATGATCAATACTGATATAGGGTAATAACATTCCTGACATGATCACTACTGATATAGGGTAATAACATTCCTGACATGATCGATACTGATATAGCGTAATAACATTTCTGATTTGATCAATACTGATATAGGGTAATAACATTCCTGACATGATCACTACTGATATAGGGTAATAACATTCCTGACATGATCGATACTGATATAGGATTATAACATTCCTGACATGATCGATACTGATATAGGATTATAACATTCCTGACATGATCACTACTGATATAGGATAATAACATTCCTGACATGATCGATACTGATATAGGATTATAACATTCCTGACATGATCGATACTGATATAGGATTATAACATTCCTGACATGATCACTACTGATATAGGATAATAACATTCCTGACATGATCAATACTGATATAGGGTAATAACATTCCTGACATGATCAATACTGATATAGGGTAATAACATTCCTGACATGATCGAGACTGATATAGGGTAAAAAAAATATTCATGAGATGATCGATACTGATAGAGGATAATAACATTCCTGACATTATCAATTCTGATATAGGGTATAAACATGTGTGACATTATCAATACTGATATAGGATAATAACATTCCTGACATGATCAATACTGATATATACTGATATAGTGTAATAACATTCCTGACATGATCAATACTGATATAGGGTATAAACATGTGTGACATTATCAATACTGATATAGGATAATAACATTCCTGACATGATCAATACTGATATATACTGATATAGGGTAATAACATTCCTGACATGATCAATACTGATATAGGGTAATAACATTCCTCACATGATCAATACTGATAAAGGGTAATAACATTTCTGATTTGATCAATACAGATATAGGGTAATAACATTCCTGACATGATCAATACTGATATATACTGATATAGGGTAATAACATTCCTGACATGATCAATACTGATATAGGGTAATAACATTCCTCACATGATCAATACTGATATATACTGATATAGGGTAATAACATTCCTGACATGATCAATACTGATATAGGGTAATAACATTCCTCACATGATCAATACTGATAAAGGGTAATAACATTTCTGATTTGATCAATACTGATATAGGGTAATAACATTCCTGACATGATCAATACTGATATAGCGTAATAACATTCCTCACATGATCAATACTGATATAGGGTAATATCATTCCTGACATGATCAATACTGATAGAGCGTAATATCATTCCTGACATGATCAATACTGATATAGGGTAAAAACATTCCTGACCTGATCAATACTGATATAGGGTAATAACATTCCAGACATGATCACTACTGATATAGGGTAATAACATTCCTGACATGATCGATACTGATATAGGGTAAAAACATTCCTGACATGATCGATACTGATATAGGGTAATAACATTCCTGACATGATTGATACAGATATGTGGTAATAACATTCCTGACTTGATCAATACTGATATAGCGTAATAACCTTTCTGACTTGATCAATACTGATATAGGGTAATAACATTCCTGACATGATCAATACTGATATAGGGTAATAACATTCCTGACATGATCAATACTGATATAGGGTAATAACATTCCTGACATGATCAATACTGATATAGGGTAATAACATTTCTGACTTGATCAATACTGATATAGGGTAATAACATTCCTGACATGATCAATACTGATATAGGGTAATAACATTCCTGACATGATCAATACTGATATAGGGTAATAACATTCCTGACATGATCAATACTGATATAGGGTAAAAACATTCCTGACATGATCACTACTGATATAGGGTAATAACATTCCTGACAAAGCCCGTGTTTAGTTATTCTACCGCTTACGATTTCTGATGCGGGATGGCATTTATATTGAACTACGTTTCAGTGACACTGTACGTAGGGTTACAATTTGAGACGGCGTTCTCACACTATTAAACACAACTAAACTAGCTGTAAGGGTTAAGGCGGTGCACTTTATATAACCTTTTATAGATAGACGCAACAAAAGGAGGCTGCTACATTTATCTCTTGTTCGTGTTTTTGCTTCCATGGGATCCGCTTTTCAATATTATGAATATATATTGATACTTACTGTATACTGAGTGCTGGGACGGTTGTAAACAGTCACTCCGACTACAGATCATTAGTGTTGTGACTTTGGTTCATCATACTGAGGGCTGGGACGGTTGTAAACAGTCACTCCGACTACAGATCATTAGTGTTGTGACTTTGGATCATCATACTGAGGGCTGGGACGGTTGTAAACAGTCACTCCGACTACAGATCATTAGTGTTGTGACTTTGGATCATCATACTGAGGGCTGGGACGGTTGTAAACAGTCACTCCGACTACAGATCATTAGTGTTGTGACTTTGGTTCATCATACTGAGTGCTGGGAAGGTTGTAAACAGTCACTCCGACTACAGATCATTAGTGTTGTGACTTTGGTTCATCATACTGAGGGCTGGGACGGTTGTAAACAGTCACTCCGACTACAGATCATTAGTGTTGTGACTTTGGATCATCATACTGAGGGCTGGGACGGTTGTAAACAGTCACTCCGACTACAGATCATTAGTGTTGTGACTTTGGATCATCATACTGAGGGCTGGGACGGTTGTAAACAGTCACTCCGACTACAGATCATTAGTGTTGTGACTTTGGATCATCATACTGAGGGCTGGGACGGTTGTAAACAGTCACTCCGACTACAGATCATTAGTGTTGTGACTTTGGTTCATCATACTGAGGGCTGGGACGGTTGTAAACAGTCACTCCGACTACAGATCATTAGTGTTGTGACTTTGGTTCATCATACTGAGTGCTGGGAAGGTTGTAAACAGTCACTCCGACTACAGATCATTAGTGTTGTGACTTTGGATCATCATACTGAGGGCTGGGATGGTTTTAAACAGTCACTCCGACTACAGATCATTAGTGTTGTGACTTTGGATCATCATACTGAGGGCTGGGACGGTTGTAAACAGTCACTCCGACTACAGATCATTAGTGTTGTGACTTTGGTTCATCATACTGAGTGCTGGGAAGGTTGTAAACAGTCACTCCGACTACAGATCATTAGTGTTGTGACTTTGGATCATCATACTGAGGGCTGGGATGGTTTTAAACAGTCACTCCGACTACAGATCATTAGTGTTGTGACTTTGGATCATCATACTGAGGGCTGGGACGGTTGTAAACAGTCACTCCGACTACAGATCATTAGTGTTGTGACTTTGGTTCATCATACTGAGTGCTGGGACGGTTGTAAACAGTCACTCCGACTACAGATCATTCGTGTTGTGACTTTGGATCATCATACTGAGGGCTGGGACGGTTGTAAACAGTCACTCCGACTACAGATCATTAGTGTTGTGACTTTGGATCATCATACTGAGGGCTGGGACGGTTGTAAACAGTCACTCCGACTACAGATCATTAGTGTTGTGACTTTGGTTCATCAAGCATAATCCTAGTGGATTTAAAGATAAACCTCTGAAGCCGGTGCTAGGTCGTGAGAGGTGCTGCACCTAACACATGTTTATGATCTCTTTTAACAGACTGAAAAAAATAGTTGTGCTCTCTTGTTTGCGTTTGTTCCAATATATCTCCTTTTCAGTATTATTGACAGTCACACTATCGTATGTTGACAGTCACACTAGCGTGTGTTGACAGTCACACTAGCGTGTGTTGACAGTCACACTAGCGTATGTTGACAGTCACACTAGCGTATGTTGACAGTCACACTATCGTATGTTGACAGTGACACTAGCGTGTGTTGACAGTCACACTAGCGTGTGTTGACAGTCACACTATCGTATGTTGACAGTCACACTAGCGTGTGTTGACAGTCACACTAGCGTATGTTGACAGTCACACTAGCGTGTGTTGACAGTCACACTAGCGTGTGTTGACAGTCACACTAGCGTATGTTGACAGTCACACTAGCGTGTGTTGACAGTCACACTAGCGTGTGTTGACAGTCACACTAGCGTGTGTTGACAGTCACACTAGCGTGTGTTGACAGTCACACTATCGTATGTTGACAGTCACACTATCGTATGTTGACAGTCACACTAGCGTGTGTTGACAGTCACACTATCGTATGTTGACAGTCACACTAGCGTGTGTTGACAGTCACACTAGCGTGTGTTGACAGTCACACTAGCGTATGTTGACAGTCACACTATCGTATGTTGACAGTCACATTAGCGTATGTTAACAGTCACACTAGCGTATGTTAACAGTCACACAAGCGTGTCTTTAGTGCTTTGCGGTGGCTATAAAATATCGCCACAACTACAAAACAGTACTTTGTTTTTTCTAGTAACTGGTCGTTTGGGGTCATCAAACCCAATCTGTGTGGCTTTAAAGTATAATAAATACCACTTAATATTAAGCCGGTCGTGAGTGGTGTGTATATAACATATTATATAACCTCTCATGAACAGACTCAATAAAACCGACTATGCTACTTGTCTCTGCTGTTTGTGTTTGTTCTAACGGAAAACACGACCCAATCGTATGCATCATATCTATATCGTTTTAAAATTTATGATAAATATATTGTATACTTGTTAAGTGTTTTGGCCGGTGGCCTGTATCACTAATAAAATATTGAATACTTACATTTATAATTCCATCCTGGAACGGGCGGCTCGACTGGGGCGTCATCATCTTATCGTAATTGGTTATCTTCGTTTACTGTCACAATAGATGACAATAGGCTAATAATGATGTTTGGTTCATCCTAGAACTTGGTTTAAACCCCAAGCGGCCTTTTTTTCTACCGACCATTCCAAGGCGGTAGCCCTATTGTCAACCCTTTTATATTTGTCATGTGATATCTTGCATTTGATTCATCTGTGTAGTTGTTGTTTGTTTCTGTGCGCGTTTGTTGTTCACTGTGGTCCTTGAAAGCTACATTTCCTGTTCGACTTTTATATCTACCTTTTCTAAGGAAAGACAAACATATCGGACAGGGAAAGCAGCATTCAAGGACGACAGTCAACCACAAAACACAAAAACAAACACGCAAACAGACAAACGAGAAGGCAAAAGTATAAAAAATGCAAACGACATCACAAACACAAAAGGGTTGACAATAGGGCTACCGCCTTGGAACAGTCAGTGACAACAAAGGCCACTGGGGGTTTAAACCGGTTCTAGGGTGCACCAAACCTCACACTTACCCTACTGTCATCTTAAGTCTTGTTTACATCTGATTCATACTAGTCATGATTGACAACAACAGAAGTTAATAAACAATGCGTTCTTTTGTTTGAATCCTTGTCACAACATCGTGTGTGGGTGTGTTTGTGTGTGTGGGTGTGTTTGTGTGTTTAACTTAGTTGTTTGTTCTCACTGAATATTTACTCATGTTTGAAACACTGAGATAACAGTAACAGTTATTTTCAATAGTAATAGAAATAATAGGATTTTATTTTAATACTCATAAATACATATTCGTCTTCAGCATAAATTACAATCTAACCCTTCAAACCCAACTTACAATACTTAGCAATCAGAACTGTTTTCATTCGATCTTTGGAGATCGCTGAGACCGATACTTATATTTAATTATCGGTGGTACTTTTTCATTTATTTTTGTTTTCTTACTTAATTTTCTTAATTTTCGATTCAGTGGTTCCACTACTCCGGCCGATTAAAGGCTCTGGGTATTGTTTAACCACTTATAGGATATCTTGTCTGTCTGCTTTTTTATTTAGTCTTTTGACTGTTACCTGTGATATGCAGGCTTCATAACCGCTGCTCCCAACTAAATTCCATCATGTTTATTTCGCTCTTCGGGGCATTTAATTTTATTAGATACTGGGACCATACGCCGTACGACATGGAGATGCGTTACACTCCATGTCCACCGCCATATGCATGCCATCTTCGGGATGGTTAAACTTGTGTACTATTGATTTTACGAATATTGAGCTCTGCTCAACCCGGGGCTAGAGGGCGTGAGCGGTAGCTAGCATATTTCACTACCGCTCATGAACAGTCTCAATCAAACCGAGACTGCAATATTTCGTATGTGTCGTTTTCGGCCTTTTCCAAAGGTCCATTATCATACTCTTTAATCCTGGTTATGAACCTCTTTTTGATCGAAAACCGAACATTTGGTCTTCGTATTAAAACAAAAGACAAAATCGACCTAAATTTGATTGCCAAATACAAAGTACCACAAATTCCACCGTGGACTTTGGAAACACCGACAATTATTTTTGATATAATAATTGTTACAAATCCAGTACAGATCCTACTATCTTTCAAAGGAAATTTAATGAAAGTAGATCGAAATACAGTAACGTTCAACATGTATACACAGATGGTTCTAAAGATGGAGATAAGGTAGCTGCAGCAGCTGTTGTTCACAAACACAAAATAAAGAGCCGACTGCCTGACAAGGCCTCTATTTTTTCAGCTGAACTTAAGGCTATTGAACTTGCCTTCAGAAATTTGATAATGATCATTTTGTACTCGTTTATGTTTCCCTTTCATCTCTTCAAGCCCTGGGTAATATGAAACATGATAACCCAGTTGTGCTTCAACTTTTAGAAAAGTACAATTTTCTTATAGATGGTAATGTTGTTATATTCTACTGGCTTTCAAGCCATGTAGGAATACGTGGTAATGATAGCGCTGATAGTGCTGCTAAGACAGCATTATGTTTACATATATCTAGCGCAAAATTACCTTATACTCATTTTAAACGTTGTATTAGCACATATATTCGTAACTCTTGGCGAACCGCTTGGCATTTGTCAGTGAACAATAAACTCCATTCAATTACACCGTTATTCGGAGAATGGCGTCCTTCTAGTAGACTCATTCGTCGAGAAGAAGTTGTTCTAGCCCTGTGCAGGATAGGGCATACACGTTATACTCATTCATATGTATTATAATGTGAGAAATTACCAGAATGTAAACCCTGTTTTACACCGTTAACGGTCAAGCATATCTTGTTGGAATGTGTCAACTTTGATCCTATACTAGACAGCTAATAATATGAAAGAGTTATTTATTTTATACTATATATTTTAGTCTTGTTTTGGATTTCCTGAAATAAATCAAACTTTATAAATCATTATAATATGTTCTTATATATATTTACTTGTTTACACACCCGTTGACTGGCATTTGTTGATTTACATATATGCATAGTTTGTATTGCTACTATATCATCCGTTATTTGTAAATAGTTTTATCTTTATTCATTTACATTATTTTTTAATTACTACTCCATTTCTTCATCTTTCATCACAATGTGCGTACAGTATGACCTATTTATGTGTCGACGTGCCGTAAAGACCATTCATTCATTCGTCTTCAGCAGCTACTCCAGTAGGGCTACCGTTACCATAAACTTCAAATAACCTTTGCACAATTGTATTATCATAAAAATTAGATAACAAAATCGAACACGAAAAGTAGCATTCAAGGACGAAAGTCAACCACAAACACACACAAAAACAAATATGAAGAAAAGACCAAATAAGACATCACAAACACGAAAGGGTTGACACTAGGGCTGCCGCATTGGAGCGGTCAGTGGCAAAAAAGGCAGCTGGGGATTTAAACCAGGTTATAACCCTGATCTACCTTTAAAATATAAAAATAATTCTGCGACAAGGACTATCACAACCTGACTTTTATGGTGATGTGATGTGATAAACTTCGTAAGATCCTCGGTCTTAATCACTTTCATACAATCTTTATTAAACTCGTTTAGTGCAGTGTGGCGGCTGTAAAAAGTCTCCCCGTGCTACGAATCAGTAGTGTTATTTTTACTGGTCCTTTGGGACCAACGAGCCCAATATAGGTGGCTTTGAAGTAGAATACCGCTTAAGCCGGTGCTAGGGGGCGTGAGGGGTGTTGTTTCTTTCATTACTTCTCATGAACAGACTCAATAAAACCGAGTCTACTGCTTTATTCTCTTAATTGTGTTTGTTGCTCCCAAGGGATCACCTTTATCAGTATTTGTTAGAAAGTTATCAAAATAGGGTATGGTTCTATAATTCTATTGATAATCGGTATCAATCTCGGAATCTTTTGTATAAAACTCGTCTCCCAAATCACTTGAACGTTAACGATTGTGTCTAGTGCATGTATAACGTATGTGTCTAATGCATGTATAACGTATGTGTCTAGTGCATGTATAACGTATGCGTCTAGTGCATGTATAACGTATGTGTCTAGTGCATGTATAACGTATGTGTCTAGTGCATGTATAACGTATGTGTCTAGTGCATGTATAACGTATGTGTCTAGTGCATGTATAACGTATGAACACCTATGCTTCGTCTAGTGCATGTATAACGTATGAGCACCTATGCTTCGTCTAGTGCATGTATAACGTATGAACACTTATGCTTCGTCTAGTGCATGTATAACGTATGAACACCTATGCTTCCTTTGTGTGCATCTGATAGAAATGCATAATCAGTAATGAACTAATAAAACCTGTCACGTTAATTCTATATACACTCTACAATGTCGTATTTGTCGTATACAAAGTGAATTTAAATGCAATTATTGCTTTAATTATTACTCATTCTTATCAATGTTAAAGTACTGTCATTGTTTGACACTGCTAATGTTAGGTTTGATGTGCCATAAATGTACACTGTATAGTTAAATAGCTCGTAAATCATTGAATAATATTTCAATATTATACATACTATTCTGCTATTTCCTCTCAGCCTTTATTAAGACAAATGCAATAGTATCATTGGGTGTGGTCCTTTTACAGTCGAAAAGGAAATGTACAGTCAAACAAAATCACACATTAATACAAACATTACAGTGT
The DNA here is from genome assembly GCA_037043455.1 of Cyrtodaria siliqua. Taxonomy (NCBI): domain Eukaryota; kingdom Metazoa; phylum Mollusca; class Bivalvia; order Adapedonta; family Hiatellidae; genus Cyrtodaria; species Cyrtodaria siliqua. The sequence goes on along the minus strand of JAWPHD010002921.1, from coordinate 113,946 downwards.
CAGTAAGAAGCAACGCATGCGACATCACAAACACAAACGGGTTGACAACAGGCTACCGCCTTGTAACGTTCGGTGGCAAAAATGCCCCTGGGGGTTTAAGCAAGGTTCTACGGTGCACCAAACTCATTCTTACCATATTGCCATCTCCGTAAAACGCGACATTGTAAGTAATGCAATCCCCATCAGTCTATATTCTCTAAAAAGAAAAGGCAGCACTAATAGCCAACATACGTATAGCACAGAGATGATCTTGTATATATGAATATAGAAACAAACCCCGAGTAAGACGAGAACTAACCAAGACAAGGCAGCACTAATAGCCAACATACGTATAGCACATAGATGATCTTGTATATATGAATATAGAAACAAACCCCGAGTAAGACGAGAACTAACCAAGACAAGGCAGCACTAATAGCCAACATACGTATAGCACAGAGATGATCTTGTATATATGAATATAGAAACAAACCCCGAGTAAGACGAGAACTAACCAAGACAAGGCAGCACTAATAGCCAACATACGTATAGCACAGAGATGATCTTGTATATATGAATATAGAAACAAACCCCGAGTAAGACGAGAACTAACCAAGACAAGGCAGCACTAATAGCCAACATACGTATAGCACATAGATGATCTTGTATATATGAATATAGAAACAAACCCCGAGTAAGACGAGAACTAACCAAGACAAGGCAGCACTAATAGCCAACATACGTATAGCACAGAGATGATCTTGTATATATGAATATAGAAACAAACCCCGAGTAAGACGAGAACTAACCAAGACAAGGCAGCACTAATAGCCAACATACGTATAGCACATAGATGATCTTGTATATATGAATATAGAAACAAACCCCGAGTAAGACGAGAACTAACCAAGACAAGGCAGCACTAATAGCCAACATACGTATAGCACATAGATGATCTTGTATATATGAATATAGAAACAAACCCCGAGTAAGACGAGAACTAACCGAGACAAGGCAGCACTAATAGCCAACATACGTATAGCACATAGATGATCTTGTATATATGAATATAGAAACAAACCCCGAGTAAGACGAGAACTAACCAAGACAAGGCAGCACTAATAGCCAACATACGTATAGCACATAGATGATCTTGTATATATGAATATAGAAACAAACCCCGAGTAAGACGAGAACTAACCAAGACAAGACAAACGTCAAACACGACCGTCCTATGAGGATTTAGGTAGACGTCATCATAGGGTTCACAATCTGTCCGGTCAATCAATGCACAATCAAAGAGGAAATCATGGTGGCGATCTGTAAATGGGTCAACCACTAAACATTGCAATATGATACGTTCATAACCTCTTTGATACAACTTTTTAACAAGTTTAATCAAAATTATATTTAATGGATTATGACCAAGTATAATACGAATATAGATATAAAACTCGAACAGGAAAAGTAGAATTCAAGGACCAAAGTCAACCACAAACACACACAGAAACAAACAAAGAACAAATTTAAAGATGAATTAAAGGCCAAATATGACATCACAGACACAAAAGGGTTGACAAAAGGACTACCGCCTTGGAACGGTCAGTGGCAAAAAAGCCCGCTGGGGGTTAAAACCAGGTTCTAGGGTGCACCAAGCCTCACACTTACCCTGTCTGAAGTCTGTAAATCATGTCACTATAGCACAATATAAGTCAGACTGTAATAGTCCGTGTCGCAGGCAAGGAGTTGTGTTTCATTAATTAAAGAATGCAATGCAAAGCTTAACCGTCTAAAGCCCGTCCGTTTATTTTTTGGCAATCTCTTATTTTTAAAAGAACAACGGTTGGTTTGTATCGTTTTTCAGCACCAGCGAAACCACGGTTGCGAAACCATGCGACCTTTGGCATAAACGGCAAAACGTTATCCAAAAAGCTTTTAATTCAGGTATGCTAAAGCGAGCATACTTATACATAGTCAGCCTTTCATTCGCCGCAAAGGGAAAGTCCAGCACTTCCTGAGAATAGCCGTCCCAAAATGTATACGGTCATACGTGATAATTTCAGTTTTTGAACTGTATATAACTTGATGATTAATAGTTTACCTTTCTCTGCGTAAGTTATGGAACTCGATGTTAAAGATATGCGGGCTGAAGCAATCACTTATTGCTCGATGTTCGTTCAACCTCAAGTATGTTTGATCTGACAGTCCTAGGCTCCGGGATTCGGTATATGCTTCCACATATCATGCTCTGTATTATGACACTAGCAACTCCAATAAAAATGATCTATATCATGAATTATTTAGATTATTTATATATTTCAGCGGGTTTTATATTGTACCTGATTAATAATACCTGGTGGGCGGGATTTGACGATAATCGATGTCAATGGTGCCAATCGGTTACAATGTGTTGCAAGTCACAAACACCAGGTTCTGACCTCGAACAATATAAATCCGCTGGAAGTTTATTATTTTATGTTATGTTATTTTATTTCTTACATGACATGGATTTATGGCTGTGTATATATATGTACATAATACATAATATTTCGAGTAATAGAGCATAATAAAAATTCTCACAACTTACATTATATGGCCATCTCCCAACATCAAACGAAAGACAACTTGCAGCTTCCGCCTGTTACAACGTTTAAAAGGTGTTGTTGAAACGTAACCTTGCTTTACAATAATGTAATCTTTGTTTTGCATGTTTTCTTGTCTTTTAAATCGTTTAAAATGACGTTATAACATATAAACGACATAACCTGACGTCAAAAGTATTGATGAATAAACTATCGGTAATGAGTAATTTAATTTACTATGCCAGATTAAGAAATCAAGTTTATAGCACCAGCGGACTTTTTGTCACTGACCGTTCCAATGCGGTGGCCGAATTGTCAACCAATTTGAGTTTATGATGTCACATAACTTGTCTCTTATTTATTTCGGTAATAGTGTTGATGCGTTGGTTGACTGTGGTCCTTGAATGTTACATTTTCTGTTCGACTTTTACATCTACTTTCATAGGCCCAAGGTTGCCTGATGTTTCATTTCCCAAACCCCGGATTTTGATCTCGCACAATGTAAACACTCAGGAAATATCTAGATTTCTTGTATCTGACATTAATTTGTCATGTATACACTATACACCTTTTCGATATTGAATATAATACAAACCAAATTCTCACAGCTGACATGTTATGTCCATCACTCAAAAACAAACGAAGGAATTATACATCTTGCTCTTTTAGGGTAATGTCGTCTTAAGAAGCATTAACAATATTATTGTTGTTGTACATGATTTCGGGGGTTTCATCGATTAACAGACGTGACGTCATGATATCGTCAGAGCGATTGATAGGAAATTTAATGCATTCTCAATAACTAATCAGCAATGAGAATTTTAAGTCACTATATATTGTATAAGTTTTGATATATGTTGATGATTGCGTGATTTGTGGTAAAAGCAAACACTGTTAAATAGTTCAATAAGGTGTACTAGTAGATTTATGAAATGGACCAACGTTGCATCTTTAAAAGTAGATATATATAAGATAAGACTGGACCGTTGGAAACGGCCGAACACAATAAATACGAAATACTGCAGGCTCGGTTTAATTGAGGCTGTTCATGAACGGTAGTGAAATATGCTTGCTACCGTTCTCGCCCACTAGCACCGGGTTGAGCAGAACTCAATATTCATAGAGTCAATAGTACAGAATGCAACCATCCCGAAGATGGCATGCATATGGCGGTGGACATGCTACTTTTAATGTCATAATTCCATGTCCAGCGGCGTATGGTCCCAGTATCTAACAAAAGTATATGCCCCGAAGAGCAAAATAAACAAAATGGAATTTAGTTAAATTAATTTAGTAAATGGAATGTCGAACATGAGATGTAGCAGACATAGAACACAGTCAACCAAACATACGTGACAATTACAGTCATAGAACACAGTCAACCAAACATACGTGACAATTACAGTCATAGAACACAGTCAACCAAACATACGTGACAATTACAGACATAGAACACAGTCAACCAAACATACGTGACAATTACAGTCATAGAACACAGTCAACCAAACATACGTGACAATTACAGTCATAGAACACAGTCAACCAAACATACGTGACAATTACAGACATAGAACACAGTCAACCAAACATACGTGACAATTACAGTCATAGAACACAGTCAACCAAACATACGTGACAATTACAGTCATAGAACACAGTCAACCAAACATACGTGACAATTACAGTCATAGAACACAGTCAACCAAACATACGTGACAATTACAGTCATAGAACACAGTCAACCAAACATACGTGACAATTACAGTCATAGAACACAGTCAACCAAACATACGTGACAATTACAGTCATAGAACACAGTCAACCAAACATACGTGACAATTACAGTCATAGAACACAGTCAACCAAACATACGTGACAGTTACAGTCATAGAACACAGTCAACCAAACATACTTGACAATTACAGTCATAGAACACAGTCAACCAAACATACGTGACAATTACAGTCATAGAACACAGTCAACCAAACATACGTGACAATTACAGTCGTAGAACACAGTCAACCAAACATACGTGACAATTACAGTCACAGAACACATTCAACCAAACATACGTGACAATTACAGTCATAGAACACAGTCAACCAAACATACGTGACAATTACAGTCATAGAACACAGACAACCAAACATACGCGACAATTACAGTCATAGAACACAGTCAACCAAACATACGTGACAATTACAGTCATAGAACACAGTCAACCAAACATACGTGACAATTACAGTCACAGAACACAGTCAACCAAACATACGTGACAATTACAGTCACAGAACACAGTCAACCAAACATACGTGACAATTACAGTCATAGAACAAAGTCAACCAAACATACGTGACAATTACAGTCATAGAACAAAGTCAACCAAACATACGTGACAATTACAGTCATAGAACAAAGTCAACCAAACATACGTGACAATTACAGTCATAGAACAAAGTCAACCAAACATACGTGACAATTACAGTCATAGAACACAGTCAACCAAACATACGTGACAATTACAGTCATAGAACACAGTCAACCAAACATACGCGACAATTACAGTCATAGAACACAGTCAACCAAACATACGCGACAATTACAGTCATAAAACAAAGTCAACCAAACATACGCGACAATTACAGTCATAGAACACAGTCAACCAAACATACGTGACAATTACAGTCATAGAACACAGTCAACCAAACATACGCGACAATTACAGTCATAGAACACAGTCAACCAAACATACGCAAAAAGAAAAACTGGTATTACAAGGAAAAAGACACAAACATAAGGAGCTTTCCCCTTGATGCTCTGCATTACATGGTCCGAGTATTAATAAATACTGAAAAGGCGATCCATTGAAGCAACAAACACAAACAAGAGAGAAAAGTAGCAGACTCGGTTTTATTGAGTCTGTTCATGAGATGTAATTTAAAGATGCAACACCTCTCACGCCTCCTAGCACCGGCTTAAGCGATATACTACTTTAAAGCAACAAAGAATGGGTTTGATGATCCCAAAGGACCAGTAAATAATAACTTCTGATTTGTACTCGGGCATAATATGCATGTTAAGAGCATATGCATTTTTTCCTGTTGTTTTTAAAATCTGGAATTGCGGGGTTTATTTCATTATAAAACATACCTATTAGGAAAGAAGTGTTCATAATATACTGTATCGCAAGATACAGACCGGACCTACCTTTTGTCGAATTAACGTGTTTTTTTTTGCACATTGATCTGGTGCCACTCAAGATAACCACGCGATTCAGATTTAAACACACATCGGCCTTTTTATCACCGATCGTTACAAAGCGGTACCCATATTGTCGACCCCTATTGTCGACCCCTATATGTTTATTGTGCCGCATGCTTTGCTTTTATTTCTCCTTTAAATATTGTTTGTTTTTAATGCGTGTGTTTGGTTAGGTGTGTTCAGTGATTGCTACTTTTCCTGTTGATTTTTTATCTACTTTTTCTCATTTTCATTTTCTTTCCGTAATATTTAATTTAATCATTAGATTTAGTTTCTGGTCCAGTGCAGACCTACAGTGTCATTGCATTTGGATGCTGAGCTTTCTATAGGACCATCATCTCATTTTTACTTTCTTTCCTTAATATATATTTCATTTGGCCTTAATCAAGCGAAGCAGCCCAAATCAAACACGGATCTGAAGTGTCATCTGACGAATGATTGTGTCAGTTGTGACAGGACGACTGTAGGCAGCCACGTACAGTTAATTGCTTTTGTTTCAATTTAGAGGCCCATCATTATTATGAAATAAAAATATGTAGTAATGGAGGACTAGAAGCGTTTGTGGCGTCGCATACTTTTTCTGTTTTCTCTTTGGATTGTTTGTTTTGTTTTGAAAGCATGTTTTTGTTTGTGCTACATTTCCTGTTCGGCTTGTATGCACACATAATAAACTGGTGTTTGACAGCGCATCATCACATTAAATAGAATATTTAGAATATGTAAAAATGCAGAAAAACGTTAGATAATCATAAACAATGATAGCACTGAATAGTTTATGTTAAAAAAGTATAACATTGCTGGTCATACCTTTGCTAATCAATTCATCTGGAGTAACATTATTGAACTAAAATTAAACTATAAATGAAACACATAGTACATTCGGCATATGGTAACTTTTACCGCATAAATACATTATATTACAAAACATGAAGTCCTTTATTTTTCTACCTGTTCTGCAAAAGTCAAGGTGTCAGTGCGTGTTTTTGGTTGACTGTGGTCCTTAAATGCTTCATTTCCTGTTCGAATTTTATATCTACAAACACTCTCAAAGCGTAATCTTCCAGTATGAAGTAATATAAATTAGCTGATTAATTAATTAAGAATAATTGTTAAAAACGTGGATATTTCCAGACACTGTTGTTTCATTTACAGTAATCAACCGGACTGAGCTTCATTTAAATAAGCGGCATTGCCGTGTGTAATCTAGTCATCGCCGTGTGTAATCTAGTCATCGCCGTGTGTAATCTAGTCATCGCCGTGTGTAATCTATGTTATACTGATAGTTCTCGTTCGGAGTATAACTTGAAAACTACGAAGGAAACTGGAATAAAACTTAACAATATGATGGAGAGCAATTATAAACAGTGCAGAGTATAATAATTAAAACTCTTCTTTATTCAAATCAGAATTATTGCCCTTTGTAATTATATACGTATAATGTTTGTCCGAAGTATAACGTATAAACTATGAACGAAATTGGTACACATTTTAACACAATGATTGAGGGCAACAATAAAACGTTCAGAGTAGACGAATCATGACTCTATCTTCATTTAAAGTTAGTTGTCCCTTGTTTTTAAAGAAAATGAAAACTTCAATATGGTATTTTCATATCATACCATGACCAGCGGCATAGAGTCGCAGTTTCTAACAAAATGTTTTACCCCAATCGAGAAAACAATTAGAGAAATAAGCAAAATGGAATTTAGTTTAGTGCAGAGGTTATGAAGCCTGCGTTCAGATCAAATTGTTTATATTGAACTGTTGAATCGACTAAATTTAGACTTGTCAACTATGTCATACAGTATGTTTCAGAACTATACGTAAAAGGTACATTTTAAGGTTTTAAAATGTAAAACGTTGTCAAGTGTACAAGTAGTATTGCTAAATGTGCTTTTATATTAGTTCAGCTTACATCAATTTAAAAAGATTAAAAACAAAAAATATGTCATATAACATAAATACGAGATTTTTTTCCAATAAGACTAAAGTCGTTGAAAATGTATAGATTTGTGACGGTTAAAACGTTGCAGGGCCTCTTTCAATTTGTAAATTTGAGTTTAAGTTATTTTAGATGTTCATACGCTAGAGCAATGTGATCACGTGTCTTCATTGTCGATAAAAAGCAGCTATGTTCTGGAACGGCAACATTCATTCACAACAAATTAAGTAAAGTAGTTCTGAGTGTGGGAATACTCCAGAACACTCTGGGTTCAACAGCAGCTTAAAGTCAGCATTGGAAATAGTGTGAACTCTAATATCCGTCAAAATGACCAAGATGGAGACAGTGTTAGTACTTATCGTAATTTCGTCATGTATAGTCACAATATCGGCTCAAGGGGACATGATGACAAATATGTATCTATTGCAAATGTTGAGAGGTGGCGGCTCTGGTGGCGGCTCTGGTGGCAGTAGCGGTGCTGGCTCTGGTGGTAAAGGCGGTGGTTCCAGTGGCGGTGGGGCGTCAAGTGGCCAAAGTGGGTCTTCGGGGTATCAATCCGGACGTGGTCAACATGGTGGACTTGGTGGAGGCACCAACCCCATGATGAGTATGCTCATGCTTGGAGGAGGAGGAGGTAATATTGATATTTTATCTAATTTCTACAAAGTGAAATGTATTTCTTTACCTGTTTTACTGCCTGTTATTGCGTTAAAGGGACACACGGCAATCTTGATATTGTTAAACTTTCGGCGTCCCGGTAGTAATTAGTTTTTCCACAATCATGAGATTGTTAAGCTAATGGCGTCCCGTTAGTATTTCAACAATCATGAGATTGTTAAGCTCTTGGCGTCCCGTTAGTATTTCAACAATCATGAGATTGTTAAACTAATGGCGTCCCGTAAGTATTTCAACAATCGTGAGATTGTTAAACTAATGGCGTCCCGTTAGTATTTCAACAATCGTGAGATTGTTAAACTAACGGCGTCCCGTTAGAATTTCAACAATCGTGAGATTGTTAAACTAACGGCGTCCCGTTATTGTTAAACTAACGGCGTCCCGTTATTGTTAAACTAACGGCGTCCCGTTAGTATTTCAACAATCGTGAGATTGTTAAACTAACGGCGTCCCGTTAGTATTTCAACAATCGTGAGTTGTTAAGCTCTTGGCGTCCCGTTAGTATTTCAACAATCGTGAGATTGTTAAACTAATGGCGTCCCGTTAGTATTTCAACAATCATGAGATTAACAAACTAATGGCGTCCCGTTAGTATTTAACATAAACTTGAATATTAACAAATCATTATTAATATTGTTTGAATAGTTCAAAGCTTTGCATTTTACTAATTGTCGATTGTCTATTCCATGTGAAGACAAACAAAATTTTGAAAGTAGAGGTATACGCAATCACATAAACTGCAGAGCAACTATTCATCATCATAAAATATGTATTGTCCAACTTCATTAATGACAAAATAACCAGGATATAAGCTGAGAAAATTTAATATATCAATTAATAAATTAGTTGCTTATAAAACATTCAAGCCCAGTCCACCGAGACCATGTATGATCATGGATAGTTCCAAAATTCAGTTTATAGCTCCGCCCTCTATTCAATATAGTATTGTTCCTGGGTCATGGATAGTTCAGACGTTCAGTTTATAGCTCCGCTCTTTATTGTTCCTGGGTCATGGATAGTTCCGACGTTCAGTTTATAGCTCCGTCCTCTATTGTTCCTTGGTCATGGATAGTTCCGACGTTCACTTTATAGCTCCGCCCTCTAAAGTTCCTGGGTCATGGATAGTTCCAGCATTCACTTTATAGCTCCGCCCTCTATAGTTCCTGGGTCATGGATAGTTCCAACTTTCAGTTTATAGCTCCGCCCTATATCGTTCCTGTGTCAAGTTCCCATAAACAATGGCCATGTGACCTATTGTGTATTTTAGTGTGTTTTTTGGGACAACACGTGCATTTGGTATAGGTGTAAATATCAACTGAACGTTTACTTGTCTCAAGTTAAGCTTGATTGTTAGATCAAAAGTATGCATTATCGTTTGCCAGAGTATCACTATGCCACCCTTTATTAACCGTACATTGTACCTGAAAACATTACATTTTAACATGTACAACTCTTAGTATGTTACAAAAGACTTTTTTGAAAACGAAGTACTATAAAGCGCCGAATATACATACATTATGAATTCATCAAACAAGATAAAATATAGAAAAGCGTGTGAATTTGTAAAGCAAATATTATATAGTTTATGTACACGTATGCGTGTGTGTTATCCTGAGATTCGAAAAAAAACTGTGCAATGACTGAGTCACATGAGAGTGTGGTTGTGACTTACTGCTTCGACATTGTTGTGAAAATTAAATTGATATAAATGATAGAGGCAGTTTATTTCAAGAGGATAATATATTTGGCTACAAGCCAGTCTACCATATGGTCCTCAGACAAATAGAATATATTTACAGTTTATACAAACATTAATAAAACAATGGTACAAAAAGAATAAAATGAATAAGATAGTCATGATTTTTCTAAAAAGGTGGTATTTGAGATACATTGATTAAGAATGATTCGACCTTTAAGTGATATGTATACAATATAAAAATAATGTTTAAAATAATGTGTACGATATATTCTATATGCATTACCTCATGTTTTCACGTATATGTATTAACTGAGTGAATAAACTATTTGTATTTGCATTTGTATCTCTTAGTTACGGGGATGCAGTAAAATACGATAAACTATAAAAAGTAGATGCACAGGAAATACAATGTTCACATAAATTAGTCATCCAAAACCTCGCATTCAAAACAAATAAATTCATATATAAACATGTCAAATAGTATTACCAGTATCGTATTAATGAACGATGCATTGGCTTCAAGTGACTATAATGAGTAATTGGTGCCTAGCCAAATACAAAAACAAATACCATAATGTCCCTCAAATGAAATGACCATATGCTTTAAATGAGCCGGGTTAATTATTTATTTTCTTAAAATGTTTGGTCTGAACAACTCAAGTAAAAACTTTCATATATAGCATACTTCCATTACACAACACCTGCTGGTTGTCATGTCGTTGGTTTCCAGGTCGGAAGGACTTTTGACGAGAGTAAAATATAATTTTTTATAAAGCTGCATTAACAGTACAAATCAAAACATGTAGCTAGTAAACATTTAATAGTTCTTGTCATGCTACTGATTAATAGACTATTTGTTACCTGAGTTCATATATACTACATTATCATTCAAAACTAAACCTGAGTTCATATTTAACAGTTCAGTAAGTGATTAAGACATTGTGCGCAGTGGGTTGCACACGTTAGCAGTAAAACGTTAAATACCTTGAAGCCAGTTAAAAAAGAGAATGATAATGGACCTTTGGAAACGGCCGAAAACGACACATACGGAATATTTCAGTCTCGGTTTGATTGAGACTGTTCATGAGCGGTAGCCCTCTAGCCCCGGGTTGAGCAGAACTCAATATTAATAACATAAATAGTACAACATGTTAACCATCCCGAAGATGGCATGCATATGGCGGTGGACATGGAGTAACTTTCTTCCCCATGTCGTACGGCGTATGGTCCCAGTATCTAATAAAATTAAATGCCCCGAAGAGCGAAATAAACATAATCGAATTTAGTTAAGTTGCGAAAGGAAATAAAACACAGATATATATATATACCTGTAAATTTAGGTTTTGTTTTGAATGACAATATATATATGAACGCACGTTTTGTTTTGAATGATAATGTATATATGAAGGTTTTGTTTTATCATTCAAAACAAAACCTTCATATATACATGATCATCTTTGTTTATGCTTATACTGCATATTAATGCTGCCTAGTCTGTTAGAGGATATAGCCTGGCGATATGGTAACAATGAGATTTGGAGCGCCCTAAAACCTGGTTTAAACCCCTCAAGGAGGTACCCCTATTGTCAGCCGTTTTATGTTAGTGACTTTGATTTTATATTTTCAGTGTAATTTGAGTTTGTTTTGATCTCGTGTTTTTGGTTGATTGTGTTCTGTGAATTCAACATTTCCTATTAGGCGTTTATACCTTTTTTTTGTCTCAAACAAAATGGCTTTATATTTACTAATGAAATACTATTGTAACTACTTTGCAGATGCGATGCAAGACTACATGATGTGCAAAATGATGTTTAGAGGAAATTCACAGCTCTGTTTATACCAAGGGATGTAATAGACGAACCCAGTTGACAATATGTGTTTTGGTCTTGGTGACGACGTTAGACGTTTCTATAAACGAAGGACAATCACACTCTATGGAAACGACATCATCATCCAGAATAATGGCATTCTAATATTATCAGAGCTGACTGTGAAAAGTAATGTACTGCAATAAATAATTTACACTTTGTTCCTCGGAATACAATTAAACTGTGTTTGTCATATTAGAACCCGAACTAATGAAATAGTGTACCCACATATATACTAACCTATAATGTATTTAAAAAAACAATATTTTTGTTAAAATTTAAAGCCTAAATAATTGAATAAACGGTAACAGGCTATAATCAATAATGCGAAAGACCATTGTACATTTATGACTTATTAAACGACATTTATAACTTATTACACGAATACACAAGTTTATTGTATTATTTCATATTGTCCGAAAAGAACAAGTCACGTCTTTAAATGGAAACGACACAAAACGCCTTTCAGTGATAATGTTCAATATCATTTGTTCATGTTTTTTGCACGTTGGACTCGTTATTTTGGAGAAGACGACCATTTGTTCACGTTTTTTGCACGTTGGACTCGTTATTTTGGGGAAGACGACCATTTGTTCACGTTTTTTGCAGACGACTGGTAATTTCATCGTCTTCCTCCAAAATAACTCCTCCAAATTAAATGTTTTCTATACAAATGTATTATACTTTACTACTAATTGTTTAATTGCGACGAGATAGCGTAGACGTTAAGCTACATTAAAGACCATTACACGGGTCGATATACTGCAACAAGCGCTATCCTAACGCACTTTAACTAGGGAACGCCTTTACAGATGTTCAAACAGTCCAAAACAACGGTCAAACGTCATTTCATGTGGACCGCCAAATATGTACGAGGTCGTCGTCAGCTTATGAGCATCTTTGTTTTAGTTACATCGCCGATTAGTGAAGAATGTAACAGACCAGAGGGGATTTCTTTATTCACACTGTATCGCTATAGTCAGTAAGGTAATAGTGAGGTTTGGTGGTTCCTGGCACTCTCACCAGATATAAATACGTGGAATAAAAATGAGAATTTAAAAGCAAGGGGGAATATATCTTAATATTAACAATGTCGAAATCTCAGTCATTTCAATCATCTCAGAACAAACCAGAAAGTCATACATAATATAAGTGGTAGGGCGCTGGAGCGTCGGACTCCAGATCCTCGACGTGGCTATGTTATTTATCCTTGGGCAAGATAAAGATGTTTTATTGCTTAGTACTGGTTCTACACAGAAAGCCTTCGAGAGTGACTAATATAAGGTAGAACTTATTTTTCAATCTACGTATAAGAGATTTTAAAACTAACAATCACAAACGTATTCAGTGTTCTAATAGGGAAGTGGTTTATGTACAAACTCACACCATGTTTTATTGCAAACACTATATAATAGGGAAGTGGTTTATGTACAAACTCACACCATGTTTTATTGCAAACACTATAAATCACTTTATTCACAATACATTTCAATTCGTAAAATAATATAGATAAAACAATCAAACAGGAAAAGCAGCAATTCAAGGACGACAGTCAACCACAAACACACACAGAAACAAAGAACAAATTAAAAGATGAATAAATGGCCAAATAAGACATCACGAAAACAAAACGTAAGTCACGTTATATGCGGCTTGTATTGATTTTTGTTTATTTATTTATTTTATTTTTGTGTTATATTTACACGAGCATATTTGTGTTTTACTTATATTGCCTATTGATGCTGCCTTGTTGGTTAGAGATTAGATCATGGCGGGTGTCCTGTTTTAATGGGATGACAGTAGGGTAAGTGTGAGATTTGGTGCACCCTAGAACCGGTTTAAACCCCCAGTGGCCTACTTTGCCACTGACCGTTCCAAGGTGGTAGCCCTATTGTCAACCCTTTTGTGTTTGTGATGTCGTTTGCATTTACTATTACTTTTTTCTTGTTTATCTGTTTGCGTGTTTGTTTCTGTGTTTTGTGGTTGACTGTCCTCCTTGAATGCTACTTTCCCTGTCCGATCTTTTTATATTTCGATAGATATTGAACGAGAGCACACAGTCAATGCATATCATGTTAATACAGATATACAACAAGCAAGGTTTTAAGCAAGAGTAAAATAGCTGCAGAGAGAAAATAGCTTTATATCTGGGTAGGAACTGGGAACAAAGTTTAACATAATAACAGATCAAGTCATGTGTGTTAGTAAGCACATAAACATTGTTGTCACGAAGACATAAACATCCCACAACAGTTTTTTCTTACCAGACATTGTCTTCCCAATTTTTATCATCAGTTCTTCCTACCAAACATTTCGAATCAATGTGGACGACCTCGCTTCATTCTCAAATCCTTGACATGCATTACATATCGACTACATATTAAACTTACCACATGCAATGCTGGTATTTACGGAAAGCTCTCTCGTTACTCCTTATACATTTATAGATATGTAAAAATTATGAAATATTGGTATAAACTATTGTCTACAGAGAACATTATACTAAAAGCAATATATAAGGATTTGTTATCTAACTGTAATAAGGGCGCGAAGAATTGGCTAACTAATATAAGGTTTATCCCAAACAGTAACGGTTTTAATAATGTCTGGGATAATCCCATGAGTGTTAGTTTTAAACTATTTCCTTTAATATTTAAACAAAGATTAATAGATAATTTCATGCAACAATGGAGATCTGATAGAAGGCAGTAGAGTTTTAACGCTATATAAGGTGGTGAAAGAGAATTTTGATTTTGAAACATATCTAGAAACATTATGCTCCAAACAATTAAGAAGTTGTATAACAAAAATAAGATTATCCGCTCATTGTTTAAGAATAGAAACAGGGAGATACTCAAGAGGGAGAACAGAGAGAAACGAAAGAGTGTGCGAAATTTGTAACACTAACGATATTGAAGACGAGTACCATTTTATTTTGATCTGTACTACTTACTCTAACATTAGAAACAAAAACATTCCTAAATATAACACAACTAGACCAAGCATGTTTAAGTTTGTGGAATTGTTGCAGTCATTAAACAAAAAGATTATTCTTAGTTTAAGTAAATTCATTTCCGATGCACTTGTAATAAGGCTATCTACATCTATTTTAACAGACTAAAAAAAAAACTAGATATCTTATTTTAGAACATCCTCGTTTATCATTGACAAACCATAATATGTGTATGTTTTTGATTGTTTAAATATGTATGAAACAAAAAAGAAACGAAGTGATTATTTTGTTGTATTTGCAATGTAAATATCAGTCACGTGTGTGTATATGATAATTATCATATATTTGTAATGATGAAAAACTGTAATAGTTTAAGTCAATAAAAGTATCTATCTATATATCTATCATATTCACCTTTGTAGCACGCCATGCTAGAAGTACACATCAGCACTGAAATACAATTGTTCGCATGTAAGTGACGCGTGTGCGTTAGCGTGTGCATCACAACACAAATAAACTGTTTACTGCTACCATGTGTGCGTTATCAAAGCGAAAATCTCAAAGAAACTGTGTGTTGCTGCTGCCTTACCATGTGCAATTATGAAAACCATATAAGAGTCGCTGCCGTTCAACAAACACTAATTAACACGACGTCAGATGCCTCCCCTCTAGAGTTGATGACGGGGTATATTGACAATAGGTTTCATTATAATACAGTTGCAAATGCTATTGTTTGTCGGAGGTGTCGTATTGGTTTGATTGGTTAAACTGATGAATGATTGACAACTGGCACCATGTGAATTGTATGCACAACACATCTCAATTTATAAAAAGAACGTATACCAGTATAACAGTCGAACAGGAAATGTTACACTCACAGAACACAGTCAATCATATAAAAGAGAATGCGAGTGGACCTTTTGAAACAGCCGAACACGATACATATGAAATATTGCAGTCTCGGTTTGATTGATTGTTCATGAACGGTAGTAGAAACACGCATAACAATATAAACAACAAACACAATCATAAAGAAACTAACCCGCCAAATAACGGCAACATTGACACTACAAAACCGCTTATCAAAAATCTTCCCAGATGTTCAGGTCATATAATAATTCATATGTGCCAGTTAAAAGTATAGGTTTATTCATGGATTCTTAAAATACTCGTGATTGAATATGCGTAAAATCAATTATGAGTTGGTAACTAAAATTAGACGCTTCATATTGGGGTTTTGGTCTGGCTGATTAAAGCCGTTTATATTGTGTCTATAGAGTTTAGATTCTCAAAATATGTCAGTTATACCTTGTCGTCAGTAGGTTTAGCAATGGTGTACATATGTTGCAAAATGTGGATGTTGTTGGCAGGATAAGGACTGTAAAGAGAAGCAACGTATGATACGCCACAAACATTAACGAGTTGACGATAGGAGTAACGCCTTGGAACAGAATCAGTGGCAAGGGGAAAGTTGAGAGTTTAAACCAAGTTAGGATGCACCGAACCTCACTTTTATCTTATTTTCAGTCCAATCAAACACGACAGTGTAATTAAAGAAATCCACGCCACGCTATATTTTCTAACAAACTAGGCATTAATAGGCAATATAGGTACAATATAAACATGAGCATGTATATATGTAAATAAACATGCAAAAGCAAGTATTCAATTACTTAGCAGAAACCAGAGCAACATATAATAAACACGTAAGGATACGACAAGACAAGGGTGAACATGAAATGTAGCTTTCACAGAACACAATCAACCAAAAACACACATTCAAAATAAACAACAACAGTTATACAAGTAGAAAGAGAAGCACCGCTGACATAAACGGGTTAACCATAGAGCTACCGCCTTGGAACAGTCAGTGGCTTTTCACTACCGTTCATGAACAGTCTAAGTCAAACCTAGACTGCAATATGTTGTGTACTTATCGTGTTCGGCGATTTCCAAATGACTCCTTTCATATATTTTTAAACCAGATTCTATGGTGCCCCACGCATCACTCTTACCATAGTGGCATCCCAATAAAACGGAACAGAGTAAATAAAGAAATGCCCGCCAGGCTATATCCTCTAACAAACTATGCATCATCAAAGGCACGTTAAGGCAATATTTAAGACAAACATTAACCGTTACTATCCCTTTCTGGATTTATGTAGACGTTACCAAAGTGTCCACAATTGGTCATCGTGCAATCAAAGATGGAAGCGTTGTGACGAGCTATAAATGGGTCAACCACTAAACATGCAGAGCGTTGCAAAATGATAGGGTCATAACCTCTTTTAATACATTGCCTAGCAACTTTAAAAAATATTGTATGAAAATAAGTTTAAAAGTTGAACAAGACATGCAGATTCACAGAACACGGTAAACCCAAAAACACGCAAAACGACAAACATGAATGACAATGTTAATAAAGAATAAAGGCAAATGACGTCACAAAAACAAAAAGGGTTGACAATATTGCTACCGCCTTGGAACGGTCAGCGGCAAAAAAGGCCACTGGAGTTTTAAACCAGGTTCTAGAGTGTACCAAACCTCACACTTACCCTACTGTTATCCCAACAAAACGGGACAGTGTAAATAAAGAAATCCACGCCATGAACTATTCTATAACCAACAAGGCAGCATTAATAGGCAATATAAGCAAAACACAAAGATGTTCGTATATATATAAATACAAAAACCAATAGCCTAGAAAGCCACAAAGAAGGTACGCAATGACTTGGCAGAAGTTAGAGCAACAATAGAATAAACCATTGAGGGCACGACAAGACAAGATTGCAGACAAACATCAAACGTCACCGTCCTTTTGGACTTTAGGTAGACGTTATCATAGGGTCCACAGCCTGTCCGGTCATCGCACAATTAAAGAGGAAAGCATAGTGGCGATGGCGAACTGTAAATGACTCCACCAACAAG
Organism: Cyrtodaria siliqua; assembly: GCA_037043455.1. Classification (NCBI taxonomy): domain Eukaryota; kingdom Metazoa; phylum Mollusca; class Bivalvia; order Adapedonta; family Hiatellidae; genus Cyrtodaria; species Cyrtodaria siliqua. Next base: position 96,059 of record JAWPHD010002921.1, on the reverse strand, counting down.
CATGCAGTGCGTTGCAAAATGGTAGGGTCATAACCTCTTTTGATAAACCTTTTAACAAGTGTAACAAAGATAGTATGAAAGTGATCATGACCAAGGATCTTACGAAGGTCCACAGTGGTTAGAGCGTTGGCTTGGTTATCCTGAGACAGTATGTTCTAGACCGAGATAGTCCATAGTGGTTAGAGCGTTTGCTTGTGGGGCAGCCTGAGACAGTAGGTTCTATACCGAGATAGTCCACAGTGGTTAGAGCGTTGGCTTGGTTATCCTGAGATAGTATGTTCTAGTCCGAGATAGTCCATAGTGGTTAGAGCGATTGCTTGTGGGGCAGCCTGAGACAGTAGGTTCTATACCGAGATAGTCCACAGTGGTTAGAGCGTTGGCTTGGTTATCCTGAGACAGTATGTTCTAGACCGAGATAGTCCATAGTGGTTAGAGCGATTGCTTGTGGGTCAGCCTGAGACAGTAGGTTCTATACCGAGATAGTCCACAGTGGTTAGAGCGTTGGCTTCGTTAGCCTGAGATAGTATGTTCTAGACCGAGATAGTTCATAGTGGTTAGAGCGATTGCTTGTGGGGCAGCCTGAGACAGTAGGTTCTATACCGAGATAGTCCACAGTGGTTAGAGCGTTGGCTTGGTTATCCTGAGACAGTATGTTCTAGACCGAGATAGTCCATAGTGGTTAGAGCGATTGCTTGTGGGGCAGCCTGAGATAGTAGGTTCTAGACCGAGATAGTCCACACTGCTAAGGAAGTTAGCTTGGTTATCCCAATATAGTGGGTTAAAGTGCACACTGCTAAGGACGTTAGCATGGTTAGCACGATATACTGGGTTCCAGTCCACACTGCTAAGGACGTTAGCATGGTTAGCACGATATATTAGGTTCCAGTCCACACTAGCATGGTTAACACTATATATTGCGTCCAGTCCACACTGCTAAGGACGTAAGCATGGTTAGCCCTGTATATTGGGTTCCAGCCCACACTGCTAAGGAAGTTAGCATGGTTATCACTATATACTGGGTTCCAGTCCACACTGCTAAGGACGTTAGCATGGTTAGCACGATATATTAGGTTCCAGTCCACACTAGCATGGTTAACACTATATATTGCGTCCAGTCCACACTGCTAAGGACGTAAGCATGGTTAGCCCTGTATATTGGGTTCCAGCCCACACTGCTAAGGAAGTTAGCATGGTTATCACTATATACTGGGTTCCAGTCCACAGTGCTAAGGACGCTAGCATGGTTATCACTATATACTGGGTTCCAGTCCACACTGCTTAGGACGTTAGCATGGTTAGCACTATACATTGGGTTGCAGTCCACACTGTAAAGGACGTAAGCATGGTTAGCCCTTTATATTGGGTTCCAGTCCACACTGCTAAGGACAATGGCATGGTTAGCACGATATATTGGGTTGCAGTCCACACTGCTACGGACGTTAACATGGTTAACACGATATATTGGGTTCCAGTCCACATTGCTAAGGACGTTAGCATGGTTAGCACGATATAGTGGGTTATATTCCATAGTGCTAAGGACGTTAGCATGGCTAGCCTGATATAGTGGGATCTAGTCCACAGTGCTAAGGACGTTAGCATGGTTAGCCCGATATAGTGGATTCTAGTCCACATTGCTAAGGACGTTAGCATGGTTAGCCCGATATAGAGGGTTCCAGTCCACAGAAGTGTTAAGGACGTTTACATGGTTAGCCCGATATAGTGGGTTCCATTCCAAAGTGCTAAGGAAGTTAGCAAGGTTAGCTCAATATAGGGGATTCTAGTCCATAGTGCTGAGGACGTTAACATGGTTAGCCCGATAGAGTTGGTTCCAGTCCACAGTGCTAAGGACATTATCATGGTTAGCCCGATATAGTGGGTTCGAGTCCACAGTGCTATGGACGTTAGCATGGTTAGCCCGATATAGTGTGTTCACAGTGTTAAGGGGACACTCCACAGTTTAACGTCCAATTCTCAACAAACAATCCCATGACTGAATCTCGAGACAGTAAGTTCTAGACCGATTCAAGTCCACACTTCTATGGACGTTAGCATGTTTAGCACGATATATTGGGTTCCAGTCCACACTGCTAAGGACGTTAGCATGGTTAGCACGATATAGTGGGTTCCAGTCCACAGTGCTAAGGACATTATCATGGTTAGCCCGATATAGTGGGTTCGAGTCCACAGTGCTATGGACGTTAGCATGGTTAGCCCGATATAGTGTGTTCACAGTGTTAAGGGGACACTCCACAGTTTAACGTCCAATTCTCAACAAACAATCCCATGACTGAATCCTGAGACAGTAAGTTCTAGACCAATTCAAGTCCACACTTCTATGGACGTTAGCATGTTTAGCACGATATATTGGGTTCCAGTCCACACTGCTAAGGACGTTAGCATGGTTAGCACGATATATTGGGTTGCTGTCCACACTGCTAAGGACGCTAGCATGGTTAGCACGATATATTTGGTTCCAGTCCACACTGCTGCCAAGGACGTTAGCATTGTTAGCCGACATAGTGGGTTATATTCCACAGTGCTAAGGACGTTAACATGGTTAGCCCGACATAGTGGATTCTAGTCCACAGTGTTAAGGACGTTTGCATGGTTAGCCCGATATAGTGGGTTCCAGTCCACACTGCTGCCAAGGACGTTATCATTGTTAACCCGACATCGTGGGTTATATTCCACAGAGCTAAAGACGTTAGCATGGCTAACCCGATATAGTGGGTTCTAGTCCACAGTGCTAAGGACGTTAGCATGGTTAGCCCTACATAGTGGATTCTAGTCCACAGTGCTAAGGACGTTAGCATGACTAACCCGATATAGTGGGTTCCAGTAGTGTGTTCACAGTGTTAAGGAGGCACTCCACTGTTTAATGTCCAATTCTCAACAATCAAACCCATGACAAGCCCTTAGCCTGAATCCGTGAGCAAAATATATCACACCATCTTTGGATCATACATTTCCTTGAAGACCATTAAATTACCCATATTTCCATATTAAATAAAAGTACCAAAATGTATTTTCTTTACGACATTTGCCTCATTTCTTTAAGATTAGCCCCTCACAAAACAAGCTTAAAATGCAATTTTACCAATATTTCAAATGTCAATAAATAACAATAAAAAAAATGTCAGCCGCATATCAGGATTATTTCTGAACGCATCATGCTCTTGCATTCGGCCGACATAGTAGATAAAGTCCGCAGTGGTTAGAGCAACATGTGACAGTGGGTTCTAGTCTACAATGGCCAATCACTATATTCATGTACCCGGTTAAACAGTGGATTGTATGGGGAGAGAAATACCATCATTTTAAATTCTGTATTTTTAATTTAAATCATTTTATTTTTTATATTTTCGAGTTGAAGGTAGAAAATGGTGCGATAATGAGGGCGGTAATTCAAAACAGCAACAGTTTAACAAAAAAAATGTAACAGTATTACATTACTGGTCTAACTTTGCAGTGAATTATATCGCGCTTATAGGGTGTGTATATCATTATAGGTGAAATCAAAGTTATGTTAACATCTGTTTGTTAAAACAATGTTAGGAGCAACAAGGAAATGTAGATTTTAAGACATACTAACTGGATGTGTCGGTTCCATGACGTGTATTGAGTTAGATGACAGTCGACATAAAAGTCGAACAGGAAATGTAGCATTCAAGAACCACAGTCAACTAGACACACACATAAACAAACACTAATTACCAACATGTATGAAAGGCAAGATATGAAATCACACACATAAAAGGGTTGGCCGCCTTGGAATTGGCAGTGTCGAAACAAGACCTCTGGTAGTTTAAACCAAATTTTAGGGGGCACCAATTCTCACTCTTACCCTATTTTCATCCCAATAAAATGGGACAGTGTGAATAAAGATATCTCCGTCAGGTTATATTCTCTAACAAACACAAAATGATTGACAATAGGGCTACATAGGAATCCCCGCCATGAACTATTCTCTAACGAACAAGGCAGCATTAATAGGCAATATAAGTAAAATACAAAGACGTTCGTGTATATATAAATACAAAAACTAGAAAGCCACAAGGAATGTACTCAATGACTTGGCAGAAGCCAGAGCAACAAGAGAACAAACACTTTTGGGCACGACAAGACAAGATTGCAGACAAACATCAAACGTCACCGTCCATTTGGGCTTTAGGTAGACGTCATCATATGGTCCACAGCCTGTCCGTTCATCGCACAATTAAAGAGGAAAGTATAGTCACTGTGACGAACTGTAAAGGGTCCCAATGTTAATAAGAAGTAGCTTTTATTTTATAAGTTTTTAAGTTTGACTCCGTTTACTTATGCACGGTATGTCAATGTTTTAAATTTAGCTTAAATGACATGTACAATAAGTCTAACTTTATAGTGTTACAATTAAACAATTATATATCCCTATTTCATCGACTGCCCTATAACCAATAAATCGACTTCAATTTCAAATTAACAAACCAACACCTAGCTTATGTATGGAATAATCTAAATCTTATGTTTAACATGTTTAATGCATACAAACCCTAGATCTCGGAGAAGTAAGAGAAATAAGAGGTCATACAAACCCTAGATCTCGGAGAAGTAAGAGGAATAAGAGGTCATACAAACCCTAGATCTCGGAGAAGTAAGAGGAATAAGAGGTCGATCAAACCCTAGATCTCGGAGAAGTAAGAGGAATAAGAGGTCATACAAACCCTAGATCTCGGAGAAGTAAGAGGAATAAGAGGTCATACAAACCCTAGATCTCGGAGAAGTAAGAGGAATAAGAGGTCATACAAACCCTAGATCTCGGAGAAGTAAGTGGAATAAGAGGTCATACAAACCCTAGATCTCGAAGAAGTAAGAGGAATAAGAGGGTACCTGTATACACGTTGATACGATTTTTCCTAGAAGCAAGTGAGTTTGGATCCGCATGTTCTTTATGATACCATGTTATACGTACTAGCATCCTCAATGCATTCATCGGTGATGAAATCATTTGCTAGTTCATTGCGACGAATGAATGAATGAACGAACGAACGAACGAACGAACGAATTAATTAATTAATGGTGTTTTACGGTACGTCGACAAATGATGTCATATTGTGCGCAAGGTGATGAAAATGAAACACAATTAAATAGTAAGTTATTAAATAAAATATATTGCTAAAACTATTTACAGATAAGGGGTGACATGTTAGAAGTATTAACTATGTAAATGTATAGCAACAAATGCCCGTCAACGACCGTGTCAACAAGTATATGTCACTATAAAAAGTATTACAATGAATTATACAGTCTGATATCTTTTAAGAAATCTTAAACAAGACTGAAATCAATTGTATCAAATACATTGTTCATACTATTAACTTGGTAGTAACTTTGTCGCATAGGATCAAAGTCTACACAATCTATCTTAACATAAATAAAGTGCTGTTGACGTCGACGTCATTCACTGATAACGTTCAACAAAGTGACACATTTATAATTGGTTTAAATTATACACAAATTGATTTAAACTGTAATAAATATATACTGCTGGTTCGATTATATGGAAAGCATTCACTCAATGGTGGGTGTGGGTTTTTTTATCCCTCACTCACATCCGCTCGTTCGTGAAAAGAACCAAACGCCAACCACCTCATGAATGACTTTAATATACGTAATAGTAGTATAACTAAAAAGCTACTCCAGCAGGGCTACCGTTACCATAAACTTCGAAAATCCGTTGCAAAACTGTATGATCGTACCCTGATCTACTTTTAAAATATAAAAGTAATTTAAGAACTCTTCTGTGACAAGGACTATCACAACCTGATCCGTTATAATCACTGTCATACAATCTTTATTAAAATTGTTAAACAATTTATAAAAAGAAGTTATGACCCTATCATTTTTCAACAGACGGCATGTTTAGTGGTTGACCAATTTACAATTCGCCACTATGCTTTCCTCTTGCAATCTGCGATGACCAGACAGATTGAGGACACTATGATGACGTCTACCTAAACCCTTATAGGACGGTAGCGTTTCATGTTTGTCTTTACTCTTGTCTTGTGTTACGCTTTGCGGCTTCTGCAAAGGCACTGAGTATTTCATGTGTGGCTTTCTAGGCTGCATTTGTTTTTCCATATTATGTATTCGTTATAGGAAAGATGTTATTCTGTGTTGCCAAAACATTAAAGTTAATAGGTCGAGACTCTCTGCACTCTGCACTGTCGTCAACAGAACATTAACGTTTGGTATGTCGCATGTGAGGACATATTATTCAATACCATAATAAAGTGTGTAAACATTGTGTATGAAGCCTTTTCAATGCTTAACAATGTCAGCCTCTTTCTGAAATATGGTTAAATGTCATAAACGCGCAAGTAGCAAATATAATCGAAAACTTGTAAGTGACCTATTTCATATATAAATGAACTAGTCTGCTACTTTCCTCTCTCGTTTGTGTTTGTTGCTTCCAAGGGATCACCTTTTCAGTATTATTTTATAGTTTAACTTCTAGACTAGAATTGTTAAACCAAAACGAGACCACCATGTTGTAACCCTTGTTTACCTAGACTATTCAAATTAACTTATATTTAGCCATTTGTGTCTAAACGCATACCACATGACATTAGAAATATCTGGAAACTTAAGTTTATAATAAATAAATGGTTAGGTTGGTATACACTTTAATATGAGATGTATTATCTGCCATCGCTATTGCTTCATACTGTCTCGAAGTATACGTGGAACATAACAAGCATTCTGAGTAGGTGTGTCTTATACTGTATTTACGTATTAAAAAACATATTTTTGATTTGGATTTATAACCCAGTAAAATCTTATGACATTAAGAGTGATAAACTGGTCCACTTAAACTAACTACACTTCCAAAACGATCAGGTTTTGGTGAGGGTTTTTGTGAAGACAATTACCATGTGCAATAATTCCACGCATCACCTATATTCCTTTTATAAATGTGTATCTTATGACGTCGTTATCTTAAACTCATTCACATTCTTCTTCATAGTATATATTCTTAAACTCCATATACTGATTAATTGTAATATATACCAGCATTTTTAAGCAGTTGTTTGTTTCAATGCTTCCATCAAACCAGTATTAATCATATTAATTATATAAATATCATATCAATCATATTAATCGGTTAAATAAACTTTGATTAAGTTATCTCAAATACTAAAATTTTAGAAAAAATCCTGAAGTTTCTAAACATATTTGAGGTTTTTTATTTCTTGTACATACTTGTTTTTCAGATTTTAAAAAATCAAACTTCAGTAAGTAGGTACCATTTCATATTTCGAAGAGGCTAAAAAAAAAATTACAGCGGAACCCCCAAAATACATATATATATTAGAAATGTTAGATACGACTTTTTTTCATCAATATTTCGACACCAAATGTCAGTTACGATATTTTTGAGCTTCGAAAAGGACGTATGTAGAGAAACAAAAATCAGGGAGCTTCGAAAACGACGTACCTGCAAATAAAATAAAATCGGGAGCTTCGAAAACGACGTACCTGCAAACAAGCATTGTAAAATGAAACAAAAACTATCTTTTTCTTTATTATCAAAACATATTGTTCGATAAAATACAACATTACATAGACCTGCAGAACTGTGACATGATTCTGTGTTATTCCCATATGCTAAACTTGATGAGTTTGAAAAATTAGAAACAACAACAATTTATGAATAATAATGCAAGATTACAGTTTCGTACTTATTCATAAACCAAAGTAATTATACTTACAGTTTAAATGAACCAGGAGAACGCATACATTTTAATATAATTCGCGATAATTTTCAACACAGCTTCGATTGTTTGCTTGTGATGTTTTCCTTTTTAGCCCGTTGTGAATTCAGACCAATGACATTACGTCCTTTACTCATGTGGCATATACGTCTTTTTAGCCCGTTGTGAATTCGGACCAATGACATTACGTCCTTTACTCATGTGACCTTTTTCAAACTTTCTGATTGGATAGCTTACCTGGCATTTTCGCAAAAGGCGCGGGAATATTTCAACGTTCGAAAACGACGGAAACATGATTTTGGCCAAATGTGCACTTACGTCCTTTTCGAACAAGACCGACGATATGTAAAAACATACGACAAATGTAACACGTTTGGTAACATATGTAAAAAAAAAAAGTGACAAAAGTGAGAAAAAAAAGTTAACAAATGTAAAAAAAAAAAAAGAACACAAATGTAAAAATACATTTTTAAACGTTCATTTTTTTAGATCAAAGGTCATGACCATGACGTGGTGCGGCGTCCGTTCGTCCGTCTTTCCGTCCGTCTGCCCGTAAACGGCGACTTCTCCTGAGACACCGCTTGGCTAATTTGACCAAACATCACATGGATGATAATTAAATGACTTGCTTTTTAGATTTGCTAGCATTAGGTCTAAGATGGCCGCCATTACCATATATTGTCAAAACCTTAAACACTCATCTTCTAAAGAACCACTGGACAGATTTCGATAATATTTCTTTTAAAATGATCGTCAACGCCTAGCCTATTAGATCTGCTCAAATAAAGTCCCTCGGATAAAACATGATTGTGCCCCGGGGGTCCAAAGTTTGTATATTGAGATTTTACATGTTTTTCATAGACTTATATAGGAAAAAACACTAAAAACCCTTCTTCTCTGAAACCACAAGGTACAGACAGAGCTCTCATGTATTACAAGTAGCATCAGTTTATGTCTCTACTAAGTTTGTCAAATGGTAACCCTTGGTCCATTTTAGCCCCGCGCCAGGGTTCACGGTTTTACATAGGCTTATATAGGAAAAGAATCGTCTTCTCTGAAACTACAAGAGCCAGGTTTAATATTTTGCATTTACTATAAGCGTATTTTAAATTTTGAAATTTGAGTCAATGGACCAGAAAAGAAACACACACACGAACGCGAGCATGCACGTAAGCGCGCACACACAAGGGATTATTAAAATAATTACTTTTATGAGAGGAAACAGGGACAAGTGATAATCCCCTGTAAGAATATAGACGCGCTATCCGATGGTTTTGTAATCCAAATGTCTCTCCGCAACTGGCTCTGTATTCTCCCGTCTGTCGAAATCAACAGTTGAGGTGGTAGAATATTGCGGGTGTGAAGGTGTATACGACAGTATACTGGTCGAAACGAATGGAATGTCGGTCTTAAGCACAAATTCGAATTCGACGGCAAATAATGCTCAAAACAAGAGGTCAATGAACTTGAAACTCTACAGATAGATTTTGATAGCCAGATCAGCCATGGGAACCTGTGAAGTGTTATGGAAATAGGACCACTTTCAGAGAAGTAGTCGCCCCAATTATTCACCCTATATAATAAGATGGCCGTGCCAGTCATTTGGTTAAGGTTCAGATTCAATATCACTTACGGTTTTTGAAAGTGTAGTCGCCACAAAATCGCATTTTTAAAATATAGTTTTAGCCTTGGCGGCCATCTTGTAATTCTGGCACACTTGAAATTTTGCTAGGATCAGCTAGACATCAAGAGCAACATTCCTGTGAAGTTTCATGAAAATCTGTCAAGCAGTGTCAGAGGAATAGTCACCACAAACAAAAGTTTACGGACGGACGGAGGGACGGACGACGGACGCGGCACCACGTCATGATCTTTGATCAACAGAGCTAACAAATGAACGTTTAAAAATGTATTTTTACATTTGTGCTCTTTTTTTTACATATGTTATTTTCAATTTTTTCACATTTGTAAACTTTTTTATAACTTTTGTCACAAAATGTGTCACGTTTGGTGACATATTTTGTGACAAAAGTTATAAAAAAGTTTTTACATATGCGACTCTTTTTTTTTACATTTGTAACCATTTTTAAATTTGTAACATTTTTTACATTTGAGTTCCTATTTACTGCCCACGCATTTACTATGTCTCAAAAGAAATAATAATAATAATAATAATAACAATAATAAAGACTTTATTTAACGAGAGAACTCATCTGAAACGTGTCAATCTTCCATGAGGCCTCAACAATGTATATTATACAAGTATTTACAAAGATATGTGATAATTTAAAATGAATTGTAGTATATTCATGCATACAGTAACATAAATATGTCCAAACTGAGTTGCAAGACTCAGTCATTATCATATGGTTTGGTTAATCCACTGTAAATACAATGTTTTGAAATGATTAACAGATTGGGCATTTTTTATATGGTGAGGAAGTGAGTTCCACACTTTAGACCCTGAATAGGCAAACGATTTTCTGAAAAACTCAGTATTCGGTCTGGGGTAATATAGTTGTAGATTTGAGGATGATCTTAAATTTCGCATATGAACATTTAAAGTAAGAGTAAACGTATTTTTAAGAAATAGCTATGCTACCTTCTGAAAATACATTTGGGGTCACTGGTCACTGTTAATAAAAATAGAAAAAACGGTTTCCGCTCAGTTACTTCAGATGGGAATGAGATATTGAAATACAGCTGCTGCTACTTCACGGTCATAAAACAGGTAGCGTTCGGCTCCGATCCAAATTGTTTATTTATAGCATAGGTATTGTTTATGTTTACACAATAGTTAAAAAGTTCACAAACCAAAGCCCAAAGCGTACGTTTTTATTAATCACTGGTTTCATACATCGGGCGATTTAATGCAAGTTTGACGGTAATATTAAATCCTAATAATTGACACAAAGTCTTCATCGTCTTCGTTGACGTTGAAAATAAGCATACTTTGGCTTTAAATACTTTCTAGAACAGGCGACACATGCACCAAAAGGCATCCATCTAATCTAAGTAGTTGTCAGAATGAGTCTGTGTTTTTCATGTTAATCAAGACTATGTAGGCGTGACATAAAATTCGATGGAATTTTATAAAACATTATGTTTTGGAACAAATCTTTTTATATGGTAAAACTCTACTTCTGGTTTTCATTTTTCCCCCAATTAGTCAAAACTATTTCAGAAAGAAACTGTGAGTTAAGGAAAATATATTCCTGATAGAAGTTATGATGACATATACATTGATACTTTCTTTTGAAAAAAATATTGTCTATTTTAGAATCAATTTAACTTTTCAAGGAGGAGCCCACGCATTCACTATGTCCCAATAGAAATGACTATTCTACCGTCTGAAAATACACTGATGGTAGTTGTCTCTCTTGCACCTTTTTTATACGCATATTATGGTATGGGGTCATCTGCCTATAAACAATTACTCATTCTAGACAATAATTTTGAAACTATAACACCCAAACAGGTACATTGCGCTTGGAGAAAGCAAGAACTTCATTGTTTTTGAGGTCAGATCGAAGGGCAAGGTCACTATGTCTTTATGGAAATATACACTGTGCACCATGATTTCAAAAGCACAACATACACCCTCATGAAAATTCATTTACATTTCCCTAGGTAAGAGTGGGAACACTTGTTTTGGGGTCTAGGCAGTCAAAGGTCAAGGTCACTATGACCTTGTATGGAAAAATGAATTCCAAGCGATAACTAAAACCATAACACTCCTGAAACTTTTTAAGTTCATAGCCCTTGGTGAGAAGTGGAACCCTATTGTTTTTGGGGTCAGTAGGTTAAATGTCGCTATGGCCTCATGTGGCTATATTTATTCCACGTGATAACTTTAAAAACACGACACTCATCTTAAAACGTCATATATACATTGCCCTTGGTCAGAGGAGGAACTCTGTTGATTTTGGGCTCACAAGGTCAAAGGTCAAGGTCACAATAACCTCATAGTGGTATACATATTCGAAGTGATAACTCCAGGAATATAAAATCTACTCTCATGAAACTTTATAGGCAAATTGCCTTTGGTAAGGGAAGGAACACTATTGCTTTTGGGGTTAGAAAGTCAAAAGATCACGGTCACCATGACCAAATATGCACATAAGCATTCCACATGACAACTCCAAAAGTATACCATCTGGCTTTACCCGTAGTAAACGTCATATGTGTGCATTGTCCGTAGTGAGAGGAGGAAGCATTGGAGCTGACAATTGCCGAATCCTGAGAAACATTATCCTATCTGTAAATTGTAAGTATAAGGCCATCTTGAAACTTTACAGAAATAATAACCGTGTTAAAATATTAATTTTAGGATCAGTAGCTCAAAAAGGTTAAGGTCACACTTACCCAATCAACCCAAAAAACGTCTCTTGCGCTGTAATTTATTTACTATTATACCTTCAATCTTGAAACATACAAATACATGTATTATCCATTTTGCAACAACTACCCTATTGCGTTCATGGTAGTAGGTCAAATGTCAAGGTCACTCTGACCTGATCATGAAAACATATTTCTCTGATGTCATTCTTGGAACTATTTGCCTTACAATATTAAAACTTTACAGTGCCCTTTTGATTATCAAACGCCAGCTTCAACTGCTTTAAAATAGTCTACGACCAGGTACGCCGCATTGGTTACAGAGGGCTCTACAACTCCTGAGTATACACTGGAATCCTGACAGTCCCTCTTTTACCAAAGACTTCGAACAGAGTCCCAACACCACCCTACGGCCAGCCATTCCATTCAACAGCTTTCCAGATGTTCACACAGTAACAACGTACTGCTACCAACTGGAATTTAATTATGTGCGCCTTTTTATAATTTATGCGGGGCGTCCGTGGCAGAGTGGTTGGTTAGAGTCTCTGACTTGAAATCACTTGCTGTAGGTTCGATCCCTCCGGGGCCTAGGAATCTCTGTGTGAGGAAACTATCCAGCTGGCTTGCGGAACGTCGGTGGTTCTACCCAGGTGCCCGCCCGTTCATGAAAAATTGCGGTGGTGGTGAAGATGGGGTGGGGGATGGGGCTGGGGCTGGGGCACAACATAGCTATATATGTAGAATTAACACAGAAATATGTATAAAAAATCGGGTTTGGGGTGAGGTGGGGTGGGGTGTGGGGTAAAGATCGGATGGAAAATGGAGGAAAAGGCGGAGGTTGTGGGGGCAGGTGGCACATGAGAAAGCTATATTTGTAAGAATTGACTAAAACAACACATAAATATGTCCTAAATAATTAATTATGTCCATTGAATATAAAACTGAATCACTTGGTTTTAGTCGTATGTGTTTTTTTGCCTATGCTTTTTCCAGAAGGCCTCCAGTCACTTTAATATATTAAAATAGCATGTATATAGGTAGAGCCTCATTTATTAATTTAATCCAAATTGAATAGGCGCTGTGCCCTGTCATTGTGATAGTAAGGACCAGTTACCATTCATGGAAACATTTGCAGTGTCCAGCAACAGATGTGCATTAGCACGTGACCAATATCATATTCGTGCTTTAAAGTTAGTTTGCTAATAAACGTAATCTTGCATTATTGTGTCGTGTTCATTATCAGATGATAATCTAAGTCTATGTAAAACATGTGACCTCGTGGGGGTGGGGTGGGGGGGGCGGGGGAGGCGTGGCCAAATGTGACCGCAGGATCACCATTTGAACAGGATTGGTTAGAGGACTATACGCTTATAGTAAATGCAAAATATTAAACCTCTGGCTCTTATAGTTTCAGAGAAGAAGATTTTTTTCCTATATAAGCCTATGTAAAACTGTAACCCCTGGGACGGGACCAAATTTGACCCCAGGGTTACCATTTGACAAACTTAGTAGAAGACACATGTAATACATGAGAGCTCTGTACATAGTGGTTTCAGAGAAGAAGGGTTTTTAATGTTTTTTCCTATATAAGTCTATGAAAAACATGTAAAATCTCAATATACCAACTCTGGACCCCCGGGGCACGATCATGTTTTATCCGAGGGACTTTATTTAAACAAGGCTAGGCGTTGGCGATTATTTTAAAAACAAATTGTCGAAATCTGTTCAGTGATACTTTAGAAGAAGATTGTTTAAGGTTTTGACAATATATGGTAATGGCGGCCATCTTGGATGTCGCGCTGACCTAATGCTAAAAAGCAATTCATTTAATTATCATCCATGTGATGTTTGGTCTAAATTGGCCAAGCGGTGACTGAGGAGAAGTCGCCACGAACACAAGTTTACGGGCGGACAGACGGACGGACGGACGGACGCCGCACCACGTCATGGTCATGACCTTTGATCAACAGAGCTAAAAAAAAAATGAACGTTTAAAAATGTATTTTTACATTTGTGTTCTTTTTTTTTTTACATATGTAACTTTCTTTTATTTTTACATTTGTGTTCTTTTTTTATCACTTTTGTCACTTTTTTTTTTTTACATATGTCACCAAATGTGTTACATTTGTCGTATGTTTTTACATATGTGATTTTTTTTTTTACATTTATTACCGTTTTTACGTTTGTGACATGTTTCACGTTTGAGGTTCCTACACAGGGTTACCGACTTGGAACGGTCAGTAGGCAATAAGGCCTACTGGTTAGCTTGAATGGATTTTATATGCGCACAATCGTCGCTACTATCCTGTCCTCAGCGCCCAAATAGACAAGACAGTGTAAACAAAATCTACATCCCATCAAAAGGAAGCCTGTTATTATTACATAGTATTTCATATTAATACTGAAAAGGGGATCACTTAGAAGCAACACGCACAGGTAGCAGACTAGGTTGTATGGAGTCTGTTCGTGAGAGGTAATATAAGGTGCAATACCCCTCACGCCCCTAGCACAGGCGTAAGCTGTATTCTGCTTTGAAGCCACAGCGATTTGGCTTGAAGATTGAGGCTAGAAATATAATACATAAGGTCATTGGTATTTTTTTACAGATGTCGGTAAATAAGTAAAACTACTATATGAATATTAGTCATTATATTATGTAAGCCATCTTCGTGAGCTGTCAAGTAATATTTCAACCGTTAAATATGTGGCATTTATGAAGTTAAATGATTAAAAATATAACATGAATGATAAATGAAGTCAAGAACAACAACAGACAACGCAAAGACAAATTAGTTCGTTGTTCATTCGCAACCACTTAGATCACGTGACATTACTGTTGATAAAAAGGAACGTCAACAATAAATAACATCACTGCACTGAAGCCTATAGCACAGTAGTTTTGAGTGTGAAGGTACATTATTCAGAAGACTGTAGCTGCTAATAGTGAATCCAGATTTGTGAAGAGATTGAATATTTGCGCGAGCCCATTCATCCGACAATATGACCAAGATGGACAAAATGTTAATGCTGCTCGTCATCTCTTCATTTATTGTGACAATATCGGCTCAAGCCGACATGATGGCAAATATGTATCTCATGCAAATGTTGGGCGGTTATGGTAGCAGAGGGGCTGGCAGAGGGGCTAGCAGAGGGGCTAGTGCTAGTGCTGGTAGTGGTGCTGGTTCTTTTGCTGGTGCTAGGGGACGAGGCGGTGCTATGAGAAGAGGTGGTGGAAGCATGAACCCCATGAGTATGATGTTATTCGGAGGAGGAACAGGTATTTATGGAATTTTAAACATATGCATTTTTAATTATTTTTATTTTATTTTCTTAATATTAATTACAAAACAATGTGTTTCCTTGTTATTATTTTTTTGTTGTTGTTGTTGTTTTTGCTGTTGTTGTTGTTTCGCCCAGAGACAACTACTTCATATCCTTTCACAACTGACACACAATCTGACAAACAAATGCAAAATTAATAAAATAAATATATGTTTAATAACACCTCTATGAGTATGTTATTTCGTTTGTAAGAGGAGCAGTTATTTGATGAATTTAAAGGATTCAATGCTCGAAGACATTTGCCTTATCGTCTGTGTGTAAAACGACTTGTATGACATGAACACATTCGTAAGACTAAAATTAATTCGTGTTTAATTTCATTTATAGACACAATAATTAAAGTACTATAATGTCAGATAACGTCTCAATTATTATATATTACATTTCAAAAACGCGACCAGCTATCTGTCACCGGTTTCCTGTAGGATACAATATACCATGAGAAAAACACAATATTATTAAATATATTGTCAAGAATTTAAGTATTAGCAATCAAATATAAAATCACCAAATATGCTTGAAATAAAGATCGTAACACATAACTGTGGTCATATTCATTACGTGGTCCGAGTATTAACTTTCAAACCCCACCCAACCCCTTCTCCAAGAAGCGTAAACGGGGTAATTTCGCTAAAAGGTTTGCAAATTGTAAAATTAAAAAATTTAATAGGTAATTTTAAACAGGTTATCACCTTTTTTCAGTAAAAAATGTTTTTAAACATGTTTTATTGTCGAAATATCTGTAATACATTCCTGCTAATATCTGCTTTCCCATCGCTTAATGGAATTAAGGCGAAACCACGTAATGAACAATTTTGAAGAAGGGAGATGATTGCCTATGTGAGCACATATAATGCAAACGGGTATGCTCCCACCATTTCGGAGAAGGTCCACAATAAGAAAACTCTGTCCTCAGTATGATGCCATATTGCAAAAAATATACTGAACAATTTTGAAAAATATTCACATAGTCCCTGCCTAGATTTTCTAAATATATTTTTTATCTTAATTCTCTGCTTCTAGTAAACAAGTTGACATGCAAAGCATAAAATAAATTAAAGGTTATTTCCACATATAAAGCTGTAATAACGTTATTGCCACGGTTCATTTAAATATGATAATTATTAAATTCGTTGATCTACATATATAAAAATCATTCACGAACCTGATATATAATTATTATATAAACGATAATCAGATAAACGATAAACGGATAAATAATATTCAGATAAACAATAATCTGATAAACAATAATCGGATAAACAATAATCGGATAAATGGTAATCGGATAAATACAAAAGAAATAGTGCATCCTCGATTTGATTGAGACTGTTTATGAACGGTAGTGGTAGATTTTTCTCCCGTTCACGTTCCATAGCCCCGGGTTTAATAGATAATATATTTAAAATGTCACTAGTATGACAATTTGAACCATCCCGAAGATGGTTTCCATAAGACGTTGAACATGGAACCTTCAATGTGATATTTGCATATCATGGTTCTATGGTTCTAGTTTTAACAAAATACCTTGCCCTCAACTAGAAAAAATACGCGTATTTAGAGCAGATATTATGAAGCCTGCGTATCACTAGTAACAGTCAAAATACTAAATAAAAAAGCAGGCAACATATTCTAAGGGCGATTAAACAATACTCGACGCCTTTAAAGGCTGGAGTAGTGGAACCACCTATTCAAAAGTAAAGTAAAAAAACAAAGTTTTTGGGAATGTACCACCGATATCTGTATATACATATTGGGAACAGCGATCTCCACCAATCCGAATGAATAACAGTCAGTCCTCATTGATAATTACAAGTATGTATCGCATTACGTGGTCCGAGTATTAACTTTCATACCCCATCCAACATCTCCAAAAAGCGAAAACGGGGTTGAAAGGGGTATGAAATAAAACCTTAACATTGCATATTTTAAAATTAAAACATTTAATAGGTAATTTTAAAGAGGTTATCGCATTTTGTTTTAACATGTTTTATTGTGAAAATATCCGTAATAAAATCCTGCTAATATAAGCTTTCCCATCGCTTAATGGAATTAAGGCGGGGCCACGTAATGATCTCTCTTCTTTGCCGCTTTCACTTGTGACGCATGTCCTTTATACGTTCTTTAAAAAAAACAATTCAAGTTAATGCTTTGGTTTATTGTATTAGTTTTATATGTATGCCCCGCCACGAAAGGTAAACGGGCATACAGCGTTTCCCTTTTCCGTCCGTCCCTTCGTTCGTCATTCCGTTCGTATGTATGAAGAAACGTTTTAGATTAAAGTTGTTCGTTAGTTTATGTGACAGGCAGCGCCAGTGAGACACATTTTTTATTTTAGTTTATATGTTTATTGATGTAACTGTTTGGTACCAACACTCTTCTGGCATGACATTTTGTTTTAGAAAATGTGAAAAATGTTGGTCTTGATTTACATACGTTTTCGTGAAATCCAGGTACAGCTTCATTTGTCAATTTTTTGGGTAAATTAACAATTTTTTAACAGAATACACATAAACCATTATATGCTACTGGCATTCTATTATATATTGGTATATCATGCTTTAATCATCATCTTTTCTGCAACTGCATTATGTAAAAGAGTGTAAACTTAAATTGAGGTTTATTTTAAAAAAAGAAATTGCTATAGGGCATGAGAGTTCATTTTATATTACCTCTCAGACTCAGTAGAACAGCGACTGCTACTTTTCTCTCTAGTTTATGTGTATTACTTCCAAATGATCCCTTTTTCAGTAATTATTTGATATACAGTAATGTAATATTTCTTTTTATTTTACAGATTTCATGCAGGACTATATGCTATGCAATATGATGTTTCGAGGGAATTCTCAGTTATGCCTATTCCAACATATGTAATAGACGAATTTCGACGACGTTATGGTTCTTTCTCTTCGAGGCGTCACATATATAAAGAAACATTCCCATCTCTTCACGGAAATGACGTCCACAACATTGCTATTCTTAATAGTATAAGTACATTCAAGAGACTGGGAAAATGAATTAAAATATTTTGAATAAATAATTTAAAATTGGTTCCAGTATTTATCAAATAGTGGGATAGTCAACACATTGAAACTCTTAAAGAAACTAACCCGCCAAATAACGGCAAAATTACACCACAAAACCGTTTATCAGGTCATATAATAATGTATATGTGCCTATTAAAAGTATAGGTTTATTCACACGTTTTTAAAAATATCCGTGATTGAATGTGTGTAAAATGAATCATGAGTTGGTAACTTTTGTTTCGACGCTCCAGTTTTGTGGTTTGGTCTGTCTGGTTAAAGCTGTTTATACTGTGTCTATAGAGTTTGGCTTCTCAAAATATGTAAGTTATATATATATACCTCATCGTCAGTAGGTTTAGAAATGGTGTAAAGGTTGGCTGTTGTTGGCGGGGTAGCTACTTTAAGTAGAAGAAGTCTGAATACTTGAAAGGAGGTAGGGGCTCAATATAATACAGGTAGGGGGCTCAATATAATACGAATCAAGTTAATTCTTTGGCGGTAATGAATCGTATCAGTGTGGAATATAAAAGGTAATGACCGACGACGGCAGTGAATTGTTTCTGTTGATATGTAAGATCAATTTACATGTATAATTTAGTAAACGAATATAAAACTGGGTATGACAGAGTATACTATAAAGTTGTATAAGACTTTGAAAACGATAAAATGCTTTTAGTAAATGCTTTTTGAATATATGGATAATATTAAATATGACCTTATGATATATACGAACTTTAAAGCGGGCAGTTGAATCAACATGCACTGTAAGTCTAAAATGAAATGTACCGTTCTTGTTGAAAGCATATTTTCCAGAAAAGGCATAATCCTTAAAGAATAAGTTCTATAAATAAATGAAACTATTCAGAACGGACATTATTAATGACGCATATGGTCAGACACCATATTGTTGATGGTCCTCAACCACGCGCTGTCATTTATTTACGCTATAAATAGTGCATGGGCGGGAACATTTTAGATTAATATGTTTCTATCTGACACATATCTGACACATGTCTGACAAATGTATGACACATGTCTGACAAATTTCAACGATGGTAAAACATGCGTGATATTCGTTGTTGTGTACTGTAAATAAAATATTGTAGAAGGATGCATGTATATGAGGTGTAAATAAAATTAAACATTTAGTTGGTGTTGTTGCGTTTTTATGTCAACATCTTATGCATCGTCCATATAAGTATATATAAATGTTGAACAGGACACAGTCAATCAAAAACACACATTTACTTTAAACGAAAATTACAGGTCTCACCCACAATGCAATTTTACTTTATCACATAACATGGCTGCTGGGAGTGTAATAAAGCCTTATATATCGTTATACGCTAGAGTGGAACAGATACACATGAGGACGAATCACTTTGTGTACAGTAAAACATTTAGTCCCAATTGTTTGCATGGTATATCATGCGATACGTCCAGACACCTAAACTATTTATCATTATTTGAAATCTTACTTCATAAAATTCATGTCTGTAACGTGAAATGTATGTCACATTATCGACAAGACAAGATTGCAGCAAATGCTGCCTTGTTGGTTAGAGAATAGTTCATGGCGGAGATTTCTTTCTTTACACTGTCCCGTTTTATTGGGATGCCAGTATGGTAAGTGCGAGGTCTGGTGAACCCTAGAACCTGGTTTTACAACACCAACGTTCTTTTTTGCCACTGGCCGTTCCAATGCGGTAGCCCTATTGTCTGCCTTTTTTGTGTTTGTGACATCACATGCCTTTATTCCTTATTAACATAATTCATGTTTGTCCTTTTGCGTGTTTTGCGTTTACTGTGTTTGTGGAAGCTGCATTTCCTGTTCGACTTTTATACTTATTTTTACAATGACGTACAGCAGAAGTACCACCACGTTACGATACTGGAGACAATCTCGAATACATGTAGATTTCTATCATAATATTATACGAATCTTTCATGGGCATCCGGTAAAGATCGGGAATTCCAACACGCGGTATAATTGTTTTTATCGGACCAAAGGATCTGCCGAGGTTCCGATAAACACAGTTATACCGAGGGTTGAGATTTCCTGTCTGAACCGGATACCAATCATGAACCGGATACCAATGACTGATTCTTTTTCTTGCCTATCATTTACATTATATACGTTGACGTCGCCAATCTCTAACGTTGTGCGTTTTTGTTAACACAATGATGTCATGCAACTGTTGACACAATTGACGTGATGAACGTGACTTTTATCTTCCCCTATGTGTAAGATCAGGTTTTCCGTCACCCATATGAAACTCGGATAACTTTATACGCTATGCAAGCAAAAATAAAATCAGTATGCTTATATGACATATCAATATGTATTTGCAATGATTTTGGACATCCAGCTCGTTTCAGTTTTATATTAGTGTGCCAAGTCATTGAGTACATTCATTGTGGCTTTATAGGCTATTGTTTTTTTGTATTATATTTACACGAGCATATTTGTGTTTTACTTATATTGCCTATTGATGCTGCCTTGTTGGTTAGAGATTAGATCATGGCGGGGATTTCTTTATTTACACTGTCCTGTTTTAATGGGATGAAGTAGGGTAAGTGTGAGGTTTGGTGCACCCTAGAACCGGTTTAAACCCACCGTGGCCTACTTTGCTACTGACCCTTCCAAGGCGGTAGCCCTATTGTCAACCCTTTTGTGTTTGTGATGTTGTATGCATTTATTGTTACTTTTGCCTTCTTGTTTGTCTGTTTGCGTGTTTGTTTCTGTCTTTTGTGGTTGACAGTCCTCCTTGAATGCTACTTTCCCTGTCCGATCTGTTTATATTTCTTTATGACAACATTTGCTCAGGACTACTAGAAAACTGGATGTGATTTTGTTGTTTAAAACCAGAAATATCAATTAGGATCACATCGAGCTGAACGGAAAAGACCGAGCGATGATTCGTCCCTTCATTTGCATATTTATTACGCTAGTGTATTATGATAAATATGTCATGTATTTACTTTTCATGACAGAACAATTCAGGTCAACATGTTCCTAAACCTGAACCTGCGTAAATGCACTTACCTGGGAAAAAACATCAAACAGAACGTAGATAACAAAGGAACAAAAGCGAGTGTGCACTTAGCATAATCTAACTTAATAAACATATCAACGTCGACGTAATATAATAGTAAAAACTTTGAATTGACACAGCCCCCTCACTTCATATTAGGTAACATGTTATTTAGTTTTTATGTAGAGTGTCTATTTTTAGCACATATTTTATATAATTCTAAATCAACAAAAAGCAAACCTTAAAGTAATAAAGTACTTAGCGCTATTCAGATATATTTTGACATTTTAAAGAAAAAGTATAATTTACGTTTAAAATTAAATTATGATTAATATTATGTAAAAGGATTACTACAGTAACCAATAATAAAATTAGATAATTATATAATTCATTTACACTGAATTATAAAAACTACCACAGTGACAGTATTTATTATTGTTGTCCATTTTTGTCATGTGCAATACGTTGTGTGAGTACTGCAAACTTAGTAAAAGTAGATATATAAGCTGAATAGAACATCTAGCATAAAGGACCACAGTCAACCAAAAACACGCAAAGAATAAAACAATAATTACAAAGATGAATAAAAGGCAAGATGTGACATCACAACCATAAAAGGGTACAATAGGACTACCGCCTTGGAACGGATTGTGGCAAAAGAGGTCGCTGGGGTTTCATTTTCATTTTAAACCGGCTTATGAACATTTAAATGAAAGATAATATAATTTTGAGTTTTCATTTTCTATTCTACCATGGGACTAAATATATTATTAGTGCTATATAATCAAGAGTTAATAATATACAAAAACAATTTGTTTTGAACTATTCAAACAATTATTAGTGATTATTTGCAAATGTATGTATGCTGAAAAACTAACCGGACGCCGCATGTTCTTTTAAGAAAGCAAGATTACCGTGTGTCCCATTGATATTTTCAATAACAATGAAGAACAAAAACATACATGAAAACAACTGATGTTCAATAAAGAGGTGTACTAAATCCTCCGAAAGAATTAAATATGCATTTGTTTAAAAAAAAAAGGTTAATAATGCTGTATTGGCTCTAAATGCAATAGCCAATAGATGTTTGGGAGATCTGTGGTCATTTGGAACAGGGAGCGGGACAGGAGGTCATATATCAACCAAAAGGATAACATGTGACATAACTGGAACTTCCATTTAAAAACAAACACATTCATTTGATAATATGCATTGAAGACCTCAGCTATTGACAGGTAAGTGAAAGATATACTAAAGGAAAAAACAAACGCAACTCTGTTTATAAACAAATATCAAATAACAAGTATCAATAATTTCATTTTAGCACACAGCATTATTTTTCAATACACAATATGGTGGAGGTATAGGTGGCGATTTTCAATCACTGGTAAATTAACAATAGATTATTTGAACGAACAAAGTAGATATAAAACTCGAATAGGAAATGTAGCATTCAAGGACAACAGTCAACCAACAACAAGCACAGAAACAAACAACAACTACAAAGATGAATAAAATGCAAGCTATGACATCACAAACATAAAAGGATTGACAATACAGCTACCGCATTGGGGCGCTTCGTGGCAAAATGGTGCTGTGGGTTCAAACCAGTTTCTTGGGTGCACCAAAACCCACTCTTACCATATTGCCATCACAATAAAACGGGACAGTGTAAATAAAGATATCCCCGCCAAGTTATATTCGTTAACAAACAATGCAGCATTAATAGGCAGTATAAGCAAAACACATAAAACAGTCTACTAAATCATTTTAGAATTATTTTATTTTTTTAGAATTTGCCATATCAAAAATTCAAGAAACGTATTGCTCAATAACTAATGCAAACACTCAAAATATCCTTTTCTATCCAAAACAAATAGAACACTCTGCGTTCAGAGAACACATTGAGTGTCTCCTCTATAGGACTGAGAACACATTGAGTGTCTCCTCTATAGGACTGAGAACACATTGAGTGTCTCCTCTATAGGACTGAGAACACATTGAGTGTCTCCTCTATAGGACTGAGAACACATTGAGTGTCTCCTATATAGGACTCACAGTCTTCTAAGAACACAATGAGTTCTATGTCTTGAAGAAAAACGAATACTTTAAACATTTGCGTTAGTCATTGAGTAATGAGGTGTTTTACTTTCTGATACGACAAATTCTAAACAAAACTATCTACAATGATTTAATAGACTGTTGTAAATGATCATGTATATATAATATAAAAAAAACATAGAAAGCCACAATGCAAGTTCTCAATGACTTGGCAGAAGCCATAGCAAAACGAGATCAGACCATTAAGGGTACGACAAGACAAGATTTAAGAAATATTTAGGACATCATAGGGTTCACAATCTGTTTGGTCATCGCACAATCAAAGACGAAAGCATAGTGGCGAACTGTAAATTGCTCAACCACTAAACATGAAGTGCTTTGCAATATGAGAAGGTCATAACCTCTTTTGATAAACTTTGTAACAAGTTTAATAACAACTGTATGAAAGTGAATATGACCAAGGATCTTACAAAGCTTGTAAAATCACATCTACATACACACGCACGCACGCACGCACGCACGCACACACACACACACACACACACACACACACATTAAAATTATGAAACATTCATTCATGGCAGGATGTTCCTAATCTGTACATTGGTCATTTAAGGTAGCGGTGCTATTAAACTGAATATATATTAAATAAAGATATAAAAACTCAGAGTCTCCGTGGCCGAATGGTTAACGACGTTGCGTTGTAAACCTTCGCCTCTCACTGCTGCGAGTTCGAAACCCACTAGGAGCTCGACTTGTAAGTGAGGAAGTATCGATTCTTACGGATGGCGGGAGGAGTACAGTACCGCTTCTACCCAGGAAAATTGGGTGGTCTGCCTCCACCATAAAAAATTCGACCGTCATATATAACCTTACTTCTGTTGAAAGTGCCGTAAAACACCATACAAATAAAAAACTCAGAGACGAAAACTAAGCCTTTACATGTATGTCTAAACATAAAATTAGGCCTAAATTACTTATGAGCACTTACGTTCAATATTGTAGGGAGTTTATTAGGTTTATTAAATATAAATATAGTTGGGTAAGATTGTTGAGCTAATTGCAATAACTTCAAAAATAGTTAGCTATAAAGAATATTTACTTACATTACTTAAGTATCGAAATTTTCTATAATTAAAATTAAAAACATCATCCTTGTTAAATATATGTGGAATGAAATATCATCTGTACAAAGAAGTACATGCATCAGTAATATAATCCTACACAGGAGAGATGATCAAACAGTAACTGGTGCATCTTTGTGCTTTACTTATATCGCCTATTAATGCTGCCTAGTTGGTTAGAGAATAGTTCATGGCGGGAATTTCTTTATTTACACTGTTCCTTTTTATTGGGATGACAGTAGGGTAAGTGTGATGTTTTGTGCACTCTAGAACCTAATTTAAACCCCCAGCGACCATTTTTGCCACTGACCGTTCCAAGGTGTTAGCCCTATTGTCAACCCTGCAAAGCTGCTCGTGTATATATAAATACAAAAACAACAATAGCCTAGAAAGCCACAAAGAAGGTATTCATTGACTTGGCAGAAGCCAGAGCAACAAGAGAATAAACCACTGAGGGCACGACAAGACAAGATTGCAGACAAACATCAAACGTCACCGTCCTTTTGGGCTTTAGGCAGGCGTCATCATAGGGTCCACAACCTGTCCAGTCATTGCACAATTAAAGAGGAAAGCATAGTGGCGAACTGTAAATGGGTCCACCACCAAGAATGCAGTGCGTTGCAAAATTATAGGGCCATAACCTCTTTTGATAAACCTTTTAACACGTTTAACAAAGATAGTAGGAAAGTGATCATGACCAAGGATCTTACGAAGTTTGTAAATCACGTCACCATAGAAGTCAGCTTGTGATAGTCCTTGCCGCAGAAGAGTTCTTAAATTACTTTTATATTTATAAAGAAGATCAGGGTTACGATAATAAAATTTTGCAAAGGTTTTACGAAGTTCATGGTAACGGTAAACCTGATGGAGTAGCGTTTTAGTTATACATAGAGTACGAATATTAAAGTCCTCAACTCGAGCACAAGCTCTACAAAAACGAATAAGTTAAGACAAATAGACCCTCGGGGAACATCCCCATCTAAATGGGGATAATTAACAATATTATTTCACCATTTTAAATGGAGAGATGTAAATCAAGAAAAGAAGCGTTAGTATCAGAAATATTAGCTTTGTTAAGTTGAAATTCTTTAAGATATAATATATTACTGACCATAGTAGAAAAGAAAAGGTTGTCAATGTTTAATATGTCATCCAGATACCGAGAGGTGTCACTAAAGGCCTCAATAACACCAGATCCCGTGTATCTGGTGAAAGATTCATGAAATCTCTTTCATAGCAATATAAAAACAAATCTGTGACAAGGGGTGTACAGTTCGTACCCATAGGGATACCTACAATTGTTCTATAAACTGTCTTGCCAATTCTTATTCAATGTTTCACCGTTTTGCCTGACCCCACTAAATATGTTTATCGGGACATGCATACGTGGATGTTTAATTTTCTTTTGTCAAATAAACCTGATAAATATTATGATAAATACAGTCGAAGAGGGTGGATTGAAAATTACACATATGAGAACATTAAGTCACTCATGGAAAACACTTATTTTGGACGATTTGGAAAAAGTTGGAGAATATAAGGTTCGGCATCTACATAAAAGTAAGTATAAAAGTCGAACAGGAAATGCAGCTTTACAGGACACAGTAAACCCCAAAACACGCAAAATGACAAACAAAAATGGCAATAGTAATAATAAAGACATATGACGTCACAAACACAAAAAGGATTGACGGTAGGGCTACCGCCTTGGAACGATCAGTGGCAAAAAGGCCGCTGGGGTTTATACAAAGTTCTAGGGTGTACCACACCTCACACTTACTCTATAGACGGTCTTATAAATGTAGGCGATCATATGAATAGCTTTTGGAAAAATGTGATACAGTCTTGGGCAATGATACAGGAAATTTTTATAACCTAAATATAAAAGTAAATAATACTTTGTTCTTTTATGTAAAAATGGGATATTTTTTATAAATGACATTGTGGATGATGATTGTTCAATTTTATCTTTTGAAAATTTATGTGCAAAATGTAATATGTATGTCCCTTTTACTAAGTATATGTGGGTGGTAAGTGCAATCCCGAGCGATTGTAAAAGATGTATAAGAAACCAAACTAAGATCGAACACCCAATAAATAATAATGTTATAAAACTAAAAATGGCCAAACAAGTAAATCAGATGTTTTATCCTCAGTTTTGAAGTCAGCCTTCGAATCAGCTAGTACTTCCCAAGACAAATGGGAGAAAGATTTGGACATAACTTTAAATATCGAGGATTGGAATACATTATATAAACAAAAAATCAGTAGACGATACATACCCCCAGTCTTTGCAATTCAAAATTTTACATAGAATTATTTTACCAATGCAAAATTACATAAATGTGGAATGTCTGAAACCGAACTATGTACTATTTGTAATAATTCTGAAGAAACTATTTTACACTTATTTTACGATTGCATCTTTTCCAGAAATATTCTTATAGAGCTTTTCGGTCACCTGAAGGAAGAATGTAATATTGTGTTAGAATTAAAACCGAAGGATATCATTCTAGGCTCTAAATGTGTAACAGATATTGACAGTTTTTTTACATATTTTAGCGCTTCTCTATAAAAAGTATATTTATTTTTGCAAATTGAGAAAATGTCTTCCAATCTACTCTGTTTATATAGAACGAGTTAAAAAATTTAGAAATATTGAATGTTCTCAATATATATGTAATCCTTAGAAAAAGGTAATATTATTTAAAAAAGATGGAATGTGATTCGGGATATTCTATGAACTATAGGTCACTTAGGAGTAATTAGCAATACGTTATATTGTATAATCATTCCATGTTTGACTAAATTCTTAATAGAGAGCAGAGAGTTATTATTACAAATAACACTTGTATGAGGTCGTAACAATCCCGTCTGTATTGTATGTCAAAAACATATTTGAAATAAAATGAACCTTGGTCATAATTATGTTCATACAGTCTATATTAAACTTGTTAAAATGTTTATCAAAAGAGGTTATGACGCAATCATTTTGCAACGCACTGCATGTTTAGTGGTTGAACCATTTACAGTTTGCCGCTATGCTTTCCTCTTTTCTTGTGTGATGACAAACTGTGGACACTATGGTAATGTCTACCTAAATCGAACAGGAAAAATAGCATTCAAGGACGACAGTCAACCACAAACACACAGTCAAACAAAGAACAACTTTAATAATGAATAAAAAGCAAGATAAGATATCACAAACACAATATGGCTACCTGGTGGTTTAAACCAGGTTCTCGGGTGCAACAAACGTCACACTTACCCTATTGTCACCCCCAAAAACGGGATAGTGTAAATAAAGATATCTCCGCCAGGTTATAATCTCTAACAAACAAGGCAGCATTAATAGGCAATATAAGTAAAACACCAAAATGATCACGTATATATAATATAAAAAAAGCATAGAAAGCCAAAAAATAAATATTCAATGACTTGACAGAAGCCAGAGCAACATGAGAACAAACCGTTAAGGTACGACAAGACAAGATTAAAAACAAACATCAACCGCACCATCCTACCAGGATTTAGGTAGGCGCCTACATATGGTCCACAATCTGCTCGGTCATCGCACAATCAAAAAATCCTCAAAGGACGGTAGCGTTTGTCTTACATTTAGATTGTCTTACCGTTGAAGGTCTGTTCTATTGTTGCTCTGGCTTCTGCCAAGTCATTGAGTACCTGCATTGCGTTTTTCTAGGCTGATGTGCTTTTTTATATTCATATTTTGCCTATTAAAGGTGAATGGCCACCCTTTTTGTAGTATTATCAATTAACAAATATAACTCCTAAACATCATATGAACATTTCTTGATAGTCCCGGAAAGAAAATATTTAAAACCGCTACTAAGTTGTATGTAAAAGTAAGTATTATTTGCATGACGTAGATACTACTTTTACCACTGCGTTACTGCACGAAGAAATGAGGTAAATCTGAATCGTATAGCTGCACAACTATTGCCAGATAATTGATACATTTACCTGTGGATTAATTTACCTGTTCAAAGTTTTCTACGGCATCAAATAAACTCTTATTGTCGCTTTTCACAAATATTGCAATGTGCGAATTGTAAATATCTATTGTTGTGTATCGATTTCGATTTATATAAACATAAACATGGCCGGAGAACTTTAATGCTGCATCGTTTGTAAGAGTATATAGCTTGGCGTGTATTTCTTTTACACTGTCCCTTTTTATTGGGGTGATAACAGGGTAAAAATGAGGTTTGGTGCATCCTAGAACTTGGTTTAACCCCCAGCGGTCTTCTTACCACTGGTCGTTCTAAGTCAGTAGCCCTATTGTCAAACCCTTTGTGTTTGTGATTTGACATGCCGTATTTTATAATTGTTATTTGTTTGGTGAGTAATTTTGGTTGACTTTGTCTGTGAAAGCTACATTACCTGTTCGACGTGTATACCTTTGTTCTACCTAAATGAAATATAGGGTCCTATAGAAACCACAGCGTCCAAACGCAATGGCTTCTGGTTCCGCACTGTACTACAAACAAGGAGCAATATTTAGCTGCTCCTTATAATATAAAGCCTGAACGGATGGTAACGTTCGAAGTTTACTTCGATCTTCTCTTGTCGTGCCTTTAATGTCGTTATTCTCTTTTTGCTCTATATTTTGCCAAGTCATTGAGTACTTTCTTTATAGCTTTCTAGTCCATTTACATTCACATATACATGATTTTATTTGTGTTATTAAATACTGATAAAGGTGATCCTTTGGGAGCAACAAACACAATTAAGAGAATAAAGCAGAATACTGTTTTATTGAGCCTGTTTATGAGAAGTAATGAAAGAAGCAACACCCCCATCACGCCCCCTAGCACCGGCTTAAGCGGTATTCTACTTATATTATGCTTATATTGCCTATCAATGCTGCCTTGTTTCTTAGGGGTTAAATATAGATATAAAAATCGAACAGGAAAAGCCGCATTCAAGGACGATAGTCAACCACAAACATACACAGAAACAAAGAACAACTTTAAAGATGAATAAAGTTGTTAAAATTGTTGACAATAGGGCTACCGCCTTGGAACGTCAGTGGCAAGAAAAAGACCGCTGGGATTTTAAACCAGGTTCTAGCGTGCACCAAATATCACACTTACCCTACTGTCGACAATACAATACTGTCGACAGTGTAAATAAAGAAATCCTCGCCATGAACTATTCTCTAACCAACAAGGCAGCATTAATATGCATTATAAGTAAAACACAAAGATGCTCGTGTTTATATAATACAAAACAAAAATAGCCTAGAAAGCCACAAAGAAGGTACTCAATGACTTGGCAGAAGCCAGAGCCAAAAGAGGATAAACCACTGAGGGCACGACAAGACTGCAGTCAAACATCAAACGTCTCCGTCCTTTTGGGCTTTAGGTAGGCGTCATCATAGGTCCACAGCCTGAACGGTCATCGCGCAATTAAAGAGGAAAGCATAATAGTGGTAAGTTGTTTTTATGGCAAAAGTCTTAAAGCGAGGTTTGGGGGACACCATTGAACCTGGTTTATTCTCCGAGTGGCGTTTTTTTTTTCGCTGATCGTTCCAATGCGGTAGCCCTATTATCAACCCCATAATATTTGTGATGTCATATATCTTGCTTTATCGAGTATATTGCTTTATGGAGTAGCATCATTCTATATGTTCGATATACCACTAGTTATATAAATATGCAAAACAGCCTAGTATGCGCTATCAAAAAATCGATAATGACTATGGTCCAATTCCCACGGTTTATGTCGGTTTCATGTGTTAAAGCGACATGCAAAATGCAATAAAAATCTATATGTTCTCATTCATTATTGAATTTATTAAACTCGTTAGCAAAAATGATATAATGCTCGGCAAGAGCCTCGCATTATATCATTTTGCCAAATGCTCGGCAAGAGCCTCGCATTATGTCATTTTGCCAACTCGTTTAATAAATTCGATAATGAATGAGTACTCATGTAAGATCCTTTATTTATTTTTTCGTTTCAACATGAGATATAGGGTCCTATAGAAACCACAGCGTCCGAACGCAACGGCATCGTATGTCCGCACTGTACTGTAAACAAGGACTTGATAATACAATGAAAGAGACAAAAAACAACAGAAAGGGTGGTGAAGACAGGGTTACCGACTTGGAACGGTCAGTAGGCAATAAGGCCTACTGGTTAGCTTGAATCGATTTTATATGCGCACAATCCTCGCTATTATGCTGTCTTCAGCGCCCAAAAAGACAAGACAGTGTAAACAAAACTACATCCCATCAAAAGGAATTCTCTAACAATAAAGTCCACATCCAGAGAAACTAACTAAAGAAACACAAACAAAATAATAAACATCTCAGGATGTATCCAGAATCATACTGAAGAACCATAGTAGTTGCAGCTAAAGAGAAAACCAATCTAGGGTACGACCAGAAAACTCGAGGGACGAAAGCTCATGAACCCACCTCCCTTAGTAGGGGTTTCAGTAGGTGCAATCATAGAGTCCCAAGAGGTAGTCCAGTTATCGCACAAGTGAAAAGTGAAGCGTAATGACTGACTGTAGAGGGGTCAATCACTAAACATGCAGTGCGCTGTAAAACCAAAGGGTTATATCCTTTTCTGACGAACTTCCTGATTAAATTTGTAAAGCGGTCAGGAAACCCTTCAGACCCCTTTAACTTTCGACGTTTATAGACCACATCTCCATAAAAGAGGGTTGTGATATGCCTAGTCGCAGAAGTGTTTTAAGGTTGGTGTCGTACTTTTCCTTGATTTCGATCATTGAAGTCTATAACATCATTACACGCTCTAGCAAATGGGATGAGCTGGGAGATATACACCCCGTATAGCTGGGAGATATACACCCCGTATAGCTGGGAGATATACACCCCGTATGCGTGTTTGGGGAGATATACACCCCGTATGCGTGCTGGGAGATATACACCCCGTATAGCTGGGAGATATACACCCCGTATGCGTGTTTGGATGACTTAGTCCTTAGTTTAATTGTGTTTTACATCGATTGTAAGGAAAGCTCTTTGAAACTTATTTTAATCACTCTCGATGTCTTCCTCTGTAGAACCAGTATTAATCAAATACAAATAAAGTGTCGGGGACATAACACATATGGTCATATCGATCGAAACCACAATTTTTCGGTCCTGGGTCCAACGCTCTACCACTAGACCGCAGTGCTCTACAACTGCTCTACAACTGTGGTCCTTCAAAGCTATATTTCCTGTTCGACGTTTTAGATGAATAGATAAGATATGATTCCATATTTTAGATGGTATTAAAAGTGTCTTCGGATAATAAATACTGAAAAGGGGATCCCCTGAAAGCAACACACACAAACAAGAGATAAAGATAGAGACTCATTTTTATTGAGTGTGTTCATATTTTCACTTCTCACACCAACTAGCAACGTCTTCAGGCTTTAAGCGGTATTCGTTTTATGGACTTGATGATCCCAAAGGACCAGTAAATAATAACACATTTTCAGAGGCTACATCCATATTTATCAATACAGGCAGCCTAACATACCAACTAACCTTATTCATATTTATCTCTTAAATGTCATTTTCAAATTTCAAAATGTTTTTTCATCAATATATGTAAATGATATGCATACTGGGGTATGTATTACTGCCTATACTGGGGTATGTATTACTGCCTATACTGGGGTATGTATTACTGCCTATACTGGGGTATGTATTACTGCCTATACTGGGGTATGTATTACTGCCTATACTGGGGTATGTATTACTGCCTATACTGGGGTATGTATTACTGCCTATTGGAGTAAAATATGTACATAATTACTGTTTTATATAATTACGTGTTGTACTGGTTTGTGACGAGACGTAAATAAACAACAAAAAATGTTCGAACCCTTGGGTCAACATCAACTTGCAAAACATTCTTATAATGATAATTTAGATTGACATTCCTTTTAAAGTTTAGATTGGGCCATATACCATACAAATAGTATGTTTATTTATAGCGTAAACCTGTCTTAATATATAATAGACTGCTAAACTTTTTTACTAAAAAAGCCTTTATACGCATTTTCACGACAAAAATGATACAATTACTCACTGTCTGCTTCATGACTAGAAAGACAGCTGCCATTTTTCAAAACATCCGATGTGTTTAAAGGCTATGGAAGTGGTGTAATAATTGAAAATCAGAAAACATTTCCTTGTAAATTCCCAAACCACACACATACACACAAGAGAGTAAGTAACTTTAAGAATTAAAGAACTCTTCAAGGACTATCACAACCTGACTTCTATGGTGACGTGATTTACAAACTTCGTAAGATCCTTGGTCATGATCACTTTCATATTATCTTTGTTAAACTTGTTAAAAAGTTTATCAAAAGAGGTTATAGACCCTATCATTTTGCAACGCACTGCATGCTTGGTGGTGGACACAGTTCGCCACTATGCTTTCCACTTTCATTGTGCAATGACCGGACAGGCTGTGTACCCTATGATGACGTCTACCTAAAGCCCAAAGTCTTGTCGTACCGTCAATGGTTTATTTTCTTGTTGCCATGTCTTCTACAGTCATTTTGTACCTTCTTTGTGGCTTTCTAGGCTATTGTTTTTTGTATTTTTATATACAGGAGCATCTTTGCAGGGTTGAGCCTTGGAACGGCCAGCGGCAAAAATGGCCGCTGGGGGTTTAAACCAGGTTCTAGGGTCCACCAAACCTCACACTTACCCTACTACTGTCATCCCAATAAAACGGGACAGTGTAAATAAAGAATTCCCCGCCATGAACTATTCTGTAACCAACAAGGCAGCATTAATAGGCAATATAAGTAAAACACAAAGATGCTCGTGTATATAAAAGTACATTACCATTGTCATGGTTGGCTTTAGTGTCCGAAGAATAAAAGTAGAATAAAAGTATGTACACATTAGACCGCCCAGGAAGTTTCCAAAAAAACAATAGTAGACCAATATAAGTTAAGTTCACCGACTTGCTAAAGTATTTATTGCGCTCTTGCGTCTCAAACCCGAAATTCTCATTTACGTAAATAATTATGACTATGTCAGTATCGTTGCATTAAGAGAAATGCTTCAATTGCAAGTATTCTGTTTTGGTCTATCAAAACTCTGGAGAAGTTCTTGACAAACTACGGTGTAAGCATTTTCATGCCTCTTCTCTAAGCACCTACGACTTTTCTACACTGTATACTACACTACCACATAATCTTATCAAAGAAAAATTGTTTTCTAGCTTGTAATAATGTTAGGGCTTTCTTTACTAACGCCCCCATTGATAAGTATAATTTGTGGATTTGTACTGATGTTTGTAGAGCCTTATCTTTTCTTCTGGATAACATTTCTATAAGATACGGTAAAACTATTTACCGCCAGGTTGTTGGTATTATGCCCCCGAAAAGGTTTCGGGAGCATATAGTAATCGCACCGTCCATCTGTCTGTCTGTCTGTCCGGATTCCGTCATTCCGCAGCTCGTGTCCGGACTGTATCTTCTAAACCCCTGCAGGGATTTTTGATTAACTTGGCACAGGTGATCACCATAACAAGACGATGTGTCGCGCGCAAAACCCAGGTCTGTACCTCAAAGGTCAAGGTCACACTTGAAGTTCATAGGTCAAAAACAGGTACTCAATTTCGTGTCCGGACCGTAACGTCACAACCACTGCAGGGATTTTTGAATAACTTGGCTCAAGTGATCACCATAACAAGACGATGTGTCGCGCCCAAAATCCAGGTCCGTACCTCAAAGGTCAAGGTCACACGTGCAGTTCATAGGTCAAAAACAGGTACGCAATTTCGTGTCCGGACCGTAACGTCACAACCACTGCAGGGATTTTTGAATAACTTGGCTCAAGTGATCACCATAACAAGACGATGTGTCGCGCCCAAAATCCAGGTCCGTACCTCAAAGGTCAAGGTCACACGTGCAGTTCATAGGTCAAAAACAGGTACGCAATTTCGTGTCCGGACCGTAACGTCACAACCACTGCAGGGATTTTAAATTACTTGGCACAAGTGATCACCATAACAAGACGATGTGTCGCGCGTAAAATCCAGGTCCGTACCTCAAAGGTCAAGGTCATACTTGCAGTTCATAGGTCAAAATCAGGTACGCAATTTCGTGTCCGGACCGTAACGTCACACCCCCTGCAGGGATTTTTAAATAACATGGCACAAGTGATCACCATAACAAGACGATGTGTCGCGCGCAAAACCCAGGTCTTCAAGGTCAAGGTCACACTTGGAGGTCAAAAGTCAAATTGTGTCCGGTCAATAACTCTGGCATTCATGGACGGATTTTTAAATAACTTGGCACAAGTGTTCACCACAACAAGACAATGTGTCGCGCACAAACTCTAGGTCTGTGGCCTCAAGGTCAAGGTCACACTTGGAGGTCAAAAGTCAAATTGTGTCCGGTCAATAACTCTGGCATTCATGGACGGATTTTTAAATAACTTGGCACAAGTGTTCACCACAACAAGACAATGTGTCGCGCACAAACTCCAGGTCTGTGGCCTCAAGGTCAAGGTCACACTTAGAGGTCAAAGGTCAAATCGTGTCCGGTCAATAACTTTTGCATGCCTGGACGGATTTTCAAATAACTTGGCACAAGTGCTCACCACAACCAAACGACGTGTCGTGCACAAAATCCAGGTCCATGGCTCCAAGGTCAAGGTCATACTTAGAGGTCAAATGACACTTCGGGGGCATTTATCACTTACAGTGATATTTCTTGTTCCTATGGGTACTAACGATGCGCCACTTGTTGCAGATTTGTTTTTTCATCCGTTCTTTGCTCATAATGTTACTACCATTTATCCACCAGAGCTCACGTTGAATAAGGCCAACAGTTCGGATACTGAAGCAGCATTCCTCGATCTTCATCTCTCGATTTCTAATGATTTTATACATACTAAAATCTATGATAAGAGAGATGATTTTAATTTTAACATCGTTAACTATCCACACCTGGATGGAGATGTACCTCGTGCTACCTCATACGGGGTGTATATCTCCCAGCTCATTCGATTTGCTAGAGCGTGTAATGATGTTATAGACTTCAATGATCGAAATCAAGTTATTGCAAGTAAACTTCTTCAGCAGGGATTGCGTTATCTACGTAGATCTTTCTCTAAATTATACCGCCGCAACGAGGGCCTGCAGGAAAAGTACAACACCAACTGTAATACACTTCTGCGACTAGGCATATCACAACCCTCATTTTATAGAGATGTGGTCTATAAACTTCGAAAAGTAAAGGGGTCTGACGGGTTTCCTGACCAATTTACAAATTTAATCAGGAAGTTCGTCAGAAAAGTATATAACCTTTTGGTTTTACAGCGCACTGCATGTTTAGTGATTGACCCCTCTACAGTCAGTCATTCATTACGCTTCACTTTTCACTTGTGCGATGACTGGACTACCTCTTGGGACTCTATGATTGTACCTACTGAAACCCCAACTAAGGGAGGTGGGTTCATGAGCTTTCGTCCCTCGGGTTTTCTGGTCGTACCCTAGATTGGTTTACTCTTTAGCTGCAACTACTATGGTTGTTCAGTACGATTCTGGATACATCCTGAGATGTTTATTATTTTGTATGTGTTTGTTTAGTTAGTTTCTCTGGATGTGGACTTTATTGTTAGAGATTTCCTTTTGATGGGATGTAGTTTTGTTTACACTGTCTTGTCTATTTGGTCGCTGAAGACAGGATAATAGCGAGGATTGTGCGCATATAAAAAAAATATTCAAGCTAACCAGTAGGCCTGAGTGCCTACTGACCGTTCCAAGTCGATAACCCTGTCTTCACCACCCTTTCTGTTGTTTTTTCTCTTTCGTTGTATTTTCAAGTCCTTGTTTGCAGTACAGTGCGGGCCTGCGGTGACGTTGCGTTCGGACGCTGTGGTTTCTATAGGACCCTATATCTCATTTTTAAGTACATTTGCTTATTGCTATGACGGGCCTCCTGGTGTAAATAATGCATAGTTGTAACTTATTTTACCGCGTTACATTATAAACATTATATTTAATTACACAATTAAATACATCCCACGTGACAAACTATGGTTTATAACATCAAATTATGAGAGGTGATGCCAGATGTTGTCCAAACTGCTTCTTCTTCTACTACTACTGATTTGATCTCGTATATTCTCGTACTGATAACGTACTTGTTTAGTAGTGATTTGATTGTGTTTGTTTTTAATCAACAAAGAAACATTTGTTAGCATGCATCAAAGGACGATCTGTTTTTGTGTCATTCTGTCGGCATCGGTTTTATCCGTTAGCGCACAGAGCCTTATGAACCGGATGATGATGATGCGTATGATGAACAACAACGCCAATCAACGTCGGAGTCAACAAATACCAGGTCGGGGATTATATACTGACTATAGTATGGACGCCAACCCTGTAGTAGGACAAAGCACAGGTTCGGCAAGATCACCATTTGGTGGCAGGAGGGGTGGTAGTATGGGAAGAGGCTTGGGTACGAGACGGAGAGGTGGCATGGGAGGAGGACTCCAAAACATGATGATGATGGGCTCCCTTGGTGGTACGTATATACCTGAGATTAACGACATTAAAACTACCCATAACTCGTATATGTTTGTAACGAAAGTAAGAAATAATAATGTTACGACATTAAATCTACACTTAATTTGTCAGATTAGTTGTTGACTTGTGACAAAAGTAAAACTAATAATGTTTGGTTAGTGCTATGTGTCGGCTGTAAAAGTCGCACCGACTACAAATCAGTAGTGTTATTACTTACTGGTCTGCTGGGATCATCAAACCCACTCATTGTGGTTTTATAGTAGAACAAACCTTCGAAACTTCGAAAAACCTTTGCAAAATGTTATTATCGTAACCCTGTTCTATTTTCCAAATATAAAAGTAATTTAAGAACTATTCTGGACAAGGAATATTACAACCATACTGCTATGGTGATGTGACTTACAAACTTCTTTATTTACACTGTCCTGTTTTAATGGGATGACAGTAGGGAAAGTGTGAGGTTTGGTGCACCCTAGAACCGGTTTAAACCCCCAGTGGCCTACTTTGCCACTGACCGTTCAAAGGCGGTAGCTCTATTGTCAACCCTTTTGTGTTTGTGATTTCGTTTGCATTAATTATTACTTTTGCCTTCTTGTTTGTCTGTTTGCGTGTTTGTTTCTGTGTTTTGTGGTTGACTGTCCTCCTTGAATGCTACTTTCCCTGTCCGATCTTTTTATATTTCTTCGTAAGATCCATGGCCGTAATTACGTTCATACAATCTTTATTAAAGTTGTTTAAAAGTTTATCAAAAGAGGTTATGACCCTATCATTTTTCGTGGCGCAGTCGGTAGCGTGGCGGATTTGTAATCGGAGGCACCGGGTTCAATCCTCCGTGGTGCCACTGAGTTTCGTCTGTGTGTTCTTGGGCAAGACACTTTCCTTTAGCCTCGTCCGTCGGATGGGGACGTAAACCGGGCGGTCCCGTGTATCGGTCTATACTCCGAGCACGTTAAAGAACCATAGGAATCTTTTCGATAATAAGATTAGGGCACGGTTCCCGGATACCTATGTATCCTTCTCCTCTCTCTGTGGCGGTTCTAAATAACCTATACTGTGTTGATGAGCCATTAAACAACATTCAATTCAATTCATGTTTAGTGGGTGACCCATTTACAGTTCGCCCCTTTGCTGTCCTATTTGATTGTGCGATGAACGGACAGATTGTGGAACCTGTGATGACGTCTACCTAAATCCTCAATTGACGGTAGGGTCTGCTGATCTTCTTAAATCATACCTTAAATGGTGTAGGCGGGGACCCAAGCCTGAAAAAAACGAAAACGTTTACCCGGAAAGATATACTCCTGATTTTTTAAATATTAACAGATGGGAGTCTTGTACATATGAAACCACTGTATGGACTTCTGGCATACTTTGCATTTCGTAACAGCATCGCGATTTCTACGGTAACCCATTCGTACCAAGCCAATATATGAAAATCGCTGAACAAACATTAAAGGAAAATAAAGAAATTTGCACACGTCCTTTTAGGCAAATACAGTTCCAGTATTTGAAACCTATATGTGTATATGAAATATCAAACTACAGAATCAAGACCTGATTATGTTACACTTTACTAATTTTAACAAGAGTTATAGACCTTTTATGAATTTTGTTTTGTCCTGTGCCAGGGATAATGCGAATTTCTTGTGTTCACAATAACTGCAGTAAACGGTTTCCGATTTCCACTAAATGTTGTATGGTGTTAGGCCTTATACCTACAAGGCCTTTGACAAGTTCAATACTGAGTAAAACTGACACTTGCTTTAAAGAGTTATTACCCTTGGTTATTGAACGAATATGCACATTTTAGCTTGAGTACACACATTACTTTAGTAAACGGATTCCGATCTTCAAATTATTTAGTGTGAGACTTTATATGAATATGAACTTTGACAAGATGACAATGAGCAGAATTGACACCTGCCTTACTGAGTTATTGCCCTTGATTATTGCAAAAATGCAAATTTCAGCTTTCGTACACAACACATTAAATAAATTGGTTTCGATTTTCACACAGTTTGGCGTGTAACTTTATATCAAACGGATTTCAGACAGGTTAGACGAGTATCAAGTTATTGCTCTAAATTGTCGAAAAATTACATCGTCTGATTGTTTCCTACTTTCCTTTGAAATATCATCAATTACTGTGTAATAGTCTAATTGAACAAAGAGGATATCGTCCTCTGACTAAGGAGCGTGATTGTTTTCACGATGTTTGTAATAAATAGCATTTGATTTTCCATGCTTTTTGGGGTAATATTATTAAGGTCTCGGTTTTGTTTGACAATGAGAACAATTGAGGAGTGGTTTACAAAGTTATCGACCTTGATGTTTGCAAATATTTAAATTGCAGACTGAGTACACGGCAACTACAGTAAACGAGTTCTGATTCTTACTAATATTGAGTTGAAGAGTTTTGGACAATTACACTATGTGGACTTGTCACGTAGTTGTTTTCGAAGCATTTATATTCATATAAGATAATATTTTTTACAACTATGGAACTAGTTAAGTATGACGCTACTGTTCATAGACAAATTGTTGGAATCCCAAATGAGAACGAAATGTGCAACTCTTGCAGATTTGTTTTTGTTTTGTTATGTTAGAGGTTTCATTTTTAGTGTTTTACCAGATACGCTTAGGCAGATGTAATTGAAGCCTTTTATTATACCTCTTTGTATATGGATGATATTTTCGACAATTACAACCTTTTCTTTTCTTTACTACGTATACTTTCTTCCCAAAGAACTTCACCTAAAAAAAGCTAATATTTCTCATAGTTGCTATATCTTCTTTACTCGATTTACATCTCGCGATTGAAACTGAGAAATAATAAGCCAACTCTATGACAAGAGAGATCATTTCAATTTTGTCACTGTTAAGGACGCTACTAGACAATAATAAAGACAACCATCGAACGTTACCGTCCTTTCAGGATTTAGGTAGACGTCATCATAGGTCCACAATCTTTCCGGCGATCGCACAATCAAGTGGAAAGCAAAGCGGTGA
This sequence comes from Cyrtodaria siliqua, assembly GCA_037043455.1. Taxonomy (NCBI): domain Eukaryota; kingdom Metazoa; phylum Mollusca; class Bivalvia; order Adapedonta; family Hiatellidae; genus Cyrtodaria; species Cyrtodaria siliqua. The sequence goes on along the minus strand of JAWPHD010002921.1, from coordinate 55,821 downwards.
ACTGTAAATGGGTCAACCACTAAACATGCAGTGCGTTGCAAAATAATAAGGTGACAACCTCCTTTGATAAGCCTTTTAACAGTGATCATTACCCAATCTTTACCAGGATCACCATGTGACTCTGTCAACGTCTTAGAAAATAGTCTGCGATTACGTCATAATTTGTCACATGGCCATAGCTAAAATATCAAAATGGTTATCAGAAATCATATCCGCGACCTGACACCATTAATGCCATGGGGTGGTGCTGAACGGAATTCCGCTTACTTTGGACATTTTTGATGAATTTAGGTTAGTATTTTAATTTTAGGTAGGCTGTTTAGAGCTATGATTTTTTAGAAAGTGATGGTAAGAACAAACGATATAATGCAACCCTATGGAAAACGCAATGGTAGAGTCCTTTTTGATTGTTTTAATGGCGGAGTGATATGCCAAAGAATACATTTTATTCTACCGCAGTATAACGCTGAGCAAACATTAGTGTTTATTCACTAAAATAAATATTGAATAAGAGCAATAAGCTTATATTTGAAAAGGTTTGCGTGACGTTTACTGCATTCGTTTTCAAGAAAGTAATAACGACCAAAATATATTAATCCAAAAGTTAGCATAAGCTTTAGCACAATATTGTGTTACGTGATCTACAGCGGCAGTAAGACAGGACGTTATACCTTATGAGAGTGGTGCAGACACTAGAAATAGGAAGAAATTGTGTTTTATTAGGCAGTTTTGGTAAATTAGGAATACCGTACATAGTTGGAAGTTTGTTTTGCTTTTCATCTACTCCAGCTTTAATAGTGCTTCATTGAGTTTTATATCCGAACAAACCTTTGCGAAGGTTTATTATCATAACCCTGATTTACTTAAAGTATTGTCAGAACACTTCTGCTACAAGGTATGTCAAAGCGTGAATACTGTGGTGACTATATGTACAGACTTTTTAAGATTATTGGTCATTATCACATTCATACAATCTGTGTTAAACTTCGATCTTTGGAGATCGCTGAGGCCGATACTTATATTTAGTTGTCGGTGGTACATTTTAAATTTCTTTTGTTTTCTTACTTAATATTTGATTCGGTGGTTCCACTACTCCGGCCGATAAAAGGTTCTGGGTATTGTTTAACCACTCATAGGATATGTTGTCTGCTTTTTATAAGCAGGCTTCATAACCGCTGATCCCAACTAAATTCCATTATGTTTATTTCGCTCTTCGGGGCATTTCATTTTATTAGATACTGGGACCATACGCCGTACGACATGGAGAAGACGTATCCTCCATGTCCACCGCCATATGCATGCCATCATCGGGATGGTTAAAATTGTGTGCTGTTGATTTTATGAATATTGAGTTCTGCTCAACCCGGGGTAAGAGGGCGTGAGCGGTAGCTAGCATATTTCACTACCGCTCATGAACAGACTCAATCAAACCGAGAGTGCAATATTTCGTATGTGTCGTGTTCGGCCGTTTCCAAAGGTCCATTATCATACTCTTTTTGTTAACAAACATAACAAAATAGGATATAACCCTATCATATGCAAAGCACTGCATGTTTAGATGTTGACCCATTTACAGTTCGCCACAATGCTTTACAATTAATGTTGCGATGACCCGACTAATTTTGAACCCTATGATAACTTCTACTCACAGGAATTTATTACGATATATAATATAGAAGGCTAGAAAGAATATAGTTATAGTATATGTATAAAGTTAAGGGCCTTCTTCTGCTCTCTATCTCTATCCTTCAATACTATATATCGTTATGAATGCATGTGCTTCTACCTAAACATGCTAAATAGGCCTAATTTTTTATTTAATATTGTCTGATCGTCATCATTCTTTTTTTGTCCTGGCTTCTGACAAGTATTTGCTTTGTGGCTTTCTGGGAATTTCAGGTAAATTAAAGGTCCATAACTGTATTAAGAAATCTAAAAGCTACCATCGAACGGATTCTAAATATCTGCCAGTATGTTAATGTTATTAAGACTTCACACTAAACTATATGGTTTAAACCCAACACAATTCAAAATAGTTGTTGCAATAACCATATTTTCTAAGTAAATTAAGGGCCATACCTCTATTCCAAAATGGCAAAACAATTTGATGTATCATAAATATTATTAACATATACTGGTATCCTATTTGTATATAAAATTTCCACCCAAAATGTTGTTTGATGTTCAACAAAACTTGATTAATTAACATAAACTCAACACAAAAATGTATTTTCGTAGATAATCAGGGGCCATAACTCTATTTAGAAAAGGCAAAGGTACACATTGATCGTAAGGAAGTGATGTCTGTTTGATATAAGGCTTCACAGCAATTTTTGTTAAAATCCAAAATAAGATAAAGAAACCTTGCACCTAAGCTTTACCCAAAATGTGCATTTTTGTTAAGTTACTCAGGGGTCATAACTTTATTCTGAAAAGGAGAAAATCGGTCTTGCTCGTAAGAAAGTGACATCTCAACGATATAACACTTCACAGTAAAGTTGGTTTTAACCGAAAACAATTTACAGAAGTTATAACAAGGTGCATGAAAGCTTTAGCCAAAAGGTGTATGCCCGTCCCTCCCTCCACCCATCTGCCCGCCATCTTCAATCCTTAAACCGCTTTTCATTTAAAAAACAATAATTGAAAATTGCATTCGGCATAAACAGAATATAATTAGGCGTGCATATGTCTTATTTATATACAAAACAAAATCATATCGCTAAAATATAAACTTGTACACCTTTTTACTTTAAATATAAATATTTTCTTATCACTTATGGGCTTCCGTAGAAAATGCGTTGGTGTTACGAAATGCAAAGAATACCATTAATCCATACAGTGGTTTCGTATAGAGTACAGTTTCTGCTATTGATATGCAAAAAATCACGAGTATATCTTTCCGGGTAAACCAAAAGTGTTTTTTTTGCACGATACGTGATGTTGGGTCCCAGCCTAGTGTGTTCTCTTGTTGGTCTGGCTTTTGCCAAGTCATAGAGTACTTGCTTTGTGGTTTTCTATGCTGCTGATCTTTATATTCATATATACATGATCATGTATGTGTTATACTGTCTATTAATGCTGCATTGTTTGTGACGATGATATATTTATTTACACTGTCCCATTTTATTGTATTGGAATGACAATAAGGTAAGAGTGATGTTTGATGTATCCTAGAACCTGGTTAAAACCCACAGCGGTATTGCCACTGACCTTTCCAAGGCGGTAGCCCTATTGTTAACCCTTTTATGTGTGATGTCATACATTGCCTTTTATTCATCATTGTAATTAATATATTTTTCTATGCGTGTTTTTGATTGGATGTGGTCCTTGAATGAAACATTTCCTGTTCGACTTCTATATCTACTTTTGCTATGTTGTATGCTGTTGGTGATACTATCGGTGTTGTTTAAGCTGATTGCTGATTGGTAGATAATGGTTGAAGTGGGGATATTATACAAAATAAAGAAAGTGTTTTCATTCCGAAGCAAGAAAACAATGGAAGAAATACGTAATAGACTCGGGTTTATTGAGTATACATAGTGAAAGTTAAGTTAATATGCAACACCCTCTCACGCCCACTAAACCAGCTTAAGTGGTATATTCTGGTATATTCTCTCAATAATTGGATGAAACAGTGAGTAATAAAAGTAAGTATAACAATTCGAACAGGAAATGCAGCTTTCACAGAACAAGAATGGCAATAGTAATAATAAAGGCATATGACGTCACAAACACAAAAAGGGTTGACAGTAGGGCTACCGTCTTGGAACGGACAGTGGCAAAAAGGCCGCTGGGTTTAAACTAATCCGAGACTACTCTGACCCTAAAAGCCTTTTTTAAAATTATTTTTTTTTTTGCGGCTCTATAGGGTCAGAGGAACTCCTATAGTGAAAACCGGGGGATTACTAAAAATGCACAGTCATGCACTTTCAACGATGTTTGCGGTGTCAGGTCGAATTTTTACGATGATTTAGCTCAACAGATCGACCGATTAATGTTTATTATACCAAGTTGCAATGATAAAACTGCACCTTTATCGATGGTAGTGACACAATAAAACATTTATGTTTTGAAGTACACTTTTATTTACTATATCCGCCATATTGTCATTTTGCATATTAATTAAATTCCCGTGATATTCTCGCGAGAGGTAAAGGCATTTATATTCCCCTCATCAAATAAGTCCACTATCAACTGACAGCATCGAGGGATTTTTGGAGTGGAACAAACTCTTCTCGGGGCATAGTTAGGGTCTAAACTTTAAAAATAAACAATTGAATGTTGTTCAGAGTAGCTAGTGCCAAAAGGAAAAGTTTGTCGCAATTTTGATTTTTTTTAATTTTGCGGGAAATATTTATCGGCGCACAGGTCACGATCACGTGACATTTGACCTGAATAATAACAAATGTTGGAAATGTAATATTTTTTCACTTCGTCTGAAACGGTTGACCGTTACAACTTTATTAAGGTCAATAAAACAAATATTTCGGTTCAGATAGGTAAATAAATATATTGATAATCGGTTTATATGCTTGAAATGTTAATACAATGAATACTTACATAGATATATTGATTTAAAACCAAGAGGGTAGTTCCTCACCCGCGAGGGAGAGGAGATCCCCGTGTTTTTACTATAGGAGTTCCTCTGACCGTACACAGCCAGATGAAATATCAAAAATCGTAAAAAGGGCTGGTAAGGTCAGAGAAGGCTCGGATTAGGTTTAAACCAGGTTTTAGGGTGCACCAAACCTCACACTTATCCTACTGCCATCCCAATTAAACGGGACAGTGTAAATAAAGAAATCCGCGCCATGAACTATTCTCTAATCAACAAGGCAGCATTTATAGGCAATATAAGTAAAACCCAAAGATGCTCGTGTATATATCAATACAAAAAAACAATAGCCTAGAAAACCACAAAGAAGGTTCTCGATGACTTGGCAGAAGCCAGAGCAACAAGCGAATAAACCATTGATAACACTACTGATTCGTAGTCGGGGAGACGTTTTACAGCCTCATCACAACAACAACAACGAACGCTAATCAATAAATACTGAAAAGAGGATCTCTTCAGAATCAACGAACCCAAACAATAGAACATACTTTAATATAGTCTGTTCAGTAGACATTGTTCTTAAAATACAACACCCTAACGGCCAACTCCTACCCCGAACGAGTACACTTAATTTTAAAGGCATGTTATTACTTGTTGAAAACTTGACCAGGTGTTAACCTCGTTGGGATAAATAGAACTACATATGTCTGTGGTTGACTGTGTTCTGTGAAAACTACTCTTCCTGTCCCACTTGTATTCCTACTTTTGTTGTAGAATAGCAACCCACAGTTTGATAAAGACAATCATAGCCTACTTGTATTTTAGATGTATTTTGTTACTTTCAGCTGACCAAATATTAGAATTCATGGCTTGCCAACAGATGTATCGTAGAATACTCGGAAGGAGCGCAACATTTATCTGCATGAACCAGCAGATGTAAATACGACGTCTTCACCAAGCGGAAGCTGCAATAAAGAAACAGGCCCACTCAATATATATATATTATATATATATATATTTATTGTGTGCAGCTGCTATATGTATGCCACTTTTATATGACTTTGTTTGCTGCGAGATGTATGTATCCAGAATAGTATTTGTTGTGATGGTAAAGCATAATACGTTTGTATGATCGGAGATGACGTATTCATTCGTTGCTGACATATGACTGCATGTTTTTTACTATGAATTCGACAATAGTGTATATATGGAAACGTAATCACCTATGACAAGAAAATAATAACTATGGAACATAACTATGGAACATAGCCCTTTGAGACGTACTTGTACTGTTTTCTACACCTATGCATTTTAACCCAACGTTTACGTATTTGCAGAAATGCTTTTAAAATTACTGGTTTTCTGGTCGTACCCTAGATTGGTTTTCTCTTTAGCTGCAACTACTATGGTTGTTCAGTACGATTCTGGATACATCCTGAGATGTTTATTATTTTGTATGTATATCTTTAGTTAGTTTCTCTGGATGTGGACTTTATTGTTAGAGATTTCCTTTTGATGGGATGTAGTTTTGTTTACACTGTCTTGTCTATTTGGGCGCTGAAGACAGCATAATAGCGAGGATTGTGCGCATATAAAATCGATTCAAGCTAACCAGTAGGCCTTATTGCCTACTGACCGTTCCAAGTCGGTAACCCTGTCTTCACCACCCTTTCTGTTGTTTTTTGTCTCTTTCATTGTAGTTTCAAGTCCTTGTTTGCAGTACAGTGCGGAACTACGATGCCATTGCGTTTGGACGCTGTGGTTTCTATAGGACCCTATATATCATTTTAAATAATTATAAATGTTATCGCAACTTAAACATCGTGAAAATCCAACTTTGATGAAACCGCACATTTAATTGTCAAAGAGTTAAACGTTGTGGAATAATTGTTTAAGACATTTATTTATTTGTGATACGTTTTATGTTGCGAGGTGTGTGAATCCAAGGTTTTATTTATTGTAAACGGTAACAGCGTAATGATTTTGTCAAATTGCAAATAACGGAATACTGTTTTGGCTGATTTGCTCAAATGATATGTGACTGCTTGTTTCGTAATAGGCATTCGACAACAGTGTCTATTACGAAGCGGTATTGTTTATGATGAATGTGCAAGAATGTGATAATGTTATACATTGTTTGAATGACTGGGCATCACATATCAGTTTGTAATGTACGTGTATAGTGTATTCCTCCTCTAGGACTCACACCACTATTATCTCCCTGGAATACTCGTGCCCTACAGATGAAGGAGGTAGCTAAAAAAAACAAGTTCGCTTTTCTACATTTTACAGGATACATTGGTTTATCTTTACCAGGTTCTAAATCTACAGCATTTTAGGAAGAGATCACAGAAATATGTATGTCGATATAAGATTTCTAGCTAATTCTGCCTCATTTTACACATCATGGGTCTAATCACCACGGGGTTGTATTTTTCTCTAAATTGTGATAGGTGTCACGCAAACATCAACTTAAAAAAAGTTCAATCTGGTAAATATTTGTTAAATGTGTTTTAAATTGCAGATATTGGATCAATGAAGAATTTAAGCATAAATACATGTTGTAAAATCTGTTTATCTCTATGCCACGAAGAAAAACAGTACAATGGGACCCTATGAAAAATTAATTGAGGTGTGAGACGTCTACGTTCTAATTGTAGCATGGTCATTGGCATTTCCTTTTTATTTTCACAGTTTTAAATCATTTAATTGAAAATAACACCTGTCACAGTTAGCGTATGGCAGACATGCTACAAAACAAAGTATCATCTCATCTCATTGGTTGATTTAAACGCTTCGGTGGCCACGCCCATCTCGATGTTTAAATGAACCAGCTCGATGAGACCATACTCTATCTATTACTTATTCCGAGGATTAGAATTAGCAAACCGGACTATCGTATTAGTATGGTAGCAACCGAGATTAACACAATTTAGTTGAAAATTCTTCAAATTATTGAACAGGGTTGAAGACAATAACATTGTTTTCTACAATTAACATATTTAACAATATATATATATATATATATATAACACCACAACGAGAAAAAACGTGTACACCAAAAGATCCATATTTTGAAACAATAAAAAAATAAACAAAAAAAAAATATTGTGATTTTTATTATGCAATTGTTTGAAAACTATTTAACTGGCGTGAATGATTGTACGCATTGTGGGTTGTTTCCAAGAGATCCCTTGTTTAGTATTTATGTTCTACACTATAAGTATATAACCTTAACATACAGACTTTCTCTCTTATTCAGAAGACCTTTACTAGAGAAAAAACTACATTTTTGGCCTGTATAGGCCATCACACTATGTGGACTGTGAAGCATTTATATGCTTATTAATGTTTCCGACACGCGTATGCTATCAATATAGGCCTTGAGCCAGGACCCACAATTTTCGATAGACAAATTGTTGGTATCCCAAAGAGTTCCAACTGTGCGCGTGTTGTCGTAGATGTGTTATTGTATTGCTATTAAATACGATTTCAAGATGCGTTGTCACCCATGCAGATGATATTTAAGCCTTTAATGACACCTCTCGGTATCTGGATGATAAATTGAACATGACAACCTTTTCTTTTGTACTATAGTAATATTATCTATATTAAAGAATTTCAGCTTTATATGTTTAGTATCTCATACGTTGCTTCTATTTGTTCTTGTTGTTGTTGTTGTTTGTTTTGAATGCGTAGTTTTGGATATCTTTGTTTAAACTGTCCCGTTTTATTGGGATGAAAATATGTTACAAGTGAGGTTTGGTGCACCCTAGAACCCGGTTTAAACCTCTAGCGGTCCTTCTTGCTACTGATCGTTTTATGGCGGTAGCCCTATTGTCCATCCTTTTCTGTTTGTGATGTCATATCTTGCCGTTTATTCATCTGTGTGATTGTTGGTTGTTTATGTGCGAGTTTGTGGTTGACTGTGTTCTGTGAATGCGACCATTCCTATGGTTTGTTCTCTTGTTGCTCTGGCTTCTGCCAAGTCATTGGGTACCTTCTTTGTGGCTTTCTAGGCTATTGCCTTTTTTTATTTATCTATACACGAGCATCTTTGTGTTTTACTTATATTGCCTATTAATGCTGCCTTGTTGGTTAGAGAATAGTTCATGGCGGGATTTCTTTATTTACCCTGTCCCGTTTTATTGGGATGACAGTAGGGTAAGTGTGAGGTTTGGTGCACCATAGAACCTGGTTTAAACCCGCAGAAGCCTTTTTTGCCACTGACCGATCCAAGGCGGTAGCCCTAAAGTCAACCCTTAGGATGTTTGGGATGTCTTATTTGGCCTTTTATTCATCTTTAAAGTTGCTCTTCGTTTCTGTGTTTGTTTGTGGTTGACTGTCGTCCTTGAATGCTACTTTCTCTGTTCGATGTTTATATCTATATATTGTATAACTACTTATAACTCAGTTAATATTGCTGATTCTGTCGCTTCATTTGTCGATTAGCATCTCTCGATTGCAAATACAGCAGTAATAAGCAAAATATATTGACTGGATAGATGACTGGATAGGATAGATGACTGGATAAATGACTGGATAGATGATTTTAATTTTGGCATCGTGAATTATGCCCACTAAGAGTGGAATTTTTCACTAGCAACATTGAATGGGGTATATGTTTTTCAACTGTTATACAAGCTTGTATTTGTTTTTCACGACCTTATATTCGGGCTGAGAAGAGTAACATTCGCAAGGTACTCCATAACTATAGCTACCGTTCTCATAAACGTCGAAATACCTTTGCAACGTTTTATTATCGGATTCCTGATCTACTTTTAAAATATAAAATTATTTTAAGAACTATTCTGCGACGAGGACTATCACAGCCTGATTTCTATGGTGACGTTATTTACAACTTCGTAAAATCCTTGGTCATGATCACTTTTATACAATATTTACCGAAAGTTTTAAAAACAATATCAAACATTGTTATAACCATATCAAACATTGTTATAACCATATCAAACATTGTTATAACCATATCAAACATTGTTATAACCATATCAAACATTGTTATAAACATAATATCAAACATTGTTATAACCATATCAAACATTGTTATAACCATATCAAACATTGTTATAACCATATCAAACATTGTTATAACCATATCAAACATTGTTATATGTTTATTGATTGACCCCTTTACAGTTTCTCTGAGTTTGCTGGACATATTCTGGACACTGATGACGTTTACCTAAATCTTGAAAAGGAAGGTAATGTGTAATATGTGTCTTACATATTGTCTTGTCGTGCCCTTAATGGTTCATTCTCTTGTTGCTCTGCTGGCTTCTTCATTGAGTATTTTGTGGCTTTCCAGTTTTAATACATGATCATCTTTGTATTTCCCTCATGCCTATTAATGATGTCTAATTTGATAGATGACATAGCCTGGTAGGAATCTGCTTATTTGCACTTGTTTACTTGAAATAGAAAGTATGTAGTTACGTGCACCCTAGAAACTGGTTTAAACACCAGCGACCTTATTGCTACTGACCGTTTTGAGGCGGTACCCATGTTATCAAGGTTTTGTTTGTGCTTTCGCATTTATCCTTGAAACTGTTGTTTGTTCTGAATGTGTGGATGCCTGAGTTCTGTGAAAGCTACATTTTCTGTTCGACTTTTGTATCTACTTGTTTTGTATATTCAGACAAAGTAATTCATTTCCATTGGCATACCTGTCACGTCTCACGCAATGGGCGTGACCTGTCACGTCTCACGCAATGGGCGTGACCTGTCACGTCTCACGCAATGGGCGTGAGACACATGCACTGTTGTGTCAAATCACGCTCACACGCAAATAGTCTACGTTCTCCCGCATTCTCAAAGTTTGACCAACATTTGTTTGCCTCCGATTCTTTTTTTTAGTCAAATTTGGTATATTTTATATAAAAAGAAAATAGTTAAAATTTAGTATAGTTCAACCAGGATTTCCGTTTCCTCTCCGAATATAGTGTAGCTGAAAGAATTCAATTACAAATGTATATCATATAAACAGTATTACGCGTATACATCTAAGGTAAGATTCATGAAATTCCGACAACCACGGACCGTCTCGGGCTTCATGGCGGGTGTGGGTGTGGGTGTGGGAGTGCTTCACCCCCACTGACTCTTTAAGGGGCAATCACCACTTGGGCCCCATCTCATCCTTGACTTTCATTGTGCCTTGACAGCTATGCATAGGATGCTTATAATTTCTATGTTGTCGGTTTTTTAACACAACCAAAGCAAACACTTTTAGCATGTAATCTAAACACTTTTAGCATGTAATCTAAAAGACAACAACAACCTGGATATACACAATGCAGCCTTATAACGTTTGTTAAATACATTTTCATTTTCGATACAAATTCATCATCCATATTTCTTCTAAACTGCAATAGTACTATTAAGAAGGACACCACAAGCATGCGCCATGGTTCTGTGTATTATATTAACAATTCGTTTTAAACATAAAGAAAATAAACAAAGAGAACCTACATGACCGGCCAGTCAACATGTTTGATATCGTCTCATATCAACATCTGTATCAACTGTACATGTGTGAATAGGAAATATCGCAACACATCTGTAACACATGTTTATACCTGCTCACACGTACGGTTACATCAAAGAAATAAAGGTAAAACGCTTAAGGGGTTATAACCCTATCATTTGTCATCGCACTGCATGTTTAGTGGTTGACGCATATGATGACTTCTAACTAAATCCTCAAAATGACGGTAGCGTTTGATGTTTGTCTTAAATCTTGTCTTGCCGTACCCTTAACGGTTTGTTCTCTTGTTGCTCTGGCTTCAGCCAATGCACTGTGTTCTTGCTTTGTGGCGTTCTATACTTTTGTGTTTTTATATTCATATATACATGGTTATCTATGTGATCTACTTATAGTGACATATTAATGCTGCCTTGTTTGTTAGAGAATTTAACCTGACGAGGTTATGTTTATTTACACTGTCCCGTTTTATTGGGATGACAATAGGGTAACAGAGAGGTTTGGTGCACCATAGAACCACGTTTAAACCCCCAGCGGTATTTTGGCACTGACCGTTCCAGTGCGGTAGCCCTATTGTCAACCATTTTATGTTTGTGATATCTTGCCTTTTGTTCATCTTTGTAATATTGTGGTGTTTCTGTGCGTGGTTTTGGTTGACTGTGGTTCTTGAATGCTGCATTGCCTGCTGGACTTTTATATCCACTTATATCCGGCCTTAATCATTGTATCTCATATTTAGTCCGACATGTTCTTACAATGTCAGTTGTATCCACAACCCTGTATAAATGGCTCTGCGGCTTAGATAGAATTTTACAAGATTATTCTATAGCTTAAAACCTTACCTTATGTAACAAAACGTATTTTTTAAGTTATGATAGATTTTATGTAAATACAATCATATTTTGTATCAACAATTGTCAGACTTAGTCTCAAAACTACACTATAATAATAAAAACTAATGTTGTTCTGTGAGAGCAAGAATTACTTAGATAAATTTATGAAGCAGTGTTGATGTGTACAACCTTCAAACCACAAGCGGAAATGGACATACCGGGTATTGTTTCAACTCACGCACGGAGGATGTATGAGTAATGTTCTGTCCCACGGACATACGATTGGCCTTTCAGTTAACGTTCCAATCCATGTGTATCCCGTTCTCATTGTACTACGTAAAGGCACTATGTTCTCAATGTACCACGTGCATGTTCAATGTGCTAAATGTACCACGTACTCAATGTACCACGTGCATGTTCAATGTGCTCAATGTATCACGTGCATGTTCAATGTGCTAAATGTAACACGAGCATGTTCAATGAGCTTAATGTACCACGTACTCAATGTACTACGTGCATGTACAATGTGCTCAATGTACCAAGTGTATGTTCCATGTACTCAATGTACCACGTGCATGTACAATGTGCTCAATGTACCACGAGCATGTTCCATGTACTCAATGTACCACGTACTCAATGTACCACGTACATGTTCCACGTACTCAATGTACCACGTGCATGTACAATGTGCTCAATGTACCACGTGCATGTTCCATGTACTCAGTGTACCACGTACTCAATGTACCACGTGCATGTACCACGTACTCAATGTACCATGCTTGTTTAATGTGCTAAATGTACCACGAGCATGTTCAATGTGCTAAATGTACCACGTGCATGTACAATGTGCTCAATGTACCACGAGCATGTACAATGTGCTGAATGTACCACGTGCATGTGCCATGTACTCAATGTACCACGTGCATGTTCCATGTACTCAATGTACCACGTGCATGTTCCATCTACTCAATGTACCACGTACTCAATGTACCACGTGCATGTACAATGTACTCATTGTACCACGTGCATGTTCCATGTACTCAATGTACCACGTGCATGTACAATGTACTCAATGTACCACGTGCAAGTTCCATGTACTCAATATACCACGTGTATGTTCCATGTACTCAATGTACCACGTGCATATTCCATGTACTCAATGTACCACGTGCATGTTCTATGTACTCATTGTACCACGTGCATGTTCAATGTACCACGTGCATGTTCCATGTACTCAATGTACCACGTGCATGTACAATGTGCTCAATGTTACGCATGAAGGCATCATGTGCTTAATGTATCACGTTCAGGTACCATATGCTCACTGTAACAGATGCTGTGTTCATCAGTCGCCTTTCAAACGCGAAGCTTCTCGGTTATCGAAATGAGTATGACAGTTATCCTCGTTGACTCAGCCAAATGCTTCAACCACAGCCATCTGGTATTGTTGGCTAATTACAATGACGGACCTACTGATGTATATAATACATACAGTGTAGCTCATTTGTAAGAACAAACAGAAGCTGGAAGATGTACATGATTCAAGCAATCTGTCCCACGTGACACACTCTAGTTTAAAAACATAAAAGGTTGAGAGGCAACATCAATTGTTGACCGAGCATCTTTTTGTGAGTATCGTAGCTTCGTTTCAATAATAGAAATAGTATTTTTAATATTATGCATAAGATGGCGATTTGTCTTTTTCTGATTGTGTCGACGTCGGTTGTATCAGTTAGCGCACAAGGCTTGCTTCAAACCCTGATGCTGATGAATCTAATGAGCGGACAGCAAGGTGGTGCAGGAGGGCCATCGTCTATTTCTCCTAGAACTGTCGGCAGCTCTAGGACAGGCCAAACATTCCAGCCTACAGACACGACACGTAAAAGTGGTGTAAGTGGCGAGAATAGAGTTACTTTGGTCGGCGAGACTAGAACTAGTTTGGAAGGCGGCATCACCAACCGACAGCGGAGTTCCGGTTTGGGGGACGGATTAGGGAACCTGCTGATGATGCGCACTCTTGGGGGTATGTAATTATTTTAACATTAGAAAGTAAAATTGAGTTGTCATATTTAAACTACAATTTGTTTTGCCCGTTATGCTTAGTGGTAACTTTGTGTCGATAGACTATCGGTTGTTTTTTTTACTTAGAGAAACAAACACTCGTGTTGGGTAGAAAAGTATGCAAATGAATAAAACAAGAGATTATATCATTCTTGTAGTACAAGTAGTAAAAACACGGGCATTGCCTAGAATATTGTTTACATAGGTAATACGTCTTCAATTACCGCCATACGCCAACTGCATTGAGGTGTAAAGATGAACTTGGACAACTATTTTCATTTTGACAATCTGGTCTGCCCAGAAGATTGTTTACATAGGTAATACTTCTTCAATCACCGCCATACACAGGTGTATTGAGCTGTAAAGATAAACATGGACAACATTTTTCATTTTGACAATCTGATCTATAACATGGTTTGTGGCCCCATAGCGAATGCATTTCAGCATACATCGAATGTATATGCACTTCTCCTGTAAATTCGTGTCCCTAAACAGGTCGATCTGTGCATCCGCGTTATACGTTTAAGGTATAAAAATATATTGAATATATAACTATATATAAACATTTCAGTAACTATAAACTATCATCAAATAACTTTCAAATACCAAAGAGAAAGTAAAAAAACGGGCTAAAAGTAGGCCATGTCAACTGATCTAAATCGTCTAGAAGCTATTGAATTCGCGCTTTCTGATTGGCTGACTGTCATCTCATTAAAACAAGACAGTGTAAATAAAGAAATCCCCGCCATGATCTAATCTCTAACCAACAAGGCAGCATCAATAGGCAATATAAGTAAAACACAAACATGCTCGTGTAAATATAATAAAAAAGAACAGTAGTCTAGAAAGTCACAATGAAAGTACTCAATGACTTGGCAGAAGCCAGAGCAGTAAGAGAATACACCATTAAGGGCACGACAAGAAAGATCATAGACAAACATCAAACGCCACAGTCCCAATGGGCTTTAGGTAGGCGTCATCATAGGGTCCACAGCCTGTCCGGTCATCGTACAAATAAAGAGGAAAGCATAGTGGCGAACTGTAAAAGGGTCCACCACCAAGCATGCAGTACGTTGCAAAATGATAGAGTCATAACCTCTTTTGATAAACTTTTTAACAAGTTTAACAAAGATAGTATGAAAGTGATCATGTTCAAGAATCTTACGAAGTTTATAAATCACATCACCATAGAAGTCAGGTTGTGATAGTCCTTGTCGAAGAAGAGTCCTTAAATTATTTTTATTTTTGGAAAGAAGATCAGTGTTACGATAATAAAATTTTGCAAAGGTAACTTCTTCAGCAGGGTTTTCGTTATCTCAAACTACGTATATCTTTCTCAAAAGTATATCTCCGCAAAGAAAACCTACTGGAGAAATACAACACCAACATTAAAACTCTCCTACGACTAGCAATATCACAACACTTATGTTTTGGAGATATCTTCTATAGACTTCGTAAGTTAAAGGGATCTGACGGATTTCCTGACCAATTTACAAAATTAATCAGGAAGTTCGTCAAAAAACGGTACGACAACGCACTGCCTATTTAGTGATTGACCCCTCTACAGTCAGTCACTACGCTTCACGTTTCCCTTGTACGATGTCTAGACAACCTCTTGGGACTCTATGCTTGCACCTACTGAAACCCCGATCATGGGAGTTAGGTGCGTGAGATTTTGTCCCTCGGGATTTCTGGTCGTATCTAGATTGATTTTCTCTTTGACTGCAACTGCTGTGGTAAATCAGTATCTGAGATGTTTATTATTTTGTAGTTTATATAGCTTTACAACAACATCTTAGTGTTTCTTTTATTATTTTGTCTGGATGTGGACTTTATTATTAGACAATTCCTTTTGATGGGATGTAGTTTTGTTCACAGTGTCTTGTCTATTTGGGCTGTGAAGACAGGATAATAGCGAGGATTGTGTTCCAAATCGGT
The DNA here is from genome assembly GCA_037043455.1 of Cyrtodaria siliqua. NCBI lineage: Eukaryota > Metazoa > Mollusca > Bivalvia > Adapedonta > Hiatellidae > Cyrtodaria > Cyrtodaria siliqua. The sequence continues at coordinate 39,935 of JAWPHD010002921.1, read as the reverse complement.
AACCCTGTCTTCAACACCCTTCCTGTTGTATTTTGTCTTTTTCCATTGTATAATTAATTAAATATTGCCCCTTGTTTGTAGTAAAGTGCGGACCTACGATGCCATTGCATTTGGACGCTGTGGTTTCTATAGGACCCTATATCTCATTGTTTTACTTATATTGCCTATTAATGCTGCCCTGTTTGGTCTGAGAATAGTTCATGGCGGGGATTTCTTTATTAACACTGTCCCGTTTTATTGTAATTACAGTAGGGTAAGTGTGACGTTTGGTGCACCCTAGAACTGGTTTAAACCCCCAGCGACCTATTTTTCCACTGACCATTCCAACACGATATCCCTATTGTCATCCCTTTTTGTGTTTGTGAAGTCATTTGCCTTTATTCTTTATTAACATTGCCATAGTAGGTTTGTCTTTTTGCGTGTTTTGGAGTTTACTGTGTTCTGTGAAAGCTGCATTTCCTGTTCGACTTTTATACTTATTTTTTATAGAATACCGCTCTGTTGTTAATTTTTATACTCTATGCTTGCACCTACTGAAACCCCGACCATGGGAGTTAGGTGCGTGAGATTTTGTCCCTCGGGATTTCTAGTCGTATCTAGATTGATTTTCTCTTTGACTGCAACTGCTGTGGTTAATCAGTATCTGAGATGTTTATTATTTTGTAGTTTATATAGCTTTACAACAACATCTTAGTGTTTCTTTTATTATTTTGTCTGGATGTGGACTTTATTATTAGACAATTCCTTTTGATGGGATGTAGTTTTGTTCACACTGTCTTGTCTATTTGGGCGGTGAAGACAGGATAATAGCGAGGATTGTGTTCCAAATCGGTAACCCTGTCTTCAACACCCTTTCTGTTGTATTTTGTCTTTTTCCATTGTATAATTAATTAAATATTTCCCCTTGTTTGTAGTAAAGTGCGGACCTACGACGCCATTGCATTTGGACGCTGTGGTTTCTATAGGACCCTATATCTCATTGTTTTACTATTATTGCCTATTAATGCTGCCCTGTTTGGTCTGAGAATAGTTCATGGCGGGGATTTCTTTATTAACACTGTCCCGTTTTATTGTAATTACAGTAGGGTAAGTGTGACGTTTGGTGCACCCTAGAACTGGTTTAAACCCCCAGCGACCTATTTTTCCACTGACCATTCCAACACGATATCCCTATTGTCATCCCTTTTTGTGTTTGTGAAGTCATTTGCCTTTATTCTTTATTAACATTGCCATAGTAGGTTTGTCTTTTTGCGTGTTTTGGAGTTTACTGTGTTCTGTGAAAGCTGCATTTCCTGTTCGACTTTTATACTTATTTTTTATAGAATACCGCTCTGTTGTTAATTTTTATACTCTATGCTTGCACCTACTGAAACCCCGACCATGGGAGTTAGGTGCGTGAGATTTTGTCCCTCGGGATTTCTGGTCGTATCTAGATTGATTTTCTCTTTGACTGCAACTGCTGTGGTTAATCAGTATCTGAGATGTTTATTATTTTGTAGTTTATATAGCTTTACAACAACATCTTAGTGTTTCTTTTATTATTTTGTCTGGATGTGGACTTTATTATTAGACAATTCCTTTTGATGGGATGTAGTTTTGTTCACACTGTCTTGTCTATTTGGGCGGTGAAGACAGGATAATAGCGAGGATTGTGTTCCAAATCGGTAACCCTGTCTTCAACACCCTTTCTGTTGTATTTTGTCTTTTTCCATTGTATAATTAATTAAATATTTCCCCTTGTTTGTAGTAAAGTGCGGACCTACGACGCCATTGCATTTGGACGCTGTGGTTTCTATAGGACCCTATATCTCATTGTTTTACTAATATTGCCTATTAATGCTGCCCTGTTTGGTCTGAGAATAGTTCATGGCGGGGATTTCTTTATTAACACTGTCCCGTTTTATTGTAATTACAGTAGGGTAAGTGTGACGTTTGGTGCAACCTAGAACTGGTTTAAACCCCCAGCGACCTATTTTTCCACTGACCATTTCAACACGATATCCCTATTGTCATCCCTGTTTGTGAAGTCATTTGCCTTTATTCTTTATTAACATTGCCATAGTAGGTTTGTCTTTTTGCGTGTTTTGGAGTTTACTGTGTTCTGTGAAAGCTGCATTTCCTGTTCGACTTTTATACTTATTTTTTTATAGAATACCGCTCTGTTGTTAATTTTTATATTTGGGTTGTGAAAGTTCGGCCCAGATAGAATATCCTCTACTGCTTTAACACGATTTTCCTATATAAGCGCCCAGGACACATGTTTCCAAAAGCTATTCATTGTATTACTAACTTGTATAAGCCATTCTTTTAAAATGTTATACTCTGTATCCAGCGTCTTTTTCTTAATCGTTTAAAAATAAGCGTTTTCCACGTTGCGAATTTGTCAGGGTCTAAACTATTTTGCATCCAAGATAATTTAAGTGAGTGACTAAGTGATTTAATGTGTGGAACCTTTAATTCACCTTTTTCAATAGTGTTTATCATCACATTACGTTTTATTATATCTGGTTCATCTGACCAAAGAAAATCGAACATCGCATTTTGAATGTCGCGATATAAATGTTCGGGTGGATCAGGCAAGACAGTGATACATTGATTGAGTATTGACAGAGCAAGTGTTTTTAAAATTATTTTTTTTATTTCATATAAGGGACACATTTCGAAACGACCAATCATATATAAAAAAAAAATATTTTTGCGAATTTACTATGAAAAGTGTGAACCGCGTAATTGTCGTTTTGAAAATTGTATTCTATTCCTAAAGGCCCCTTTACACAGGGCTGCGACCTTTGTGCCACCTTTGAGCGACCAAAAAATGGCCTGGACGCTCAATGGTCGCCTAAACCCAGAAAATCATGTTTCTATGTAACTGCTCCAGCGATCCTTGTGCCTCACTTGAACCACCAAAAATGCAATTTTCGGGCATTTTCATGGCGATCTACGAACGACCTGTGCGTCCACTGAGCCACCTGCCTGCCTCCCCTGTGCTTCCCCTGTGCAACCTACGGCAACCAACGCGATTATAGGCTACATAGGCGACCCCCGAGCAATGTTTGGGCAACCATTGAGCCTCCTCTGTGCCTCCTCTGTGCCATCATCGGCGACCAACGGCAACTAACGGCGATCACTGGACGACCATTCAGCCAGCAAAAATTTGCAGCAGAACGCATCTATTACCTGGCGACCATTGGGCGACAACTGTGCCTCCATTCTGCAACCACGGTAATGCTTGTGCCTCCCTTCTGCCTCCTTTGAGCCACCTTCGAGCAACCAACCTCTTCGGCGACTTTTGTGCGACTGTTTTGAACATGTTCAAAAATTCACGGCGACCATGGCGTCCATGGCGATGTCTGAACCTCCTGTGTACCACCTTTGAACGACCTAGGCAACCATTCTGCCTCCTTTGAGCCTCCGACGACGACCTGGCAAATTTTATGGTCGCACACGGGAGGCACAAAGGTCGCCATCCTGTGTAAAGGCCCCATTAACCTTTAAAAGAACCACGTTCGTTCCATTTTACTGGTTTGCATATATTTAATATGTCTTTACATCCTTTTTCATGTCCGATCCAAACAATTTCAGTTTTATCAAAGTTTGATTTTAGTCCAGAACATAACGAGAATTTGTCAACAGTATCTGGAGTAGCATTCAGTGACTTTACATCGTCGTCAAAAAAAAAGGGACGAGTCATCTGCATATTGATTTATAAGGTATTCTGAACCGTCTATTTTAATACCATTAATATCAGGATTATTTTTTAAAGCCGCACTTAAAATTTCGACACATATTATAAATAGATATGGCGATAAAGGGTCTCCCTGACGTACACCACGCTGTATAGAAAAATAATCGGTACAGTTACCATTACTAAATACACAACTCTCAATGTTATTGTACAACGTTTTAAAGTATGGAATCATATGTGCTCACCCCTCTTTACTTCCTCCTGTGTAGCCGTTGATCCTATGCGTCAAAGGTACTACAATGTTAATAATATGAAAGAGTTATTTGATACTATAGATTTTAGTCTTGTTTTAAATTTCCTAAAAGAAATCAGGCAATACAAATCATTATAATGTATTCTTATATATATTTACTTGTTTATATATCCGTTGACGGGCATTTGTTGATTTACATATATAGTTTATATTACTACCATATCATCCCTTATTTTTTAATATTTTTATCTTTATATATTTACATTATTTTTTAATTAATCCTTCATTTCTTCATCTTTCATCATTTTTTGCGCACAATATGACCTATTTATGTGTCGACGTGCCGTAAAACACCATTCATTCATTACTTCCTCCGAGACCTAGATTTTCGTTTCGTAATCTAAAATCGGGACTTCAAAAAATGCGTTATAAATTACTTTTAGTTCCAGCAGCTAATAATGTAGCTATTGTTAGACGCCTACGTTGCGTCAATGTTTTGTCTCTACTCGGGAGAACTAATTGTTATACACCCAGTTCAATCTACTGTGGGTGATGTTGTCACCCGTTGCACGACTTTCAAGGCTGGGGTAGACGAAAAGCAAAACAAGCTTCCAACTGTGTCCTTCCCGGATTCCAAAATTACATAAAAATCCGTATAAAGCTCGATTTATTTCGGATTTTAGTGCATGCATCTCCAAGCCTTTACCTTCTTGTCTTACTGCCGTTAAAGATCACGTTAAACAATATTGTGCTAAAACTTACGAAAAAATAAGTATAAAAGTCGAACAGATAATGCAGGTTTCACAGAACACAGTTAACACAAAAACACGCAAACGGACAAACATGAATGACAATGTTAGCAAAGAATAAAGGCATATGACGTCACAAACACAAAAAGGGTTGACAATAGGGCCACCGACTTGGAGCGGTCAGTGACAAAAAAGGCCGCTGGGATTTAAACCCGGTTCCAGGGTGCACCAAACCTCACACTTACCCTACTGTCATCCCAATAGAACTGGACAGTGTAAAAAAGAAATCCCAGCCATGTACTATTCTCTAACCAACAAGGCAGCATTAATAGGCAATACAAGTGCTCGCGTATAAATAATTACAAAAAAACAATAGACTAGAAAGTCACAAAGAAGGTACTCCGTGACTTGGCAGAAGCCAGAGCAACAAGATAATAAACCATTGAGGGCACGACAAGACAAGATCAAACGTCACAGTCCTTTTGGGTTTTAGGTCATCATAGGGTCCACAGTATGTCTGGTCACCGCACAATTAAATAGGAAAGCATAGTGACGAACTGTCAATGGCTCCATCATCAAATATATTGTTGCAGTGCGTTGCAAAGTGATAGGGTCATAACCTCGTTTGATAAACAATTTAACAAGTTTAACAAAGATATATGAAAGTGATCATGACCAAGGATCTTACGAAGTTTGTAAATCATAGGTCAGGTTGTGATAGTCCTTGTCGCAGAGGAGTTTTGCAAATTGTTTTTGATATTTAGAAAGAAGATCAGTGTTACGATAATACAAATTTGCAAAGGTTTTACGAAGTTTATGGTAACGGTAGCCCTGATGGAGTAGCTTTATAGTTATACAAAGATTACGAATATTAAAGTCCTCAACTCGAGTCAAGCTATAGCAAAACGAATAAGTTGAGACACATAGACCCCAAAATAAGTTTCTCGGGGAACGAAACGAAAACCTACTGGAGAAGTACACAACATCAACCTTAAAACACTTCTGCGACTAGGAATATCACAACCCTTATTATATGGAGATGAAACTTCGCTTTAATGGGAAATTTTAAAGAACGTCTGAATTTATTTGAATTGACCAAAATAAATTAATCCTAGAGCTTTCATAAGCTTTAGCACAATATTGTTTAACGTGATATTTAACGGCCGGAAGACAAGAAGTTAAAAAGTTGGAGATGCATGTAGTGCAAAGGCGTAAACTGAAGTCTTGTTAAAATCTTCATTATTTTCAAAAAAGAGTATGATAATGGACCTTTGGAAATGGCCGAAAACGACACATACGAAATATTGCAGTCTCGGTTTGATTGAGACTGTTCATGAGCGGTAGTGAAATATGCTAGCTACCGCTCACGCCCTCTAGCCCCGGGTTGAGCAGAACTCAATATTCGTAAAATCAATAGTACAAAAATTTAAATCAATCCGAAGATGGCATGCATATGGCGGTGGACATGGAGTGTAATGCATCTCCATGTCGTACGGCGTATGGTCCCAGTAGCTAATAAAATTAAATGCCCCGAAGAGCGAAATAAACATAATGGAATTTAGTTGGGAGCAGCGGTTATGAAGCCAGCATATCAAAAGTAACAGTCAAAAGACTAAATTAAAAAGCAGACAAAATATCCTATAAGAGGTTAAACAATACCCAAAGCCTTTAATCGGCTGGAGTAGTGGAACCACTGAATCGAAAATTAAGTAAGAAAACAAAAATAAAAAATAAAAATTAAATAAAAAAAATAAAAAGTACCACCGATAATTAAATATAAGTATCGGGCTCAGCGATCTCCAAAGATCGAATGAATAACAGTACTGATTTCAAGCGCGGGGAGACGTTTTACTGCCGCCACACTGCACAAGCAACGCCACTGTGCTATAAAAAAGAGTATGATAATGGACCTTTGGAAATGGCCGTAAACGACCAATACGAAATATTGCAGTCTCGGTTTGATTGAGACTGTTCATGAGCGGTAGTCAAATATACTAGCTACCGCTCACGCCCTCTAGCCCCGGGTTGAGCAGAACTCAATATTCATAAAAAATCAATAGTACAATAGCTACGATATTTTCAAGTTTTATTTTACGTTTAACTAAAATAATGATATGTTTTAGTCAATAATTAGAAAAATGACAAATAGTTGGTTTTTAACTATTTTAGGGGGAATAATGTATGACTTACAAACATTCAAACGGTGTAGAAAACTTACCAAGACGTACTCTTTTCATCCCACAGGGATTGTTTGACATTCATTGATCCAGTTTTTATAGTTGACTGTCGTCCTTTCCTGTTCGATTTTTATATCTATATTTACCGTATTATACAATCAAGTAGACATACAATCAGGATTGCCGTATCCAATTAAGAACAATGCTGTGCTCATAACTCACGTTATACATAACAATGGTGTCTATTTTCCAAATTCAAGGACTTAAGACTAAATACCTAAGGTTGGATCACGAATGCATAGAACACTAACCAACTCTTTGCTCATAACATATTTCTATATGTTTATTCTTTGTTGTTTTTAGTTGACCGTTTGATGGAAATGGCGACTTGTCGTATGCTCTATGGTGGAATGATGGGTAGCTCCACTCCTCTCTTTTGCATGATGAATAGCGGAATCATATAATTATGACGTAATAACCAAGCGGATGTGATGTAACAACAATTATGACGTAATGATCAAGCGGAAGTGATGTAACAACATCAGGACATTTCTACTTATTTAAGATATATAGAGGATCTTACATGAGTACTCATTCGCTGCCGGAACGGCAGCGACTCATATTGTTTTAGTAATTGCACATGGTCAGGTAGTAATGAATAGTTTCGTTGAGTTTTTCACTTTGATAACGCAATCTTATAATTACACATGGTAGCAATGAACAATGTATCTGTGTTGTAATGCACGCTGATGCACACGCATCCCATAAATGCGAATAATTGTATTTCTGTGCTGATGTGTACTTTAGCACGTCCTGATACAAAGGAGAATATGTAATCAATGTGTAAGGCATGTCAAGGATTTGACCAGAGCAAAGCGAGTAGCAATAACTGATGGTACAAATTGGAAAGAACGTGTCTTGTAAAAAACAAAGGTCATGGCGTGTTTACGTCTCCGTGACAACTCTTTTTTTTTCATTATTTTTTAACACCCGTGACTTGGTCTGATGTTATGTTAAACTTTGTTCCCAGTTCCTACCCAGATGTAATGCTATTTTCTCTCGGCAGCTATTTTACGCTTGCGTAAAACCTTGCTTGTTCATTATTGAATTTATTAAACGAGTTGGCAAAATGATATAATGCGAGGCTCTTGCCGAGCATTATATCAGTTTTGCTAACGAGTTTAATAAATTCAATAATGAATGAGAACGAATATTAGATTCTATTTATCACATAACTGACATATCGACTTTTATTGCATTTTACCTGTCGCTTTAACACCCGAAACCGACATAAACCGTGGGAATTGGATCATAGTCATTATCGATTTTTTTTGAAAGCGCATATACTTTTCTCATTTGCATACTTATATAACTAGTGGTATATCGAAAATATAGAATGGTGTTATTCCACTCCCACACCGTAAGTTATGTGATAAGATAATATATAACATAATAAACGTGTGATGGTTTTTGTAATGTTGCTATGTCGTGTATTGTTTGCCGCGACGTATATTACGACTGTTCTGGGGTTTGTTATGGGCTATTAAGTTCGCAATACTAAAGTTAACAGTATGTGTTCTTAGGGACTGTAGGCGAACTAGAAGAGAGATTGGTGTTCAATCCAAATACAAATACAATCTTCATAATGTGCTTCAGTTTCGTATAAAATGTGCATAACATTACACAAGTTTACCTTCAGTTACAATATTGTTATGGAAACTGTTTGGTCTGGAAAGCTCGACGTAACGGCTGCGGTTTATTCCTAAATCATAAATATTAATTTTAAATGGGAACTATATTGCTAACAGTTGTAGATATAATTCAAATAAAGTTTGCTTATTTCACAAAACAGGAATTTATAAAAGCCTATCATATCAATTACTACCAATGATTTATATATAAAACTTGCCGAGTCTTCTAGCTTTGCACAATAATTAATTCGTGCGGATAATTCGTCCTAGTTTATTACATATGCACATTGGATATGAATCTATAACACATTATGCTGGTTGTATTCGTATTTAGAAAGCCATCATGATGCTTCCAGATCGCCCCCAGGCCCCTTAAATGTTGTCTCAGCTGTTTTTCTATGAATCATAAAAAGGATATGTTACATTTCATATGAAATTTTGTTTTACCATTGTTTAAAAAAATGTGATGTTTTAATGACATACTGATGGTAAGAGACAGTCAAGAAATAACAACTAAAGTATATGCAGAATATAATCATTAAGTATATGCAGAATATAATCATTAAGTATATGCAGAATATAATCATTAAGTCTTTCTAGTATTTTGAATAACATCAACGTTGGAAATACCAAAAACACAAAAGGGTTGCATTGAGGAATAAATAAACAATACTGTTCAAACCAAACAAAGAATTCATTTTATGTAGAGGGCTAACTGAATGAAAGAGCCCAGGAAAACGGTGTTTCATTTAAATATTTTTTAAATTCAGAAGTGAAAAATGGACAAGGTCTACATGTGTATATATTATACAGTGATTATCCCGACCAATTCCGTCGACCACTAATGCAAATATAGGATCTTAAACTTCAATCTTTTACGAAAAAAATCCAAAATTGTAAGGTATTTAACTCAGGCAAGCGCTAGTTTGTGAAACGAAAGTCATTGAGCGACATTGAGATGAAATTAGGAATGGGTAAGAGCTCTTTTGGAGAAACTATTCACTTCCAAAATGATCGTAGTGTGAGAAAATACATTACCTTATTTAACAGATAACATTTGAAAAAGGTGACACGGATGACGGAGCAAAGAAGATGTGCGTTACCCAAGTTGATGGAGATAGTACTCGAATAATATCTATATCTTTCATTATATCGAATTAAAAACCTTTTGTTAATGAAATAAACTATGAGTGACATGATAAGTATTTTTTGCGTATAAGAGAAATAACACAATTATATATCGCATGTGTTCATTAACACCAAGTCAAAGTGGTAAAGTTTCTATTATGTAACACTTGCTCCATAGCTAACACCGTAAACACCCCACACCCACCCCATGATTTACCGTCTGAAAAGTATGTGACGTGACCTAACGTTGATACAAACGACTCATTGGATGACGTCAACAAAACGTTGGCATCCGTGAATTTGTGTTTTCGTAGAAAAACAAGTGTGTATGTATGATTTTATTTTATATTTGGCGCATTTGAATTGAGAAGTATTAGAATCGGGATAACCATGCTAAGATTGTCAATCTGGGACAGTATGTGGTATGGTTTTACGGTTTGAAATTACGTTTAAAACGGCTCTGCTACCTCGTCGCCGTTAAACGAAATGTCAGACCGTAAAACCACACACATGCCGTCCCACTTTGAAACTATTAGCATGGTTATCTCAAATGGCAATTTCGTGGAACATAAGCAGTAAGCTGCAAGCTGTATACTCAACAATCTAAGAATTGTTTAACAATAACTCTTTGTATTGTTTTAAAGAGTTAACATTATAGGTTTTTGTGTCATGTTTAGTTGGGTAAGAGCCCGTTTTGGTGCTGCTAAGAACATGTAATAAATCCCCGGGTAAAATTTGTGATATTACTGCACATATGTACTTCAGTTATTGCATTTTAAATAAATGTTGAATACCAAAAAATAACAAAACCTTATTGTGTTAGTAATGTATGCAATTAAAATGGCCCATAACACAATTTAAAACCATATATAATACATTACGCATTATACGAGTAAGATTAAACATGGGAGAATGATTCTTTGTTTCACCTATTCACAGGGCGCACCCTAGAACCTGGTTTAAACCCCCATCGGCCTGTTTGCCACTGACAGTTTCAAAGCGGTTGACCTATTGTCAACCACATAATGCTAGTGATGTCACATATCCGGTCTCTTATTAAATCTTAAAATGTGCATCAATCATAAATATTAGCATCTCCATTTGTTAATCCAGTGTCATTTTAACTTCAATCCTGCTTTACACTGTCCTGTTTTATTGGGTTGACAGTAGGGTAAGTGTGAGGTTTGGTGCACTCTAGAACCTGGATTAAACCCCAACGGTCTTTTTTGCCACTGACCGTTCCAAGGCGGTAGCCCTATTGTCAACCCTTTTGTGTTTGTGATGTCTTATTTGGCCTTTAATTCATCTTTAAATGTGTTCTTTGTTTGTGTGTGTGTTTGTGGTTGACTGTCGTCCTTGAATGCTGCTTTTCCTGTTCGATTTTTATATCTATATTTGCATATATTTAAATACAAGTTTGAGTTTTCTTCCTTTTAATATAATATTGGTGAAATATAACAAACAGTTAGCAATATGCAGAAACAATTTGCTTTATACTATTCTTATGATTAATATTAATGATTGAACTTTTGCAATTTATGTATAAAAACGCGACGCCGCATGTTTACAAAAAATCAAGATTGCCGTATGTCCCTTTAAGCTTGTAGTTGTGTTTTGTTTCTGTTTTTTTATGATGGTTTTTGGTTAAATGTGGTCCTTGAATGCTTTTATATCTAATTTTACTCCGACTATGTTCTGTGAATGTTATATTTCCTGTTCCACTGTTATAACTACTTTTACGTTGACTGTGTTCTGTGAATGCTACATTTCCTGTTCCACTGTTATAACTACTTTTACGTTGACTGTGTTCTGTGAATGCTACATTTCCTGTTCCACTGTCATATCTACGTTTACGTTGATCGTGTTCTGTGAATGCTACATTTCCTGTTCCACTGTCATATCTACGTTTACGTTGATCGTGTTCTGTAAATGCTACATTTCCTGTTCCACTGTCATTTCTACGTTTACGTTGATCGTGTTCTGTGAATGCTACATTTCCTGTTCCACTGTCATATCTACGTTTACGTTGATCGTGTTCTGTGAATGCTACATTTCCTGTTCCACTGTCATATCTACGTTTACGTTGACTATGTTCTGTGAATGCTACATTTCCTGTTCCACTGTCATATATACGTTTACGTTGACTATGTTCTGTGAATGCTACATTTCCTGTTCCACTGTCATATCTACGTTTACGTTGATCGTGTTCTGTGAATGCTACATTTCCTGTTCCACTGTCATATCTACGTTTACGTTGATCGTGTTCTGTGAATGCTACATTTCCTGTTCCACCGTCATATCTACGTTTACGTTGATCGTGTTCTGTGAATGCTACATTTCCTGTTCCACTGTCATATCTACGTTTACGTTGATCGTGTTCTGTGAATGCTACATTTCCTGTTCCACTGTCATATCTACGTTTACGTTGATCGTGTTCTGTGAATGCTACATTTCCTGTTCCACTGTCATATCTACGTTTACGTTGATCGTGTTCTGTGAATGCTACATTTCCTGTTCCACTGTCATATCTACGTTTAAGTTGACTATGTTCTGTGAATGCTACATTTCCTGTTCCACTGTCAGATCTACGTTTACGTTGACTATGTTCTGTGAATGCTACATTTCCTGTTCCACTGTCAGATCTACGTTTACGTTGATCGTGTTCTGTGAATGCTACATTTCCTGTTCCACCGTCATATCTACGTTAACGTTGATCGTGTTCTGTGAATGCTACATTTCCTGTTCCACTGTCATATCTACTTTTACGTTGATCGTGTTCTGTGAATGCTACATTTCCTGTTCCACTGTCATATCTACGTTTACGTTGATCGTGTTCTGTGAATGCTACATTTCCTGTTCCACTGTCATATCTACGTTTACGTTGATCGTGTTCTGTGAATGCTACATTTCCTGTTCCACTGTCATATCTACGTTTACGTTGACTATGTTCTGTGAATGCTACATTTCCTGTTCCACTGTCATATATACGTTTACGTTGACTATGTTCTGTGAATGCTACATTTCCTGTTCCACTGTCATATCTACGTTTACGTTGATCGTGTTCTGTGAATGCTACATTTCCTGTTCCACTGTCATATCTACGTTTACGTTGATCGTGTTCTGTGAATGCTACATTTCCTGTTCCACCGTCATATCTACGTTTACGTTGATCGTGTTCTGTGAATGCTACATTTCCTGTTCCACTGTCATATCTACGTTTACGTTGATCGTGTTCTGTGAATGCTACATTTCCTGTTCCACTGTCATATCTACGTTTACGTTGATCGTGTTCTGTGAATGCTACATTTCCTGTTCCACTGTCATATCTACGTTTAAGTTGACTATGTTCTGTGAATGCTACATTTCCTGTTCCACTGTCATATCTACGTTTACGTTGACTATGTTCTGTGAATGCTACATTTCCTGTTCCACTGTCAGATCTACGTTTACGTTGATCGTGTTCTGTGAATGCTACATTTCCTGTTCCACCGTCATATCTACGTTAACGTTGATCGTGTTCTGTGAATGCTACATTTCCTGTTCCACTGTCATATCTACTTTTACGTTGATCGTGTTCTGTGAATGCTACATTTCCTGTTCCACTGTCATATCTACGTTTACGTTGATCGTGTTCTGTGAATGCTACATTTCCTGTTCCACTGTCATATCTACGTTTACGTTGATCGTGTTCTGTGAATGCTACATTTCCTGTTCCACTGTTATATCTACTTTTACGTTGATCGTGTTCTGTGAATGCTACATTTCGTGTTCCACTGTTATATCTACTTTTACGTTGATCGTGTTCTGTGAATGCTACATTTCCTGTTCCACTGTCATATCTAATTTTACGTTGATCGTGTTCTGTGAATAGTACATTTCCTGTTCCACTGTCATATCTACGTTTACGTTGATCGTGTTCTGTGAATCTACATTTCCTGTTCCACTGTTATATCTACCTTTACGTTGACTGTGTTCTGTGAATGCTACATTTCCTGTTCCACTGTTATATCTACTTTTACGTTGACTATGTTCTGTGAATGCTACATTTCCTGTTCCACTGTTATATCTACTTTTACGTTGATCGTGTTCTGTGAATAGTACATTTCCTGTTCCACTGTCATATCTACTTTTACGTTGATTGTGTTTTGTGAATAGTACATTTCCTGTTCCACTGTCATATCTACGTTTACGTTGATCGTGTTCTGTGAATGCTACATTTCCTGTTCCACTGTTATATCTACTTTTACGTTGACTGTGTTCTGTGAATGCTACATTTCCTGTTCCACTGTTATATCTACTTTTACGTTGATCGTGTTCTGTGAATGCTACATGTCATATTCGACTTTTAAACCTAATTGGACTTGTTATAATGTTTAAAGCTACAGACCCTCTATATAAATCGATTTCTTCTTTGTAGGCGTGTCTTTATTTGTAACTTCATGTTCACCAGCTCATGTCGAAATCGGGTATTTAAGCGAGCAAATATAATGTAGGACATCATTTATTGTATAGACATCGACCAGTGCACATCGTACCTGTACACGGGTAACATTATGATTTACAGAAGAAAAAAAGAGTTGCCTCTTTCGTGACTCGAACACTCGACCTTCTGATTTCAAGTCAGGTGCTCTATCACTGAGCTACAACGCTGCTTGAGAAAATGGTATACAAACTACAATTTATTATGAGGTAAAATAACTTAACATATATTTGAACGCAAATCAAGATGAATCCATAAATATATAGATCATCTTGTCGGACGTGTAAATTAGCATTGCCTGGTGTAATACTAGATGTTATCAATATGAAACCAATATTCCGCCTCAAAACAACAATATATCGACTTGTTATTTAGCGCATGATGAGTTTGTTTGTGTGCTAGTTATTACGTAATGCCTATTTAGTGTTAATAATGCCAGAACAAACCAATAAATAGCCTTGGTCTAGTGGTTAAATGTACGGCCTTCAAAACTTAAAAAGCAACGGCTGTGGTTCAAATCCCGTTCCGGGCAAGTACTTTTTTTTATCACATATATTCTGAAGCCGTATCGGTTTATCGATGTTACCTGTACGAAGGCAAAATAAAAATGTGATATTTTACGCATCGATTTCTGCCTAATATACCGACTTTCGAGGTGTTCGTCGATTTGAGACTATTTCACACGTAACTCATTCATATTCATGAGTTATTACCAGTTAATATAGAGGGTCTGTAGCTTTAAGTAGTGAATCTCTACTTGCAAAATTGCCCGGGACACCATTTTTTTATAAATGCATATTAAACTACCAAAGAAGCTCAAATGACTGTCAACACTTCGTTATATAATTGTCTAAAATAACAAAAAAATATATACATAAAGCTACAGAGTCCCTATATCAATTGATTTCTTGTAGGCATGTCTTTATTTGTAAATTCATGTTCATCAGCTCATGTCGAAATCGGGTATTTAAGCGAGCAAATATAGCGCAGGAAACCATTTACTGTATATACATCGACCAGTGAACATCATACCTATACACAGGTAACAGTAATTTTTACAGAAAAAAAAAGTTATCTTCTTTCGGGGCTCGAACACACGACCTTCTGATTTCAAGTCCTGTGCTCTATCCACTGAACTACAACGCTACATGAGAAAATAGTATACTAACTACCATATATTATGAGGCAAAATAACTTAACATATTTTAACGCAACTAAAGATGGATCAATAAATATGCAGTCCATATTGTCGCACGTGTAAATTAACATTGCCTGGTGTAATACTGTATCTTATCAATATGAAACTAATACTTCGCCTCAAATCAACCATATCTCGACTTTTTATTTAGCGCTTGATGAGTTTGTGTGCGCGCTCTTGTTATTACGTAATGCCTATTTAGTGTTAAAAATGCAACAAAATACCAATAAATAGCAGTGGTCTAGAGGTTCAGCGTACATCTTTCAAATCTTACAAGTGCAAGTATTTTTTATCACATATATTCTGGAGCCGTATATTTATCGATGTTACCTGTACGGAGGCTAAATAAAAATGTGAAATTTTACGTATCGATTTCTCCTTATATACCGAATCGTCGATTTGAAACTACTTCACACGTGACTCATTCATATTCATGAGTTCAAGTTCTCGGTTTTGATTGGCCAGTGCGCTGAAGATATGACCCGATATCAACGTCTCGTGACGCTGTTGACCATCGACTATTTCCTTCTTACTTTTGAGGGTAATTTAGTGGTAAGTAGTGTTTTTGCAATTTTAAAGACAGTTGTACACCAACATTTTGATAAACCTCAAATTTAAATAATAAAAACATGCGCCACATTTGGCGACGTTTAATGTTGACGTACACATTGAACGTCAGTACACATTGAACGTCACGTACAAACCAAAGAAGGAGCACGACACGGAGAAACTGGCCGAATGAAACATACAAAGTGTTTAACTATGTTGTTTCTTACATATAAATAGTAAACACTTTGCAGTATGACAAATACGTTATTTGGACTATTTACTAGGTCACATTCCAATTGTGTAAAATTTATATTCATGGCTGGGAATGTGGGCCCTTGTTTCTTGTTTGGAATCAAAAACACTAATATTATAATAATTTATACTATGTTTGTTTGTATATTCATATATACAATAATATTATAATAATTTATACTATGTTTGTTTGTATATTCATATATACATGATTATTTATGTGTTATACCTATATTACCTATAAATGCTGCCTTGTTTGGGGATATCTTTATTTACACTGTCCCGTTTTATATTGGAATGACAATATGGTGAAGTTTGGTGCACCCTAGAACCTGGGTTAAACTCCCAGCGGCCTTTTTTCCACTGACTGTTCCAAGACTGTAGCCCTATTGTCAACCTTTTTATGTTTGTGATGTCATATATTGCCTTTTATTTATCTTTGTAATTTTGTATTGTTTATGTACGTGCTTTTGGTTAACTGTGGTCCTTGAATGCTACATTCGACTTTTATATCTACTTAAACTACTCCACTATCTATCACGGTAGAACTTGTCCGCCGGATATGAAACTTTGTATGAAGGTTGGCATGAAGTAAATGATATACCCCTTTTGAGTCAGCCATTGTTACACTCCTATGTGGATGTGTACATACCTTTTTTGATGTGCTTTCATAAACTGGTTTACCTGCATCAACACACGTTATGTTCTATTTCTAGTTTGTAGTTGCGGTCGTCGTTTTAGCTTATGCAACCCGTGTTGTTGTTTATTAATGTGTGTTAGATAAAAGTATGGCAACCAAACACATTGTACACTTTATGTAAAATAGTAAAAACTAAACTAAACGCAATGTAACACAAAGTACCACATTTAAATGAAATCAAATGAACCAATTAAATAGCCAATGAACAGGAGAATAAACAACATACATATTGGTGAAGACAGGGCGTTGTTCTTCTTCTTATAAAAGAAAAGTCTACATATAATAAAAAAAATAAAAATAAAAAGATACGATATACACGTAGGTATAAACGTCGAACAGGAAATAAACAACATACATATTGGTGAAGACAGGGCGTTGTTCTTCTTCTTATAAAAGAAAAGTCTACATATAATAAAAAATAAAAAAAATAAAAAAAATAAAAGATACGATATACACGTAGGTATAAACGTCGAACAGGAAATGAACAGTCAACCAAAAGCACTCGACATACCAAACAACCATTATAGAAGCAAAGCATGAGACTCCACAAAGATAAAAGGGTTGGCAATAAAGTATGTTCATAATATATGGAATATATCATATTCCCATAAAAATATATCATATTCCCATAAAAAGATATCATATTCCCATATACTTTTTACTCTGAAAAAAAAAGAGTATGATAATGGACCTTTGGAAACGGCCGAGCACGACACATACGAAATATTGCAGTCTCTGTTTGATAGAGACTGTTCATGAGCGGTAGTAAAATATGCTAGTTACCGCTCACGCCCTCTAGCCCCGGGTTGAGCAGAACTCAATATTCATAAAATCAATAGAACAAAATTTGAAGCAGTCTTCCTGTCTGTATTACGATTTGCTGGAAAACATTTAGAGTACCATTCAACTTGTAATTTTTGTATATTACCCAAAAAAACTTGTATTGGAATTCAGATAGTATAAGTAGTCCATTTTATCTCAAATATTTGATGGGGGAAAAGTATTCTGGAACATGTTATAGCTAATGTCTAGGTATTTTAGTAGTTCTTTATAAAAGTCATATACATGAAGAACTGAAATTAGCTCATTGGTACCACCAGAGGTGGAACATTCCATAGAAAGACGAAGAGATACCGGTAATATTTTTGTAGACTTTTGTATGACTTAACTTTGGGTCCAAAATGTCACAATATAAAACACACTCACACACACACACATCTTTGAAATCCGGAAGACTTTTCCTATAAATACTTTTCATTTATTTAAAAGATTTTTCTGTTGGTTTAACGGATTTAATGGTTCATTTTGCACTATATATATATAATAAATTTACTTGTTATACTAGATTGAAGGTAAAATCTTGCTTTCCACAAACATGCATTTAATGCATTTAAAATTTGGGTCAAAAAGTTCAAAATTTACAAATATCATTGAAAAATCACGGAAATTGGAACATATTTTAAAACGTCATCGGATGCATTTGGTTCAGCAAGTTCACTATAAATCTTAACACATAAAAAAGTTTCAAAGGTATAAAGTTTACGAATAATTCGGTAAACAAATTCGGTTTAAAAAAAATACTGAAAACTGGAATGCACTGTTGAAAAAAAAAAGTTTTTGTTTAATTTAATAAAATGATTATTGAATATGGGGCAAATTTATTTAAGTTTCAAATGGATATACTTTATTCTACTAAAGTTGGATTAACATCTTTCAAACGTTAACCAAAATTATTGAGCATATGTATGGCGCTTTAAAAACGAGCTGATCAATTTACAGACATGCTATAGTTCTTCTTATAATATGTATATATGTTATAGTATTTTGTAATGCTTAGTTTTTGTATAAAATATAAACGAACCTCCCTGTAAGTTATTCGGCGTGTGTGTGTTGCGTTGCTGGACCATTATTTCGAAGCTTACATAAATTAATTAAACGTACAGATATATAAGTCAAGTGAGTCTGATAAAGCTATACAAGCGTCGAACAGAAGTCAGCCGAAGTAGGAGTTCAAAGTAGATATAATAATCGAACAGGAAAAGTAGCATTCAAGGACGACAGTCAACCAGAAACACACACAGAAACAAAGAACAACTTTAAAGATGAATAAAAGGCAAGATAAGACATCACAAACGCGAATAGGTTGACAATATGGCTACCGCCGTGGAACGGTCAGTGGCAAAAAAGCCACTAGGGATTTAAACCAGATTCCAGGGTTCACCAAGCCTCACTCTTACTATATTTTCATCCCAGTAAACGGGATAGTGTAAATAAAGATATCCCCGCCAGGTCATAATCTCTAACAAACAAGGCAAAATTAATAGGCAATATAAGTAAAACACATAAATGACCATGTATATATAATATAAAAAACATAAGCCTAGGAAGCCAAAGTCGAACAGGAGATGTAGTATATACAGAACACAGTCAATCAGACACATTCGTACAAACAACAAAGACATGGGGAAAT
Organism: Cyrtodaria siliqua; assembly: GCA_037043455.1. Classification (NCBI taxonomy): domain Eukaryota; kingdom Metazoa; phylum Mollusca; class Bivalvia; order Adapedonta; family Hiatellidae; genus Cyrtodaria; species Cyrtodaria siliqua. The sequence goes on along the minus strand of JAWPHD010002921.1, from coordinate 20,603 downwards.
GGAAACAAGGTACGCGACACCACAAACATAACAGTAGGCGACACCACAAACATAACAGTAGGCGACACCACAAACATAACAGTAGGCGACACCACAAAACATAACAGGTATACCATATGGGTACTACCTTGGAACGGTATGTGGCAAAAATGTTACTGTGTGTTTAAAAATAAGTATAAAAGTCGAACAGGAAATACAGCTTTCACAGAACACAGTAAACCCAAACACGCAAAAGGACAAAAATGGGCAATGTTAATAAAGAATAATAGCATATGACGTCACAAACACACGCCTTGGAACGGTCAGTAGCAAAAGGGCCTCTGGGGGATTAAACCAGGTTCTAGGGTGCACCAAACCTCACACTTACCCTACTGTCATCCTATTAAAACGGGACAGTTTAAACAAAGAAATAAAGAAATCCCCGCCATGAATTATTCTCTACAACCCTAACCCTAGCCAGCTTTAGTGTGCACCAAACCTCACATTTACCCCCAGTGTCATCCCAATAAAACGGGACAGAGTAAATAAAGAAAAAATCGTCAGGCTATTTCCTCTAATTGACTAGGCAGCCTTAATTGCGTTTTCTGTTAAATGGTTAAATAGGTGCAATATATAACATATGTATTAAAAGAGCAGTAACTATAAAATAAAACAAAAGCTATGACAACATATTAATTTGAGACTCAATATTCATTCACGTTATGTTCTTATTCCTTATAATAGGATCTGTTTAAGTGGTGATATATTGAGTTGCGTCCCTTTATTGCAGTTTTGTAACTTTCGTGTTATGTGTTTGATAGTATGTCTTTTAGATAGATCGTCTGTCAGTTTATCACCTTGCGCTCAATGTTTCGCGAACAGCATAAACTTTACATCTATGGTTATCTTCCACCAATAATAAAACACTGAGTTTATTTTAGAATTTATTGTATAAATTCCAAAATTAATATGTCATATTTGGTACTAAATTTGTTATCATTCCATTGCTAATATCATGTTGACATTTGCTTTTCAATAGGTTGAACCATTAAGGGACTGTCGCTTGATAAAGAGGATAGGGGAGTAAAGTAAAAATGTCAAAATGTACACTCTCTTTTGCAACTAAGTATAGTTTATATACCGTGTCATACATTAGTGGAGGATTTATTGGTATCTGTATGTTTTATTATCTCTTAGCCTGCTAAGAGCGACTACAACAGTCACAGCAGCCAGTAAACCCAGGCTGATCAGGGTTTACACTGTATGGCTGCTCATCAGTCATTTAACCAAAACACCCCTTTGTAACATAAATGGAATGGTCTAAATTTAAAGAAAGGACAGTCCATTATATATTCATAGCGCGCTAAAGGTTAAATACGTCTCCCAAAACGCTATGTGTACAATTATGGAAGCGTATAGGGACCCCACTAATATTTTATTTGCATGACATATATTTCGTCATAACGTCTTAATATTAGACGATCATGGGATAAAATCCACGTAAATTTTTTTTCTCGTCAACTTTATTTAAAATAAAACATATATCTAGTTATTTCGTTATATTTTACCGTAATGTTTTCACCGTTGGCGGGAACAAAACAGAAAATGGCAGCCTTCCCGCGGTCAATTCGGGTTTGGTGTTTCCAAAGAAGTATTAAAAAAGCCGTCTGTACAGACCAGAATAACCCTATGCACTGTATATAGACCATAAGAACTATGTACGCTGTATACATACCATAAGAATATTATACACTGTTAAAAGGGCATAAGAACCTTATACACTGTCTACAGACCATAAGAACCATATGCACTGTATATAGACCATAAGAACTATGTACGCTGTATACATACCATACGAATATTAAACTCTGTTAAAAGGGCATAAGAACCATATGCACTGTATACAGACCATAAGAACCATATGCACTGTATATAGACCATAAGAACTATGTACGCTGTATACATACCATAAAAATATTATACACTGTTAAAAGGGCATAAGAACCATATGCACTAAATACAGACCATAAGAACCATATGCACTGTATACAAACCATAAAAACCATATGCACTGTATACAAACCATAAGAACCATATGCACTGTATACCAACCATAAGAACCATATGCACTGTATACAAACCATAAGAACCATATGCACTGTATACAAACCATAAGAACCTTATACACTGTATACAGGCCTAAGAACCGTATAATTATACTGTGTACATACCATAAGAACCTTATACACTGTATACAGGCCTAAGAACCTTATAATTATACTGTGTACATACCATAAGAACCTAGGGGGCGTGAATGGTAGTAAGCATATTTCACTACCGTTCATGAACAGTCTCAATCTAACCGAGACTGCAATATTTCGTATTTATCGTGCTCTGCCGTTTCCAAAGGTCCACTCTCATACTCTTTTATACATTGTGTACAGACCATAAGAACCTTATACATTGTATACACGCCATTATAGCCATACATTGTATACAGACCATTATAGCCATACATTGCATACAGACCATTATAGCCATACATTGTATACAGACCATTATAGCCATGTCTGCTGTAGATGATCCATCAAGTTAGTGATATCATTATTCGTATGTGCTTTTTATTGAGGTCGGTGTAATATCTGTATCGTGAAACAACTATTTCTTTCTCGATTTAACATTTTGGTCGAGTTATTTTATTACGCAATACGTATAATAAAATCTATCACGACTCTGGTTTTGGCGTTTTACAACTAAAATGTTGACGTTATATCTATATAAAATAGCAAATGTCCACAAGTACCTTATATTAAGACGTTACCACGAAATATATATGTCATGAAAAAGATTTATTAGGAGGTCCCTATGCGCTTCCATAGATAACCCAAGTTTTGAAGAAATGTCATAATACAGATGTAGTATTAAACAAATGCCAACGTGATATCTTGCGTAAGTAGTATATACATGTATGCGGATATACATGTAGGTTTAAAAATCGAACAGGAAATGTACCTTTCACAGAACACAGTCAACAAAACGCTCGCCTCAAAATGTCATAATATAATAACTCTTAACATATATATAAGCATGCCATTGTTTTGACCCTTTGTTGTCGGGCAAATAATGTGACATCTATTATGTTTAATGTGCATTTGCACTTGAAGGCATGTTATATTGTCAGCTACCGGGTATCGTTTTAAGTTTATGTAACGTAGCAACACAAAATAGAATGAGAGTGTTGACTTAATTAAACGCAAGATGCGCGTACTTATCATTTCCCCATGAGGCATGCTACAGGCGCTCAATTGCTCAACATGTTATAAATGTTCTCTGGCAAATAAAAAGACCACATGTTTGACAATGCACCAGATTTTTATTTGGTTACAGTGTTAACTATTTTGTTAAAGTTTGACGTTTTCGATCAAAATGCGTAGAATAAATAAAGTTACACGAATGAACATTATGAAACTTATTTTCTACTCCTTCACAGCAGAAACATGCTACACGTACAACAGCTTTCAGCGATATTTGTTTAATTTTGACATATTTTAAATAAGGGTTGTGTTAGACAAAAGTTTCAATTATAAAACGCAACATAAATTGAAGACTAGATAAGGATATAAAATCAAAATCACATTAAAAATGCATGAACTAATTAACTTTTAAAGGGGGTACATCAGGATTTTTCTAGAAACATCTTTAATTATAAAAATGTTCCATTTCATGATAAAACACTTATATCAATCAAAATATGCTGTTAGAACCATGTTGTTAATGTCTAAACTTTGAATACACCATATAGCTAGGACGGAATCAGACGTAAAATGCTGAAATTAACCATGGTGCGTCACCTAGGATAGCAGATATTACTGTGCTGAATCAATTTCTTTGCAAAACGAGGATCATTTTTAGGCTCATTCATTATGTTTTGGCCATGTAGAATAGAAAATGTTAATATTTGTCAATTTTAAGTCGGACACTTAGACCCCCATGAAAAGCCTGATGTACTCCCTTTAATGTAAAAATGATTGAAGTGTTCAGCGCATTTTGTAAAATATTGAGCTTGTTCACAAAAACTTAGGGCATTATTGTGTTTATCTCCCAACGGTTTTTACCCCCCACCATTACAATCACCATCCTCACCTCCGGGCTCAGGGACTATACATGTCTACCCCAACCACTATAACCACCATCCTCACCTCCGGGTTCAGAGACTATATAACATGTAGGAGTATAACTCCAACCGTCTGAGTGTTCGTCTCTCTTTTTCAACAGATATGGAGCCAAAAGATGTAAAACAAGCTGTTATTTTATTCAACCAAATATAATACCTTTTAATACTCATAAAAAATGCCCTGTTGATAGCATTAGAAATAAAGGGGATATTGACCCCATGGAACGAACAAACACAGTTGCTGTCGTTTTTATCAAAGAACATTTTCCAATCACCATTGTAAACAGCAACAAAGACGATTCGTTTTTACTTTTCACCAATACACACACATCCGCATGCGACTTTTTGTTATGTTTAGAATTTTCTTTAATATAATTGAATAATTTTATGAAATGTTCGTCGTCTGTTTGTTTAAAGATCCACATTGCATTGCAGTTCCGGTTGTTCGGTGTCACGTGACTACTATTTAGACTGTTATCGATATCGAAGTTCCTGTTTGTTCTATGTAGACGTAAGTATGTACAAAATGATGGCCAGTTACTGATGTCTCATCATGCACAGGTACGAGGGCATTCCCATGCGTTGGCACATCATGATCTCCATAAAATTATCTGAAAAAGAGAGAAGAATAAATAATGAATGAATGAATGATGTTTTACGACACGTCGACACATATAGAGGTCATATTGTGCGCAAAAACCGATGAAGAATGGCAGAATAAAATAGCAAGTTATTAAAAACTAATGTAAAAATGTATGTTTAAAACTATTTACATATAAGGGATGAAATGGTAAAAGTAGTAACTATCTATATGTAGGGCAACAAATGCCCGTCAGAGGGCTGTTAATAAGGAAATGCAAATATAAAAAAAAAAAAAAAAAATAAATAAATTTAGCTGGGCATGATTATTACAATCTGGATATAGTATTTATGTTATTTAAAGTTATAAAAAATGAACTTTAATCTGACTTCTGCAATCCTCCTGTATGTTTGCTATTATTTATTGTAGCGATATTCAGTGAATACGGAAATCATCACTCCTAAAGCCAACAACAACAACAACAACAACAACAAAATACCTGAATGTTTAATTTGAGCGGTAAGGTGTCTACATTATTTTAATGACATGCGGTTTTCTAAACAAATGCTGCCTGTTCTTCGTTCACATATTTGTTGTCATGGTGAATTGAGAATACGCCTTATCTAACCAAAGTTTGGTTCCACTGCCTGCTGACACAACGTCATGGGTACACAGGTTATCAAGAACACCTCCTGAAGGTTTAATTGACCAAAATAAATTAATCTCAGATGCATCAAAAGCTTTGGCATAATGGTGTTTCTTTAACGGCCGTAAGACAAGAGGTTGAATGTTTGGAGATGTTTGTTATAATGCAGGCACTAGAATTAGAAATAAAACAGGCTTTGTATTGTTTTTGTGTAATTTAAGAATCAATTACATAGCGGGTTTGTTTCGTGTTTGGCCTAAAATAAAAAGCAGTATACTGAGATGAAGGGAAATGACATCATCCTCAGTACCTCAGTAAATTCAACTCGGGTATAATATAATTCCTGCTCCCGAAAAATAAAAATTTACAGGTTAATTATTTTATCAGCAGAAACTTAAACAAAAGTGTTGAGACTTGCTTAATTGCTCGATTTCAACTTACAAAAAATATTATGAAAAGGGAAATTTTGAAATCGCCGAACACGATAAATGTAGAAAATTATTGCAGTCTCGGTTTGACTGAGACTGTTCATGAACGGATAAAACCAATACTTTTATTATATATTTTTTGAACTTTTGACGTGATCAGACTCCTTGTCAATATGGGATTCAGAGAGCATTTTGCGTATAACTTTATACATATGATATGTAAGAATAGAAGTTTGCTTCAGTATCACTGTAGAGGGTCAAACAAAGTCTGAACAAAGGTGTATGATAGTGGACAAACTTTTGTTTACCATATTGGCCTGTGTTAAGAAATGCGTGACGGTTTGCAATGACTCGTCGTCAAAATGGCTCTAGTCTAATTTTAGAAACAACGAAAAAGTGATTTAAGCTATTAGATATTAACACCGGATGATTATGTGGAGGGTGTATCATTATTGACCATAATAAGTAAATGTATGTACGATATCCTATAGATATGGCGCCGGTCAACATTGCAGTTGCCATTGCATTTGAGCGCTGTAGTTTCTATAGAACCATTTTCCTCATTGTTATACCCGTTTAATTTGCATTGATACAACTTTATATTGTCGTTGTATAACTTCTGACTTTTATCAATTATCTCCCAAGAACAAAACTGTCTGGAAACTGTTTGAAGGCATGGTATATACATAAGTCGGTACCCTTGAAGCGTAAGATTGAATACTAAATAAATGTTACATATAAGTCTTCAGTGATTTATGTTACGTTACAACAAAGCCTTCATATACACGTGTTACATTTTCCGCAACACTATGGATTTTGTTTGTCATGTGTGTATGGTGTTTTACGTAACACTGATGAAGGACACAAATGGGCATTCGTGGAGATCTATACTGAAAGGAAAACGAAACGCATAATGGGTATTTTCGCATATATTGTATGTTTAATATGCTACTGCTAATCGAATGGTACAGGGCGATATTAGGCCTGCCCTTTCGGAAAGAAGGTTTAAACAGTACCGAACACAATCAATGGTTACCCCTTTAAAGTTTCATTTTCGACAGAATGCGCATTTGACTCAAGCAGGTCAGCAAACTTAGGCTTTAAACGTTTCAATATCTTAACATTAAACACAATACTGAAATGGCTTGACCTTTTCGAGCAAAACTTCAACATTAATGAATTTCGTGTAACACAGCATACTTTGATTAAAAGGTCTACTATATGACAGAGTTGTCCTTTCTGTAATTAGTTGTAGCCCCTTTTTGTACAAAACACGTTGAGATAGAATATTACGTGGAAATAGGTGTATATAATAGTGTTGTACAGGCAATTTTTGATTATGCGTTCTTTTTCCTTTCAGTATAGTAGCTGCGTGACTCATAGTGTGACTATGCGGAGGAACTTAGGCATGTTATAACTTTATTACATATATGGTTTTGTAGTAGCACATACATAATATAGAATATTTTATCACACTTAATTCTCCCAATAACATGAAAGTGTAGTATAACACAACTTTTTTTTTTTCTTTTATTTAGTATATAGTTAGAAAGAAAAGACAACATTTCTGAATATGTGTTACATGATTAATGTTGAATGTCATATCGCAGCTATTCTGTATCGCACCTTTGACAACCATTTATATCAGGCCATCCTTAAAAATATGGTTGTTTACTGTTTCCCGACCCAGGATTTTGTAAGTGGGTAGGTGATTTTTTTTGATTTTTTTTTATTGATTTTTTTTGCTGCAGACAATAAAAACCTTACAAAATGAAAGAAAAATATACTAAATAGAGTTAAAAAAAATGTTAAAAAATTACTATAAAAAGATTTCGGTCGGGACTTTTTTCGTTGGTAGGTAGGGAAACAGCAAACCAACAATTGTTTATGGTCGGCCTCACAAACCTTTATCAAACTCCGATATAGTAAACCTGTATTACAACTCGCAAAAACAATTGCAACTTATTATTTTAAGACTGTTTTTATATGGGTTATTTTACGTGAAATTTAAATGTTTTGATAAAATTAACATATATATTACTCCAAAAGTGTACATGCAATAACAATGTAACTGTTATTTATAGTAATATAATATGATAGTTGTTTACAGTGTTGACAAAAATAAACGATGAAAAAATATATATAATATATTATGATAAGTGGAATATGGCACTGCTCTGTAAAACACGTGTAAACCAAAACACCAAACATGAACTATTTTAAAACATAAGTAAGTATAACATTTCACTTTGACTTTGACAAAGACAGTCTTCTCAAATATTTTGATTATGCATATTCACACTAATATTGCTTTATGTTGAATTACAAACTTTGCAACACATATTGTATATATACACTAAACCAAATTGCTAAGTACCAACCTAAGCATATGTCAATAATATTCTCATTGTTTTGTGTATTTTGAGCTTGATTAGAGATACGGTTAAACTGCAAAATAACGAGTATAAATCGTCTGCTCTGATTGCATGAACATATTTTAAAACTTTGAAGTCAATGTGTTTTCTTAGAAATAAGATATAACACTTATACAACTGGGTATATAGGATTTTATTAGGTACTTCGAATTAGTGAAGCTTTCGATGTTCCTAATTCTAAAATATGCCAGTTAAAATTATTTTGACATCATGTTTTACTAGCATTACCACTACAAATGCGTTTGCAAAAGACATTTTCGACATATTTAATGTTAACGCTGAATTACAGCTACTTGAAAATTTCAAACAATATTCAATTTAAAGGGAGGTAATTTAAGATTATCCATATTTCATTTTTTTTATAGACGGAAAATCTGCGATAAATGGGTCTTTTTTTCTTTTTTTTTCTATTATTTCATACCAATTTTAAGAATTTTATATCTTTAAGCGATCTTTGACTCATGTTATGTGTTTCATCAGTACATTTCATGTTTTCATATAAAGGGAGGGTAACTCTCAAAAGGCGTATGACAGCGCTTATAATGTATGTACAAGAGTAAAGAGTCATGTTAACAGTATCAAATATAATTTATCACATACATGTTTATAAATATAAAGTTGCATTGCGTGAAGCAATGACGGGTTAAAAACCGAATAGTTCTCAGCCAATACAAGAAAAACAAACAAGGACAATCTGTCGTCTATATTCCAGTGGCTCCTAGTAGGCGACATCGCACCAATATATAAGATAAATTTTCGAATAATAAAGGACAGATAACCTTCAGACGATATGTCCAAAGAACCAGCAAATGAACATGTATATGTCCTGAGAGTTTGGCACTTCTGGAGACACAATGAAATTATATAAATATTGGTGAAAAACTAAAAAAAAAAAACTATTAAAAAATTCACAGTTATAAGACAGTAGTTTCAGAAAGTGTGCTATCATGCAACTGAAAGGGGTAAATCTAAATCAGGAACTAAATAGGCATTTTCCTTAATTTTTAAATTGAAACGTTTAACCCAAATGATTCAATACCCTCTAACCCAATGTACATGTAGTCACCACAATAACAACACCACTTACCCATTCCCAGCATTGCCATCATTCCCATCATGCCTCCGGTACCACCTGCACGACGACTACCACTCCCTTGACCGCGACCCGCGTACTGGGCCACTAAAGCGGCTGCTCCTCCGGAACTCCTACCTTGCTGGCCTGGGAAACTCTGGCAAGACACGAGCACCGCCATACAGGCTACGACCAATAATCCTATAACTATCTTCATGTTTCGATCTTAAAGCTTCTGTTTCAAAAATAAATGAAATAACCTCACTGCAATTGTATCACTTTATCCGGTTAAGTTAATAAACGCGAATTGTGTAATTCCTGTATCGGTATTGCTAAGGAGTAGCTACTTCTTACGGCAAAATGGCAGTCTGATCGCTAAGATATTAACCAAAATTACTACCTTTCACCACTAACAAAAAGTTACTACTGCCGAAAAGCAAAGACGTAAAAGGGCTTGAATAATAATTACGTCATGTGTCAGGCGTTTGCCGTCTATCAAACGGTTTTTAATGTTAATGAGATATGCATAATGGCAAAGAACGTGTTGACGTAAGTTGGATCGTGATAGAACAGTATATTATATACCTGGTACGAATTCTCATTAACTGGAAGTATGGCAGACATTTAGAGATACACAATGTACTTGTCAAACATTTTAACCGAACGGCGGTAGTTACACTGTATAGTTCATATAAATGTAGGTATGCAAATAATTGAAATATATATTTCATATTAAAGTAGGAATAAAAATAGTTTACACCATATATTTCATATACAAATAGATATACAAATAGTTTACAGTATATATTTTATATAGCAGTAGGTATACAAATAGTTTACAGTATATATTTCATATAAAAGTAGGTATAAAATACTTTACACTATATATTCCATATAAAAGGTATAAAAATAGTGTACACTATATATTCCACATAAAGGTAGATATAAAATAGCTCACACTATATACTTCATACAAAAGTAGGTATACAAATAGTTTACACTACATGTATATTTCATATAAAGGTAGATATTAGAACTTTTTATCCTCGGGAGTGACGCCTCGCACTATAGTACCCATCTCGGGTCAGTAGTCACTCCTCTGATAAATAGTTCCAACCAATGACTTCTAAGGAATTAAATAGTTGTATACTATCTATTTCATATCGAAGTAGATATACAGTTAGTTGACACTATATATTGCATAACAAAGTAGATATACAAATAGTGTACACTATATATTGCATAACAAAGTAGATATAGAAATAGTTAACACAATATATTCCATATAAAAGTAAGTATAAAAAAGTGTACACTATATATTTCCTATAAAAGTAGGTATAAAACAGTTTACACTAAATATTGCATATAGCAGTAGGTATAAAATAGTTTCACTATATATTTCATATAAAAGTAGGTATAAACTAGTTTACACTATATATTTCATATAAAAGTAGATATACAAATAGTGTACACTATATATTACATATAAAAGTAGGTATAAAATAGTTTACACTATATATTCCATATAAAAGTAGGTATACAAATGGTTTACACTATATATTTCATATACAAGTAGGTATAAAATAGTTTACATTATATATTGCATATAAAAGTAAGTATAAAAAAATTACACTATATATTACATATAAAAGTAGGTATACAAATAGTGTACACTATATTTTACATATAAAAGTAGGTATACAAATAGTGTACACTATATATTACATATAAAAGTAGGTATACAAATAGTTTACACTATATTTTACATATAAAAGTAGGTATACAAATAGTGTACACTATATTTTACATATAAAAGTAGGTATACAAATAGTGTACACTATATTTTACATATAAAAGTAGGTATACAAATAGTTTACACTATATATTCCATATAAAAGTAGGTATAAAATAGTTTACACTATATATTCCATATAAAAGTAGGTATAAAATAGTTTACACTATATATTACATATAAAAGTAGGTATACAAATAGTTTACACTATATATTACATATAAAAGTAGGTATACAAATAGTTTACACTATATTTTACATATAAAAGTAGGTATACAAATAGTGTACACTATATTTTACATATAAAAGTAGGTATACAAATAGTTTACACTATATATTACATATAAAAGTAGGTATACAAATAGTGTACACTATATTTTACATATAAAAGTAGGTATACAAATAGTGTACACTATATTTTAAATATAAAAGTAGGTATACAAATAGTTTACACTATATATTACATATAAAAGTAGGTATAAAATAGTTTACACTATATATTACATATAAAAGTAGGTATACAAATAGTTTACACTATATTTTACATATAAAAGTAGGTATACAAATAGTGTACACTATATTTTACATAAAAAAGTAGGTATACAAATAGTTTACACTATATATTACATATAAAAGTAGGTATAAAATAGTTTACACTATATATTACATATAAAAGTAGGTATAAAATGGTTTACACTATATATTACATATAAAAGTAGATATAAAATAGTTTACACTATATATTACATATAAAAGTAGGTACAAAATAGTTTACACTATATATTACATATAAAAGTAGGTATAAAATAGTTTACACTATATATTACATATAAAAGTAGGTATACAAATAGTTTACACTATATATTACATATAAAAGTAGGTATACAAATAGTTTACACTATATTTTACATATAAAAGTAGGTATACAAATAGTGTACACTATATTTTACATATAAAAGTAGGTATACAAATAGTGTACACTATATTTTACATATAAAAGTAGGTATACAAATAGTTTACACTATATATTACATATAAAAGTAGGTATAAAATAGTTTACACTATATATTACATATAAAAGTAGGTATACAAATAGTTTACACTATATTTTACATATAAAAGTAGGTATACAAATAGTGTACACTATATTTTACATATAAAAGCAGGTATACAAATAGTTTACACTATATATTACATATAAAAGTAGGTATAAAATAGTTTACACTATATATTACATATAAAAGTAGGTATAAAATAGTTTACACTATATATTACATATAAAAGTAGGTATAAAATGGTTTACACTATATATTACATATAAAAGTAGGTATAAAATAGTTTACACTATATATTACATATAAAAGTAGGTATACAAATAGTTTACACTATATTTTACATATAAAAGTAGGTATACAAATAGTGTACACTATATTTTACATATAAAAGTAGGTATACAAATAGTGTACACTATATTTTACATATAAAAGTAGGTATACAAATAGTTTACACTATATATTACATATAAAAGTAGGTATAAAATAGTTTACACTATATATTACATATAAAAGTAGGTATACAAATAGTGTACACTATATTTTACATATAAAAGTAGGTATACAAATAGTTTACACTATATATTACATATAAAAGTAGGTATAAAATAGTTTACACTATATATTACATATAAAAGTAGGTATACAAATAGTTTACACTATATTTTACATATAAAAGTAGGTATACAAATAGTTTACACTATATTTTACATATAAAAGTAGGTATACAAATAGTGTACACTATATTTTACATATAAAAGTAGGTATACAAATAGTGTACACTATATTTTACATATAAAAGTAGGTATACAAATAGTTTACACTATATATTACATATAAAAGTAGGTATAAAATAGTTTACACTATATATTACATATAAAAGTAGGTATACAAATAGTTTACACTATATTTTACATATAAAAGTAGGTATACAAATAGTTTACACTATATATTACATATAAAAGTAGGTATAAAATAGTTTACACTATATATTACATATAAAAGTAGGTATACAAATAGTTTACACTATATTTTACATATAAAAGTAGGTATACAAATAGTGTACACTATATTTTACATATAAAAGTAGGTATACAAATAGTTTACACTATATATTACATATAAAAGTAGGTATAAAATAGTTTACACTATATATTACATATAAAAGTAGGTATTCAAATAGTTTACACTATATATTACATATAAAAGTAGGTATAAAATAGTTTACACTATATATTACATATAAAAGTAGGTATAAAATAGTTTACACTATATTTTACATATAAAAGTAGGTATACAAATAGTTTACACTATATATTACATATAAAAGTAGGTATAAAATAGTTTACACTATATATTACATATAAAAGTAGGTATACAAATAGTTTACACTATATATTACATATAAAAGTAGGTATAAAATAGTTTACACTATATATTACATATAAAAGTAGGTATAAAAAAGTTTACACTATATATTACATATACAAGTAGAAAATAGTTTACACTATATATTACATATAAAAGTAGGTATAAAATAGTTTACACTATATATTACATATAAAAGTAGGTATAAAATAGTTTACACTATATATTACATATAAAAGTAGAAAATAGTTTACACTATATATTACATATAAAAGTAGGTATACAAATAGTTTACACTATATATTACATATAAAAGTAGGTATAAAATAGTTTACACTATATATTCCATATAAAAGTAGGTATAAAATAGTGTACACTATATATTACATATAAAAGTAGGTATACAAATAGTGTACACTATATATTCCATATAAAAGTAGGTATACAAATAGTTTACACTATATATTCCATATAAAAGTAGGTATACAAATAGTTTACACTATATATTACATATAAAAGTAGGTATACAAATAGTTTACACTATATATTACATATAAAAGTAGGTATACAAATAGTTTACACTATATATTACATATAAAAGTAGGTATACAAATAGTTTACACTATATATTACATATAAAAGTAGGTATACAAATAGTGTACACTATATATTCCATATAAAAGTAGGTATACAAATAGTTTACACTATATATTCCATATAAAAGTAGGTATACAAATAGTTTACACTATATATTCCATATAAAAGTAGGTATACAAATAGTTTACACTATATATTCCATATAAAAGTAGGTATAAAATAGTGTACACTATATATTCCATATAAAAGTAGGTATAAAATAGTGTACACTATATATTCCATATAAAAGTAGGTATACAAATAGTGTACACTATATATTCCATATAAAAGTAGGTATACAAATAGTTCACACTATATATTCCATATAAAAGTAGGTATACAAATAGTTTACACTATATATTACATATACAAGTAGGTATAAAATAGTTTACACTATATATTCCATATAAAAGTAGGTATAAAATAGTTTACACTATATATTCCATATAAAAGTAGGTATAAATAGTTTACACTATATATTCCATATAAAAGTAGGTATACAAATAGTTTACACTATATATTTCATATACAAGTAGGTATAAAATAGTTTACACTATATATTCCATATAAAAGTAGGTATAAATAGTTTACACTATATATTCCATATAAAAGTAGATATACAAATGGTTTACACTATATATTTCATATACAAGTAGGTATAAAATAGTTTACACTATATATTGCATATAGCAGTAGGTATACAAATGGTTTACACTATATATTTCATACAAAAGTAAGTATAAAAAAGTTAAAACTATATATTACATATAAAAGTAGGTATACAAATAGTTTACACTATATATTACATATAAAAGTAGGTATACAAATAGTGTACACTATATTTTACATATAAAAGTAGGTATACAAATAGTTTACACTATATATTACATATAAAAGTAGGTATAAAATAGTTTACACTATATATTACATATAAAAGTATAAAATAGTTTACACTATATATTACATATAAAAGTAGGTATAAAATAGTTTACACTATATATTACATATAAAAGTAGGTATAAAATAGTTTACACTATATATTACATATAAAAGTAGAAAATAGTTTACACTATATATTACATATAAAAGTAGGTATACAAATAGTTTACACTATATATTACATATAAAAGTAGGTATACAAATAGTTTACACTATATATTACATATAAAAGTAGGTATAAAATAGTTTACACTATATATTCCATATAAAAGTAGGTATAAAATAGTTAACACTATATTTTCCATATAAAAGTAGGTATACAAATAGTTTACACTATATATTACATATAAAAGTAGGTATACAAATAGTTTACACTATATATTCCATATAAAAGTAGGTATAAAATAGTTTACACTATATATTCCATATAAAAGTAGGTATAAAATAGTTTACACTATATATTATTACATATAAAAGTAGAAAATAGTTTACACTATATATTACATATAAAAGTAGGTATACAAATAGTTTACACTATATCTTCCATATAAAAGTAGGTATAAAATAGTTAACACTATATTTTCCATATAAAAGTAGGTATACAAATAGTTTACACTATATTTTCCATATAAAAGTAGGTATAAAATAGTTTACACTATATATTCCATATAAAAGTAGGTATACAAATAGTTTACACTATATATTCCATATAAAAGTAGGTATACAAATAGTTTACACTATATATTCCATATAAAAGTAGGTATACAAATAGTTTACACTATATATATTACATATAAAATTAGAAAATAGTTAACACTATATATTACATATAAAAGTAGGTATACAAATAGTTTACACTATATATTACATATAAAAGTAGGTATACAAATAGTTTACACTATATATTCCATATAAAAGTAGGTATAAAATAGTTTACACTATATATTCCATATAAAAGTAGGTATAAAATAGTTTACACTATATATTATTACATATAAAAGTAGAAAATAGTTTACACTATATATTACATATAAAAGTAGGTATACAAATAGTTTACACTATATATTACATATAAAAGTAGGTATAAAATAGTTTACACTATATATTACATATAAAAGTAGGTATACAAATAGTTTACACTATATATTACATATAAAAGTAGGTATAAAATAGTTTACACTATATATTACATATAAAAGTAGGTATACAAATAGTTTACACTATATATTACATATAAAAGTAGGTATACAAATAGTTTACACTATATATTACATATAAAAGTAGGTATAAAATAGTTTACACTATATATTCCATATAAAAGTAGGTATAAAATAGTTTACACTATATATTATTACATATAAAGTAGAAAATAGTTTACACTATATATTACATATAAAAGTAGGTATACAAATAGTTTACACTATATATTACATATAAAAGTAGGTATAAAATAGTTTACACTATATATTACATATAAAAGTAGGTATACAAATAGTTTACACTATATATTCCATATAAAAGTAGGTATACAAATAGTTTACACTATATATTCCATATAAAAGTAGGTATACAAATAGTTTACACTATATATTACATATAAAATTAGAAAATATTTACACTATATATTACATATAAAAGTAGGTATACAAATAGTTTACACTATATATTACATATAAAAGTAGGTATACAAATAGTTTACACTATATATTCCATATAAAAGTAGGTATAAAATAGTTTACACTATATATTCCATATAAAAGTAGGTATAAAATAGTTTACACTATATATTATTACATATAAAAGTAGAAAATAGTTTACACTATATATTACATATAAAAGTAGGTATACAAATAGTTTACACTATATATTACATATAAAAGTAGGTATAAAATAGTTTACACTATATATTACATATAAAAGTAGGTATACAAATAGTTTACACTATATATTACATATAAAAGTAGGTATAAAATAGTTTACACTATATATTACATATAAAAGTAGGTATAAAATAGTTTACACTATATATTCCATATAAAAGTAGGTATAAAATAGTTTACACTATATATTCCATATAAAAGTAGGTATAAAATAGTTTACACTATATATTTCATATAAAAGTAGGTATACAAATAGTTTACACTATATATTCCATATAAAAGTAGGTATACAAATAGTTTACACTATATATTACATATAAAAGTAGGTATACAAATAGTGTACACTATATATTACATATAAAAGTAGGTATACAAATAGTTTACACTATATATTTCACATAGCAGTAGGTATAAAAAATTGTTCAGACTATATATTTCATATAAAGGTATTTATATACAAATAAATTACACTATATACTTCATATTAAAGTAGGTATAACATAATTTACATAATCAGACCTTAAGGTTTATGAAAATTATATCATAAGCAAGAACAAAGGAAAACCATTAGAGCTATGGTACAAATAGCGGATATTCCCGTGTCGCGTTTCTTTTTCCTTTCAGTAGATATATATGTATATGTATATATTCGGCGGGGATATCTTTATTTACACTGTCCCGTTTTTTGGGATGACAAAAGGGCAAGAGTGAGGTTTGGTGCACCCTAGAACCTGGTTTAAACCCCCATCGGTCTTGATGTGCCACTGACCGTTCCAAGGCGGTAGCCCTATTGTCAACCATTTTGTGTTTGTCTTATTTTGCCTTTTATTCATCTTTAGAAACGGCCGAACACGATAAATACGAAATATTGCAGTCTCGGTTTGATTGAGACTGTTCATGAACGGTAGTGAAATATGCTTAGTACCATTCAAGCCCCCTAGTCCCGGGTTGAGCAGAACTCAATATTCATAAAAGCAATAGTAGTTGTTCTTTGTTCCTGTGCGTCTTTGTGGTTGACTCTCGTCCTTGAATGCTACTTTTCTGTTCGATTTTTATATCTACTTTTATCAGTATAATCGTTACTTACTGGATTGTTTTTTTGTGCATTATTTTCATAAAGTTCATATAATTGTTTTGAAATTGAGTAAAATTGAATGCATGTTACACATGTGCCTTATGAATAACATACCATTGATTTCAGTTAAATGTCTGTAGTTAAAGGTTTCTAGTTAAAGGTTTCTAGTTAAAGGTTATCTCTTGTTTGTGTTTGTTGCTTCCAAGGGATCCCCTTTTCAGTATTTATCGTAGTTAAATGTTTAGATTTTCAATTGCTCTATCTTCACAGCTCGTCACACTTCAAATTTTCCACGGACATTTTTGCAAAATTGCAATAATGTAGTGCAAATAATGTTCTATATATAATAATTATATTATTATGCAATTATACAATCGTAAACGCTTCGTGTTAAATAAGAAAATTAAATTAATCAGAGTCGCATTATTTGAGGAGTTTGTTTCACTTTGATGGTTGTTGAGACCCAGTGGAACATAAAGTAAAGTTTTAGAATATCTGACTATTGAACATCGTTCAACTTAACCTAGATTTTAAATATTTAACTATTCATTATATTTTGTCACTGGCACTTGATCCTTCGGCTATGCCTTTCTCCTCTCCTATATAATTGTATTGTTTGATAGGTTAAAAACAACAACAACAATACTCTGTACTTCAAAATGAATGTATTCAAACACTGATATATATGCAGAGAATCACATACTTCTAAATAATTAATATAATAAACTATTGCTAGACAATCTTGGTTTTCTCCCAGCCACCTTCTAATAGCGTGGCCATGTCCATTGTAGATAGGTAGACGTTCGTTGACTGGTGATGAAGGTACGAGTATAATGATGTCTGGTAGTTATCGTCAAAACGGAGAAGGATAAATAGAGAGTATCATGTTAGTGCCTGATCACATCCAGTTTATCAGGTGAGGCTGAGAAAAAAATGAAGTCCGAGGCTGTGCCGAGGGCTTCATTTTTTTCGTTCCAAACCTGATAAACTGGATACGATCAGGCACTAACATGATAATCTATTTATCATGTTGATCGTTTAAAATCATTTAATTTACTCTTTTTTTCCGTTTTAAAATACCCAGACGTCATCAAATATACCCTGACGTCATCAAAAGAGGTACTGACGTCATCAAAAGAAGTGCAACTGACGGGATAGGAACGTAACTGCCGAGAAAAGGTTTTATCTTGCACCCTGTTTCTCGGCAGAATTATGCAGATCGACATGATAAAAAACCCCACCTCAAAATGACTTGTATATATAAGGATGATATGTATTGCAAGTAACTATTTATTTACCTTTTGGACATGTGTTAATCTCAGGTAATATAGCACAACTGTGATAGTTATATATGTTTACCAAATACCTGCTTCGAAGAAGCTTCTAGAGAATATGATACTTTTCAGTGATTCTTATTGAACGGGACTGTGCCAGGATATTTAATTGACGAGGCAGTCCTGTTGTTCAAAATGTGTTTGTAGCATGGTCGCTGAAATGCCCTTTGCATTTGCACAGGTGCAAACCATTTAATTGAAAATAACACATGTAGGAATAACTGGTTTACAATAACTAATAGATGAGTATGGTCTCATCGAGTTGGTTGATTTAAACACCGATATTGGCGTAGCCCAACTTCCAATAACTGGCAGTTAGAATTCACACTTATTCTGACAGGTATCCAATTAAACGATTTACACCTGTGCAAATACAAAGGAATGCCAGTGACCATGCTACAACTAGCAGTAATTCTGGTCTCATCTTATTGATTCAACAATTCGATGGACTACGCCTGCCTATCTGGATGTTTAAAACCAACCAACCCGATGAGACTGTATATATTACTTATCTCTGAATATTGGAACATTATCAGGCTGCCTAACGAGACATAAATAGCCATGGTATCAACGGAAGCAATTCGGTAAGACATTATTTAAATTTGAGCAACGCAGTTTCTATACTAAAGGAAACTCGGGAATGTCCGCTATTTATTGTATGTAAATTATGCTGCTGTTAATCGAATGGTACATGGCAACATTAGACTTTTCCTTTCGGAAAAAAGACTAAAACAACACATAACATACCAAATATTATCGCTTCAAAGTTACACGTTTGGCTAAAGCCGGCGAGCAAACCTAGGATGTAAAATGTTGCAATCATTTAAAATTAAATACAGTACAGAAATGACTGATATTTTCAAGGCGGAATTTCAACATTTATAAATTTCGTCATTTATGAATTTCGTGTTACAAAGGATACCTTTTTTAAAAAAGCCTTTCTCTAACTAGCTGCAACCATTTTTTTACCAAACATCTTGGGATTTCTTTGGCACATTACGTATTGCATGAAGTGTGCAGGACATACATTATATAGCAGAAATTCCCGAGTTGCGTTTCCCTTTTCCTTTAGTATATTTCAGAGATATGGTTTCTAGCATATATATATAAACACGTATAGAATATGATATTGAACAAATGCTCAACTTGAAACAAATGGCGTAAACCGATACGAAATAAGTTAACCATATTAATCATGTTAATAAGACGATGC
>JAWPHD010002920.1:0-235501 GCA_037043455.1 Cyrtodaria siliqua | reverse complement strand
AATGGAGTGTCAGTAATTATATTGAGATGGCTGAAGGTGGAAATGCGGAAACACGTAAAAACACATCTCCTATTCGTGGTAAAGTAAAACAAGGTAAACTAACATTGATAATTAATGAAACATTTAGCCTAGATTATTTGGAATTTGTAAACATGTTGTTCAACATTAATATGGAAAGTAAATATTTTAACAATTACACCCAATAAATGAAAGCATCTGTATCTGGATACTCCCATTCTTCATATTGAAGATCATAGGGAGGCACAAGTCGGGGAACAATTAACATGAATGATTAATTTTTTAAAAATACATGTATGTAATTTACAAGATTAAAAGCATAAAAGCACCTGGTACCTATGGGGAAAGTGTGGGGAGGGAGTCTGGACTTATGTCACAGGTGTCATTTGTCACAGAGTATCTTTAAAAATTTTGCAACCCCCCAGTAAAATGGACAACATATAGTAATATAGTCCATTATTTAATGTGTAACATGTTCAGATACAATGAACTGTTCAAGTATATTTTGAAAATTTATTGCAAACTGTCCTTGATACAATGATAGCGCAGTTGGAAGAACGCTAACACAGTAGGCTAGAAACCCTGGGTTCGAACTCAAGTTGAGAATGATTTTTCACGTTGTTTTTTAATTTTCACATCCTCAATATGTTCCTGAATTTACAGTTATACATGAGAACCACTTCTTGTGTTTCTCAAGACATCTTAGACAAACTTTGTGACTCAACCTGTTAGAAAATTATTTCAAATACCATGTTTGCATTTTTCCACACTCTAATTGCATATTTGCATCGCATAGCCTGACGCTCGGGCTCCTCAAAATAAGTTCCGAGCTTGTCTCATTCTGCAGGCATGGAGCATATCGGGCAAGTGCCTTAAAAAATAAATGGTGGTCCCTAAAATTAATGCCTCAATCAAAAATTCTGTGTTAAGAAATGTAAGAACAAAAAACGTATTTTTTGCATACCAGTATTTGCACACCAGTTCTTCAATTTCTGTTTGATACACTGATGAGCAGTCAGTTATATTCAACAAGTTTTCTCAACTTGTGCAATGCTAAAAAAATGCATGTAGGTAGGGACTTCTTTTGTAAAATATTTTGTTTCTATGATCTATCTCTACAGCTTAACCCTCTTTCGAGTATTGTGAGCAGCCTAGTTTCAAGAGAAGGTTTAGGGCATAAAACGTTGATTAACAGTAAGACATACAGACCCAGTTGCGTTCAAGAACCCCCAAAATGCATTCAATTTGCGCTCGTTTGCATTTCATTATTATAATTTTTTTTCAATATTTGAAAAATGCAAGCTTAATTTGGACTGTCCTGCTCTTGCATTAATGGATAACTATGACAACGTATGAAATGCCTTTATATAATTCGAATTATAAATGGATATCAGCTATCCCATAAAGGATACAGTACTTAATATTGTGTAAAAGTCTACATATTTTGGATCACTCCTTGTAATTGTGCTATTTGCGTCATTAATATCTGAAAATAATTTGTTAAAGTAGCTATCCCGCCAACAAGTTAACAGCCAAAATGTACAATATATGTACACAGTTTCTAAATCTATTGACGACGAGATATATATATATATAATTTACGTATTTTGAGAATTCAAACTCTATATAGAGTTATAAATACAATATAAACGGCTTAAATCAGCCCAGGGCTTTTTTCCACAAAATTGGGAAGAGGCCCAGGCCTGTCCATTTTGGGAAAAAAGAACGCGCTTATTTCTCATTTTGGGAAAAATACAAGGTTTCATAAATTAAGTAAATATGACATTAATATACTTTATTTATATTGTCATCCATTATTTACCATAATTATTAACTTTTCCAAGTCGGAATTTACTTAGCAGACAAAAACACACTGCAGAATTCAAGCTTTTTCTCAAATGCTGTTTTCCGATTGGGAAATATTTCTGCCACAGTTGGGAAAAAACAGTCCAATTTTCTGTTGGGAAGAGGCCTTTTACAGGCCTCTGTTATATAAGGTATAAAAGCCCTGCAGCCAGGCCAAACCCACAAGACAGGATCTTCAAATTAAGAGTTACCAACTCATAATTCATTTTATGCATATTCTGTCGGGTATTTCAAAAACCCTTGAATAAACCTGTACTTGTTATCGACACAGATACGTTATTATATGACCTGAACACTTGGACAGAATTTTGATGAAAGCATTGTATGTATAGCCTAGCATGTGTTAAAATGTCGTAAAACACTATTCAAACAAACTAAGTTCCAGGTTTTATTCCCCTGAGGCTATAGACTGGTGACATTTTAATTTATATGTAGATTAATAATACATTAATAAAGAAGTGACTTATATCCACATTTTAAATAAACGCTTGAAGAAAGCTTTTTACAACATGTTTAGGTTCATGCATGTGGTCACAGTATTAAAATGCTGATGGCAAGATGTATGTCCAAGTAAACAAATAGTTGCATCTCTATGTCATATAGATGTGGTCAGTGACTCCTTAAGTTAACAAGCATGTGGTAAGTTAGCCACCTTATGATGTGGTCAGTATGACAAAGTTTAATGACAACATGGAAAACACTGACTTAATTACCCAAAAGCATGTGATGAAACATAAAAGAAATTAACCAAATTAATTGTATACAAATTTGTTTCTACAAATGGATGACTTGTAATAATTATTCTCTTTCAAAGGTGTATTACCCGAGTATTCTCCAGTTAGGAATGTAGATGGTATTTCTACCGATTAATATTACAAAACTACCGTACATGCTTGCTATTTACTTAAAAAGAGTACTAAATGTATCTTTTTAGCTCTACTGGCCAAGGGCCAGCAGAGCTTATGGGATGGTGTGTTGTCCGTCGTCCGTCCGTCCGTCGTCCGTTAACTTTTCTTGTGTACACTCTAGAGGCCACATTTCTGATGCAATCATCATGAAACTTTGTCAGAATGTTTGTCTCAATGAAATCTCGGTCAAGTTCAAAAATGGGTCATGTGGCATCAAAAACTAGGTCACTAGGTCAAATACTTGAAAAAACTTGTGTACACTCTAGAGCTCATATTTGTTACCCAATCTTGATGAAACTTTGTCAAATTGTTTATCTTAATTATGGGTCACATGAAGTTAAAAACTAGGTCACTAGGTCAAATATTGGAAAAACCTTGTGTACACTCTAGAGGCCATATTTTTGACCCGAGCTTGATGCAACTTTGTCAGAATGTTTGTCTTAATTATATCTTGGTCAAGTTTGAAAATGGGTCACATGGGGTTAAAAACTAGGTCACTAGGTCAAATACTTGAAAAGCCTTGTGTACACTCTAGAAGCGGTATTTTTGACCCAATCTTGATGAAACTTTGTCATCATGTTTGTCTTAATTATATCTTGGTCAAGTTCAAAAATGGGTCACATGGTATTAAAAACTATGTCACTAGGTCAAACTTTGGAAAAACCGTGTGTACACTCTAGAGGCCATATTTTTGACCCGATCTTGATGCAATTTTGTCAGAATATTTGTCTCAATTATAGCTTGCTAAAGTTCGAAAATGGGTCACACAGGGTCAAAAACTAGGTCACTAGGTCAAATACTTGAAAAACCTTGTGTACACTCTAGAGGCCATATTTCTGACATGATCTTGATGAAACTTTGTCGAAATGTTGTCTTAATTATATTTTGGTCAAGTTCGAAAATGGGTCCCATGGAGTCAAAAACTAGGTCACTAGGTCAAATACTTGATAAACCTTGTGTACACTCTAGACGCCATATTTTTTTCATTCGATCTTTGCCAAACTTTACCAGATTGTTAATGTCAATAACAGCCCGGTAAAGTTTTTTTTATTTTTTTATTTTTTTTATTATCTCTTCTGGCCAAGTTCGAAAACCAGCCAGATCAGACCAGTAACGGCGGAGTTGTGGCTCTTGATTTAGTTAAAAATGCTATATTCTGCTTCTTTAAGACGATAGTCACTTGCTTCATTGATGTTATAAGAGCCATATTAGCCAGTAGAGCGTCAACAGGCCCTCTTGGGTCTCTTTTTTTTTAATTAAAACAAAATTTACTGAAACCTGGCAGTGAAACTTGTAAACGTGATCTCAAATTCAAAGAATAGTTATATTATTCATAACCCGTGTAATTCATGCTGAGCATTATCTAGTTCCTGCAGCATTAAACATGTTATAAGAATGGTTTTATGGAAAATTGTTGTCCATGTGAAATTTAAGGAAGCCAAATTTGAAAGGAAGCCAAATTTCCTAAAATGTAAAAGCATCATGGTTCTGGATATATATATATTCATTTTACAGATATTTAAAACGACAATTAATTGCAAACAGAACGCGGGCATGACTTAATTTCCTTTCAAGTTAAATTATATTTTTCAACATGTGATCAGTTCACAATGTTTCTATATCATGTTTGTTACTTGACTACATGACTAAATGTTGCTTCAGGCATTATGTAACTTCTCCTGAGAACCACTCCAGTATATACAGCAGTGTATAATTATCACAGCCCTACACGAAGTACTTGATGTTAATTGTCAGATAATTGACATGAACACCATGTTTTTGATTGTTACATGTGACACTCAATGAACCGGGCTAATGATCAGGCCAGGATTAAATAATGAGCTTCCTTTTTTATGTGCTTTCTATTTTTACGCTATAAAAATAATAAATATATGTAATACTACATGTATGTATATATACTATTCAAAATTTGCTAAGGATCAATTTTATTCTTCCATATATTTTTTTATTAGAAATTTATTCACAATAATGATATTAATTTCATTGATACTTCAGCAATTCCACAATTTGAATCAAGTCATGAGATCACATCACCATACACTGCCCTAAATAATTTCATGTAAAATAGAATAATGCTATTTATTTCAGCAAGAAAGTTAGACAGCAAAAAAGTGATCCTTAGCAAATTTTGAGTAGTATATATAAAAATTATGTATGTTAGAAGGACATTTTTTTCCTAATGTTTGGCCTGAAATGTAAAACATGGTCAGAGATGCTTGTTTCTGGTGTGTCATTCAGACATTTTCAACAATATTTGTTTCTAGCTTTTATGTATTTTTTTTAAAAAAAGAAGAAAAAGATATAGTTAAATATATTTATTTGTTTATAATTGGTTTTTGTTGTTGTTGTTTTCTGGGAAAAAAAAGTTTTAAAGGGACACACGGCAGTCTTTTCTTTTTTTAAAACTCACGGCGTCCCGCTTTCTCTGTATAACTTGCATTTGTTCAATCATTAATATTAATTATAAGAATAGTTTTAAGCAATTTGTTTTTGCATATTATTATTTTTTGATATTATTGCACCAATAATATATTAAAACTTTTAGTATAATAAGACGAAATAGTGAATACTTAAAAAATGATTTATTTAAATTTAACCAGGGTAAAAGTAAAACTGATACTGGAAATATAAATCGAGACACCCATTTCAAACACTTCAAGATGTCCCTTTTAAATTAAAGTCTGACAGAAATGTATTGTAAGGAAACAAGAACAGTTGCATTAATATTATCTTGATCTTATACCATATACACTTAAAGACAGTATATGTTATGAAAAATCGTTTCCTTGCATGATGTAGAAATTTAAGTACATTTAAGTTTTAAAATAATTGTCAGGGGAGGATTCAGGGATGGTTGAAATTGTCCATAAGTTACTGTAAATGGTCAATACCACAAATGCGGGGTCCCTGTCTCGTAGTTCGTCTCTCTCTTGTTTCTCATCATTGCATCCCTGGTTTGATGCCCCGTCTCAACATTGTTACTGAGAGGGTACAGTAGTCGCCCATTTGTGCAGGTGTCCACAGGTTCTTCATTTTCCTCCCAACTCAGATCATGCTAACACTGTCATACACACCATTGAGAATGATTTGTATCAATGTTTAACTTTGTAAAATTTGTAACGTTTATACTTTGATCAGACCATAGAATAATGCATTTTTAGTGTGTTACTTTTCATAATTCATTAAAAGCCCTTGTAGCACACTACATTCCCTGTACATGTATCTGACCAAAAAGTCAAGTTTGTGTGTGCAGTGGCACTCATGCAGTATGTCATCTCCCCTTCTAAATCTGACCTGTTATTACGTCTTATCTTAAAAATGATTTCTTCCTTAGGGCTGTTATATTATGCCCCTCACCATGAGTCACTTCCTTGTTTCTGTTAATATATTTACATGTGTGTTTATTGTAGTTATATGCAGTAAGTACAAGTGTGCATGATCTCATGTTTTAACAAAACATGCATTTGCATGATCTCATGTTTTAACAAAACATGCATTATACACAGAGACTTTAATATATCTGCTTACTAAACAGTGGCGTAGCTACCTTTAGGCACTTGCGTACAACCATGGGGAAAAAAACTTTAAAATATTTAATTGTGAAAATAATAGATAATGCCTTCTTTTTCTTTAAATATACTTAAAACCCATTCTGTTTTTGTTTTTTTTAATTTTTAATTTCCGTTAAGTGGGGCATGTCCCAGGACCCCACTAGCATCTTCGCCAATTCATCGCACAATAAATCTATTGAGCCTCGTAACATATCATTTCAGCTACATCCCTGCTTAATTATGCTACTGCGTCTTATCAGTTAAATTGAATACTTGAACTATCTAACAAATGGTTAAGTAATGATATGTTTCAGTCATCAGATAATTCATTATAATCGAGCTTGTATGCTAATTGATGCTTTTTAAATAGACTTGCTATATGGAATATTCCTTCCAGGGTTTTTTCCCAGTTACATGATGTAGTTACAAACAACCTTTACTGTTGTATAGTACTGGTACTGAGCACTGGTAACTCGAAAGATGAAAAAAGTGTTCCGCACCATTTGTTTGCGATGGGAAGGTTGGCGTATCATTTTTGTACCTAGTACATGTACATAGAAAAAAACATTCAGACAAGTATATTCAATTTTCATGATTTCATATATCATGTATATTGTGTAAATCTTTCAACAGTTGAACAAGATGTGCGACATATACTTTTTCTTTTGTATATAAATCTGTAATGAACTGCTTGCGATGTGCGAAATCATTGACCATTTCAATTTATTTTTTAATTTTACATGCTGTAATATTGATTTTGCCCTATTTCTGATATATATTATCTATTGAAGAAAGAATATATATTTATAGAGAGTAATGCAATTACCACTTAACCCGTAACACTAATATTTACAAAGGTACTCATATATAATTCAAACACCATATTTTTATGCATTTGTTGATTAATGGCATGATAATTATACCCACGTCAAATACACTAAAAATTCAATTACGCTGTCATTTTTCCATATTTTTGCACATAACTTGGTAAATATGTAATTATCTATGAAAGATAAACAACATCAAATGATTTTATGATTTCGCAAACTCGGACGTCTGCCCGAAGCACAGGTTGTGTGTGTGAGGGTGGGGAGTCAGTAATTAACTCGACTGATCAGAGATCAGCAGAGCTTATGCCGTGGTGCGGCGTCCGTCGTCTGTCCGTCTGTCCGTAAACTTTTATTTGTAGCGACATCTCCTCTGAAACTACTGGATGGATATTCATGAAACTTTACAGAAATGTTGCCCATCAAGTCTAGTTGATCCTAGCAAAAATTCATGTTGATGTGAAATCCAAGATGGCCGCCAAAGCTAAAAATAGAGTTTTAAAATACAAGTTTGTAGCGACTACTTCTTGAAAACTATAAGTGATATTGATATGGGACTTTTTCTAAAATGATCAGCATGACATGATGTTGATCCTTGTCAAAAATCGTTTTGATTCAACGTTAAACATGGCTGCCAGCGGCCATCTTTGTTTACATAGAGTTATATAGTAAAAACTTGTAGCGACTACTCCTCTGAAACTACGTGGCGGATTGTCATGAAACTTTACAGGAATGTTGCTCTTGATGTCTAATTGATCCTAGAAAAATTTCAGGTTGGCCGGAAATTCAAGATGGCCGTCACAGTTAAAAATAGATTTTTAAAAAATAAGTTTGTAGCGACTACTTCTTGAAAACTATAAGTGATATTGATATGGAACTTTTTCTAAAATGATCAGCATGACATGATGTTGATCCTTATGGAAAATTATTTTGATTCGACGTTAAACATGGCTGCCAGTGGCCATCTTTGGTTACATAGAGTTATATAGTAAAAACTTGTAGCAACTACTCCTCTGAAACTACTTGACGGATGTTCATGAAACTTCACAGGAATGTTGCTCTTGATGTCTAGTTGATCGTAGAAATTTCAGGTCGGCCGGAAATTCAAGATGGCCGCCACAGCTAAAAATAGATTTAAAATAAATAAGTTTGTAGCGACTACTTCTTCAAAACAATAAGAGATATTGATATGGGACTTTTTCTAAAATGATCAGTATGACATGATGTTGGTCCTTGTCAAAAATCGTTTTGATTTGACGTTAAACATGGCTGCGCGGCCATTTTTGTTTACATAGAGTTATATAATGAAAACTTGTAGCAACTACTCCTCTGAAACTACTGGACGGATTTTCATGAAACTTCACAGGAATGTTGCTCTTAATGTCTTATTGATCCTAGCAAAATTTCAGGTCGGCCGGAAATTCAAGATGGCCGCCACGGTTAAAAATAGATTTTCAAAAAACAAGTCTGTAGCGACTACTTCCTGAAATCAAAATCAATCAGTAGAGCTTCAAGGTCATTGACCTCTTGTTTTTTTTATTTTTTTTGTAATTATGTCTCATATGAAACATTATGATGATGGCTCTGCACCCAGGGTCTCTCAGGGAGGTCAAAAGGTAAAATACACTAAAAACTCATTTACAATGTTATTTTTCTATATTCTTGCACATAACTTGGTGTATGTAAACGTCTATGAAAGATAAACAACATATCAAACGATTGTATTATTTCGAACTCAAGACATCTGCCCGGGGGATAAGGGCAGGAGGGTGAGGGGAGGTTAGGAGTATTTTATAATTATAATTTTTTTATATAATTATGTCTCAATTGAAACATTATGATGACGGGATTACACTGCATCCATTTTTTTCCTCCTATGTCATCGGTGGCACCTGGAGTAAGGGGCATCACATACACTAATAATACATTTATGATGTCATGTTTTTCATACTGTTACACATTAATTGGTAAAATAGTCATCCATGAAAGAGATACACAGCATGTCAGATGATTTATTATTTAAAACTCGGACTTCTTCTTTGGGGTTGGAGGGGGTGGTGGGTGGTTGGTGGAGGGTAACAGGGAGTCAATTCTTTTATGCTCCGCCACAAAAGTGGTGCTGGTATGTAGTGTTACCTTTGTCGATTCTTACGGATGTGGGTCTGACTGTCAGGTCTGCCTCCACCACAAAAAATCAACCGTCATATATAACCTTACATGTGTTGAAAATGACGTAAAACACCATACATACAAACAAAACAAACATTCAAGTTTTTTATAAGTCAATTTCTCAGATACCAAAAGCAATACAGTTTTCAGACTTCATACACACTTACATCTATATGGCAGCAATATGTTCCTACCTGAATCAGGTCAATATAAATGACCTTGACATGCTTTTTACATTTTATTAATTTACATCAACGTTTTTCATTCAAGTTTTTTACATCAAAGTTTTTTCTCCAACACCAGATGCCTTACAGGTTTCAAAATGTACAAATGTTTATGAGTACATGACAGTGGAATGTTTCCATGAAAAGAATGTCAATATGAATTACCTTGACCGTCGTTCGTCCCGTTTTTACTTTCAGGTTTTTTATTAAGTCAATTTCTCAGATACCAAAAGCAGTACAGTTTTCAAACTTCATACATACTTACATCTATATGGCAGCAGTATGTTCCTACCCGAATCAGGTCAATATAAATGACCTTGACATACTTTTTACACTTTGTTAATTTACATCAGACGTTTTTCATTCAAGTTTTTTTACATCAAAGTTTTTTGTTAAGGGGGATGGTTCCCTGACCCTCACACATCTATGACGGGGAAATAAACGGGTTTCCTCACAGGAACTCAAAAAGGAAAAAAAAAAAACTGCTTGATTCTATTCTTATCACAAGCCATGAGAAACGCTTGTTTCCAGTTTTGTTGCACATGGTGAGCAAAAACTTGATTTAAATTACAAAATTAACAATGAGAAAACACATGATTCTAGTTATATGACAGTGAAGGAACATTTGATACCCGTTACATTGCACAGTGATTTTTTTTTTTACAGTACTTTTTAAAGCACATATAAAAACATGCACATGCATCTACATACATGTAAGCAGAATATAATTTGCCTTTTAATACTACGCTTAACATTTTGTTACTCCATTTTGTAAGCAACCGGTGGCCCTTTAGCGGAGCATTCATGTCCCATGGACACATTTTCTAGTTTTAATAATGTCGCGAATGATAAATTTTAATGAAGGGATTACAGTGTATATACTGTGGGCCTGGGTTTGTGGGGGGTTAGGGTGGGAATGGGGTGTGGGGGAGAGAGGTATACAGTGTTCTCCAGAAGCCTCAGCGGCCGTCGGTATCGCCTATTACTCTAGAACCTAGCGCCGGCTACTTTTCTCAAAAAAAAAATAGAATTGTTTATCTTTTTTTCATATAAAAGTGTCCTTATAGACCAATGAAAATGAGTGTAAAATGCACCAGAACGCACCATTTTGCGCTGTCAAAATAAAAAAATCCGAGGCGACACCACACCCACCCCCTCGCCGCTTCGCATCTCGCATCGTGTGCAACTGCGCCTACTGCAATTACTTTTTCACCTGCTGCTTCACATTTTCTGGAGAGCACTGGGTATATTCGGTCAAATATCTATTTTTCTTTCTCGATAAAATTTATAGATTTTGGGATTATCAGTATAATTTGCTCCAGGGTCACCATGGGACTCTGGGATAGGGGTCAAAAGTTCAAATACACAAATACCCTAAAAAAAATAAATTCATTTACAGTGTCATACATGTATACAGAAAAGCATAAATAATGCTTTTTCTGATCTGAGTATCAGAGAACGATCAAAACAATTACATGTAAAATGGATACAGGGTTAAAGGGAATTGACCTGTGTGAAGAAAACGTCGGTATTCTGCGATGGCGTGCCGTCAAATTCGTTCTTAGTTATACATGGTATTGTTATATTTTTTTGTTGACAACTAATTAACAACTGTTAGATAGAATAAGATAAGGTCATCCTTAATAAAATTGTTGGTTTGCTGTGCTCCAACCAAAAAGTTTCAAGTGGGCAGGCAGGACTTTTTTTTTTTTTTACTGAGTCCTATTACAGTGGTGAAAGCATTTTCTATCTATATTATACATACAGTGTGTTTTAATGTGTCTCATCAATGTTATGTTTTCAATTTAGATTGATTTAAAATAAAAAATATAATTAAGAATACTGTTATATAAAAAAAAAGTCCCCTAAATGCTCAAAAAAAAGATTTGGTGAGTAGGTTGGAGCGTGCAGCAAACCAATACTTTTTTAAGGATGGCACAATGGCAAAAAAAGATAGCCTCTTTCCAAAACCAGAATGTGGTTAATCATGTTAATAATCATGTCTTGTAGAACCTTAACTTAAAGTTAATCGATACAACATGTTGTTGCTTTAGTAAAGTGTAATCAATACATTAGCAAACATTCTTACATCAACGAACACCCATCCAGGACCACCAATGTACGACTAAGAATGTCGCTGTAATTAACACTTAGCCTGCTACAATAGACTACAAAAGACTTTGCAGCCGGCGACTACAACAGCCTTTGCAGCCAGTGTAAACCCAGATCAGCCTGCGAGTAACTCGCAGGCCTCGCAGGCTGATCAGGGTTTACACTGTCTGGCTGCTCATCTGTCATTTAATCAAAACACCCCTTTGTAACGTAAATGGAATGATCCAAATTCGAAGAAAGGACAGTCCATTATACATTCATAGATGGCTAAGGGTTAATAACCAACTGTACCTATTCCAGTGTGGCAGCACTATGACACTGAGCAATGAGGTCGCTGCCATAAGTAGACACAGTTTTGATAAGACTGAAAGATTGCTAAATGCGACATTAAACCCATACATACATACATGCATTCAATGTCTCTACGTGAGTCTGCAACCTTGTGGATACGAGGCTAGGAATTTTGCTAACAACTGCACCTTCTGTTACAAGCAATTACGAAACTATGCATACAAGTACATTTTATGACAATGACATAATACAATACATTGTATTCAATAATACAATACATTGTATTCAATGACATACAATGTACTCATAGTTTCTGTTTCTTTACATTTTAGGCTATGTACATGTATGAAAGTGTTTTTTTTCGTGGAGGCACCCCAACCACTTATTCCTGGGTAGAACCAGTACTGTACACCTCCCGCCATCCGCAAGAGTCAACATTATGATAATTGTTGTCACTCATACATGTATTTATGTGGCATGTTACTAGTATTCGATTTTAAATGTTATTTCAGTTGCGAAGGAGTTTGCCGTGCATGAGGATGGAGCATTTGCCTACCAACTGCAGAATGAAGAGAGTAGGTTCACTTCTTAATTGTTTATGTCAACATAATGGGTACCATTTACAACATCCATGGAGAAGCACTCAGTAAAGATTGTTCTTGATCACATACATATTTCACTACTATGTAAACGTAGCCAAGAGTACATTAAAAAATTAACCATCCGTCATGTCCATGTCTCATGTAGAATGTTTAAAGTAGCTTCTCGCTATCAGCCAAATTTTACAAAATATGTACGCCGTTTCTAACCTACTGACGAGATGTATATATACAACTTACCTATTTTTAGAATCCAAACTCTATAGACACAATATAAACGGCTTTAACCAACAAAGCCCATACCTCAAAACTGGAGCGTCGAATTAAGAGTTATCAATCAACCCATAATTCATTTTACGCATATTCAGTCACGGGTATCTTAATAACCCATCAATAAACCTATACTTTTAATCGGCATATGTATACGTAATTATATGACCTGAACACCTGGATAGAGTTTTGATTAACGGTTTTGTAGTGTAATTTTGCTGTTATTTACTTTTTAATAACTTACTATTTCATTAGTTTTATTTTCGGGTCTTATTTGACTGTACAAAGTATTTTCAATAATTGTCACATTTTATCACCTTTGTTTTGAAGTTGACATGCACTATGGCCTCAACCGGTACAACCGGCGCACAGTGCGTGAGGACATACCGATTGCGAAGATTGTACAGACAGACGAGGAGGTGAGACAGCAGGATGAGAGGTTTACAGAACTGCAGGCACTCAAAGCACAGTACGTAGGTCTCATTTACTCTACTGGAACAATAAGTAGGTCTAACTTACACTACAAGAACAGTACCTATGTCTGATTTACAATACAGGAACAGATTTACACTACAGGAACAGTATGTGGGTCTGATCTACACTAGAAGAACAGTATGTAGGTCAGATTTACACAACATGCACTTACTTCCCAGAATGTAGGTCTGATTTACACAATATGCACTCATCACAGAACATAGGTCTGATTCAAAGCATAATACATAGGTCTGATTTACACTACAGACACTCAAAGCACAGTACATAGGTCTGATTAACAGTACAGGCATTCAAAGCACAGTACCTAGGTCTGATTAACAGCACAGGCACAGTACATATACACTTAAAGCACAGTAGGTAGTTCTGATTTACACTACAGGCACTCAAAGTGAAGTATGTAGGTCCGATTTATACTGCAGGCACTCAAAGCACAGTACATAGGTCCGATTTATACTGCAGGCACTCAAAGCACTGTACGTAGGTCCAATTTACACTACAGGCACTCAAAGTGAAGTATGTAGGTCCGATTTATACTGCAGGCACTCAAAGTGAAGTATGTAGGTCCAATTTACACTACAGGCACTCAAAACATAGTACCCATGTCCGATTTATACTACAGGCACTCAAAGTGAAGTATGTAGGTCCGATTTATACTGCAGGCACTCAAAGCATAGTATGTAGGTCTGATTTACACTACAGGCACTCAAAGCATAGTATGTAGGTCTGATTTACACTACAGGCACTCAAAGCATAGTACCCATGTCCGATTTATACTGCAGGCACTCAAAGCATAGTATGTAGGTCTGATTTACACTACAGGCACTCAAAGCATAGTATGTAGGTCTGATTTACACTACCTGCCCTCAATACACAGTTGTAGGTCTGATTAACGGTACAGGCACTCAAAGCATCGTATGTAGGTCTCATTTACACTACAGGCACTCAAAGCACAGTTTAGGTCTGATTTACACTACATTGATTCAAAGCACAGTTTAGGTCTGATTATGGCTCCCCCACACAAAGTGTGGTAGGGGAGCTATATTGTTTTTGTGCTTTCTGTCTGTCTGTCTGTGTCACAAACGATGTCCGATCAATAACTAGAGAATGGTTGGACCTAGGGTCCTCAAACTTGGAAGGATGGTTGGTCATGACAAGTAGATGACCCCTATTGATTTTGGGGTCACTAGGTCAAAGGTCAATGTTGCGGTGACATTGACTATCAAAACGATGTCCGATCAATAACTAGAGAATGGTTGGACCTAGGGTCCTCAAACTTGGAAGGATGGTTGGTCATGACAAGTAGATGACCCCTATTGATTTTGGGGTCACTAGGTCAAAGGTCAATGTTGCGGTGACATTGACTATCAAAACGATGTCCGATCAATAACTAGAGAATGGTTGGACCTAGGGTCCTCAAACTTGGAAGGATGGTTGGTCATGACAAGTAGATGACCCCTATTGATTTTGGGGTCACTAGGTCAAAGGTCAATGTTGCGGTGACATTGACTATCAAAACGATGTCCGATCAATAACTAGAGAATGGTTGGACCTAGGGTCCTCAAACTTGGAAGGATGGTTGGTCATGACAAGTAGATGACCCCTATTGATTTTGGGGTCACTAGGTCAAAGGTCAATGTTGCGGTGACATTGACTATCAAAACGATGTCCGATCAATAACTAGAGAATGGTTGGACCTAGGGTCCTCAAACTTGGAAGGATGGTTGGTCATGACAAGTAGATGACCCCTATTGATTTTGGGGTCACTAGGTCAAAGGTCAATGTTGCAGTGACATTGACTATCAAAACGATGTCCGATCAATAACTAGAGAATGGTTGGACCTAGGGTCCTCAAACTTGGAAGGATGGTTGGTCATGACAAGTAGATGACCCCTATTGATTTTGGGGTCACTAGGTCAAAGGTCAATGTTGCGGTGACATTGACTATCAAAACGATGTCCGATCAATAACTAGAGAATGGTTGGACCTAGGGTCCTCAAACTTGGAAGGATGGTTGGTCATGACAAGTAGATGACCCCTATTGATTTTGGGGTCACTAGGTCAAAGGTCAATGTTGCGGTGACATTGACTATCAAAACGATGTCCGATCAATAACTAGAGAATGGTTGGACCTAGGGTCCTCAAACTTGGAAGGATGGTTGGTCATGACAAGTAGATGACCCCTATTGATTTTGGGGTCACTAGGTCAAAGGTCAATGTTGCGGTGACATTGACTATCAAAACGATGTCCGATTAATAACTAGAGAATGGTTGGACCTAGGTCCTCAAACTTGGAAGGATGGTTGGTCATGACAAGTAGATGACCCCTATTGATTTTGGGGTCACTAGGTCAAAGGTCAATGTTGCGGTGACATTGACTATCAAAACGATGTCCGATCAATAACTAGACAATGGTTGGACCTAGGGTCCTCAAACTTGGAAGGATGGTTGGTCATGACAAGTAGATGACCCCTATTGATTTTGGGGTCAAAGGTCAATGTTGCGGTGACATTGACTATCAAAACGATGTCCGATCAATAACTAGAGAATGGTTGGACCTAGGGTCCTCAAACTTGGAAGGATGGTTGGTCATGACAAGTAGATGACCCCTATTGATTTTGGGGTCACTAGGTCAAGGCCGTAGGTCTGTCTGTGTCACAAACGATGTCTGATCAATAACTAGAGAATGGTTGGACCTACGGTCCTCAAACTTGGAAGGATGGTTGGTCATGACAAGTAGATGACCCCTATTTATTTTGGGGTCACAAGGTCAAAGGTCAAGGTCACGGTGACCTTGACTATCAAAACGATGTCCGATCAGTATCTAAAGAACGGTTGGACCTAGGGTCCTCAAACTTGGAACGACGGTTAGTCATGACACGTAGAGGGATCACTAGGTCAAAGGTCAAGGTCGTAGTGACCTTGACTATTAAGGTCGTAGTGACCTTGACTATTAATACGATGTCTGATCAATATCTAGAGAACGGTTGGACCTAGGGTCCTCGAACTTGGAAGGATGGTTGGTCATGACAAGTAGATGACCCTATTGATTTTGGGGTCAAAGGTCAAGGTTGCGGTGAAACGATGTCCAATCAATAACTAGAGTATGGTTGGACCTAGGGTCCTCAAACTTGGAAGGAATGTTGGTCATGACCAGTAGATGACCCTATTGATTTTGGGGTCACTAGGTCAAAGGTCAAGGTTGCGGTGAAACTATGTCCAATCAATAACTATAGAATGGTTGAACCTAGGGTCCTCAAACTTGGAAAGATGGTTGGTCATGACCAGTAGATGACCCCTATTGATTTTTGATTTTTTTTAATTTAGATTTTTTTTTATTTATTTATTTTTTTATTTTTTTTATTTATTTAATTTTTTTTTAATTTTAATTTTTTGTTTAATTTTTTATTTTTTTATGTGGCCTTACTGATACAGATAGTAGATACAGTCACAGGGATATTGAATATCAAAACGATCTCAGATCAATAAAGAACAGTTGGACCTAGAGTCGTCAATTATGTCTGTTCGGGCGAGTGGGGAGCCATACGTTTTTGTCCCATGGACAATAACAATTTCTAGTTTACATTGCAAGCACTCATAGAACAGTACATAAGTCTGATTTACATTGCAGGCACTTGTAGCACAGTTTACAAATCGGATTTACACTAAAATCTGCATGATTATGTTTATAGTTTACATCATAATTGTCGGCTGTTTGATTATGCCTTGATCATTTGCATCATAATTGCTGACTACATGTTTATTTTATGAATACTTCCAGGGCTGAAGAGGATGAGATGGTAGCAAAGCAGATGATGGAGCAGGAACAGCTCCAGAATGAGGCACACAAGGTGGCACTAGAACTCACTGATGAGGTAAGGCACACAGGGTGGCACTAGAACTCACTGATGAGGTAAGGCACGCAGGGTGGCACTAGAACTCACTGATGAGGTAAGGCACGCAGGGTGGCACTAGAACTCACTGATTAGGTAAGGCACACAGGGTGGCACTAGAACTCACTGATGAGGTAAGGCACACGGTGGCACTAGAACTCACTGATGAGGTAAGACACACAGGGTGGCAATAGAACTCACTGATGAGGTAAGGCACACAGGGTGGCACTAGAACTCACTGATGAGGTAAGGCACACAGGGTGGCACTTTAACTCACTGATGAGGTAAGGCACGCAGGGTGGCACCAGAACTCACTGATGTGGTAAGGCACACAGGGTGGCACTAGAACTCACAGATGAGGTAAGGCACGCAGGGTGGCACTAGAACTCAATGATGAGGTAAGGCAAACCGGGTGGCACTTCAACTCACTGATGAGGTAAGGCACGCAGGGTGGCACTAGAACTCACAAATGAGGTAAGGCACACAGGGTGGCACTAGAACTCACTGATGAGGTAAGGCACACAAGTAACATTGCAGCAGTAAGCCAAGTCTTGTATCAGATGTCCAAATAAGTAATACTACATTGCAGGATTATGCCAATTTCCTCTTCCAGAGTTTTTGCAGGCATTGAATTTGAGTCATATATCATTTAGATCAAGAATCCAAATAACTAATAAAAATTGCAGGAGTACGCCAAGTCCATACAGGAGAAGGAGAAAAAGAGGTATGAGCGATACCTGGAGAAGAAAAAATCACAGAAACTGAAACAAGAACGGGAGGAGATAGAATCATCGCAACAACAGAGGACACAGGATGCAAGAATTAATGTCAGAAACACCGGTAACCGAAACTTTTTACATGTATATATTATGTAGTATTTGAATTAGGTACAACAGTCGAACAGGAAATGTAGCATTCACAGAGCTCCGTTATCCAAAATCCTGTATTCAAGGCAACTGTTATCACAAACAAGAAAGTGTGCAATTTTATTGTCTCGCCTTTTCGAAGAAAAAACGAGACATATTAGGTGTTGCTTTTCCGACGGCGGCGTCAACATTCAAGTTCTGCGTTTAGGTCATTTTCTCACAAACTGTATGCACTATACCTTTCAAACTTTGCTTATAGTTGTATCTTGGGTGGTACATCGCAACGTGACAAAGCAAATGTGGAAGTGACCTTGACCCTCCAAGCAAAGGGCAGATAACTAACTAATTTTTAGCTCTACTGATCAGAGATCAGCAGAGCTTATGCCGTGGTGCGGCGTCCGTCGTCCGTCCGTCCGTCTGGCCGTCTGTCCGTCTGTCCGTAAACTTTTATTTGTAGCGACTTCACAGCTGAAACTACTGGATGGATATTCATGAAACTTTACAGAAATGTTGCCCATAAAGTCTAGTTGATCCTAGCAAAAATTCATGTTGATGTGAAATCCAAGATGGCCGCCAAAGCTAAAAATAGAGTTTTGAAATACAAGTTTGTAGCGACTTCTTCTTGAAAACTATAAGTGATATTGATATGGGACTTTTTCTAAAATGATCAGCATGACATGATGTTGATCCTAGTCAAAAATCGTTTTGATTCAACGTTAAACATGGCTGCCAGCGGCCATCTTTGTTTACATAGAGTTATATAGTAAAAACTTGTAGCGACTATTTCTCTGAAACTACTTGGCGGATTGTCATGAAACTTTACAGGAATGTTGCTCTTGATGTCTAATTGATCCTAGAAAAATTTCAGGTCGGCCGGAAATTCAAGATGGCCGTCACAGCTAAAAATAGATTTTTAAAAAATAAGTTTGTAGCGACTACTTCTTGAAAACTATAAGTGATATTGATATGGGACTTCTTCTAAAATGATCAGCATTACATGATGTTGATCCTAGTCAAAAATCGTTTTGATTCAACGTTAAACATGGCTGCCAGCGGCCATCTTTGTTTACATAGAGTTATATAGTAAAAACTTGTAGCGACTACTCCTCTGAAACTACTTGGCGGATTGTCATTAAACTTTACAGGAATGTTGCTCTTGATGTATTATTGATCCTATCAAAATTTCAGGTCGGCCGGAAATTCAAGATGGCCGTCATAGCTAAAAATAGATTTTTAAAAAATAAGTTTGTAGCGACTACTACTTGAAAACTATAAGTGATATTGATATGGGACTTTTTCTAAAATGATCAGCATGACATGATGTAGATCCTTGTGGAAAATTATTTTGATTCGACGTTAAACATGGCTGCCAGTGGCCATCTTTGGTTACATAGAGTTATATAGAAAAAACT
The DNA here is from genome assembly GCA_037043455.1 of Cyrtodaria siliqua. Taxonomy (NCBI): domain Eukaryota; kingdom Metazoa; phylum Mollusca; class Bivalvia; order Adapedonta; family Hiatellidae; genus Cyrtodaria; species Cyrtodaria siliqua. The sequence continues at coordinate 215,982 of JAWPHD010002920.1, read as the reverse complement.
TGTAGCGACTACTCCTCTGAAACTACTTGACGGATGTTCATGAAACTTCACAGGAATGTTGCTCTTGATGTCTAGTTGATCCTAGAAAAATTTCAGGTCGGCCGGAAATTCAAGATGGCCACCACAGCTAAAAATAGATTTAAAATAAATAAGTTTGTAGCGACTACTTCTTCAAAACAATAAGAGATATTGATATGGGACTTTTTCTAAAATGATCAGTATGACATGATGTTGGTCCTTGTCGAAAATCGTTTTGATTTGACCTTAAACATGGCTGCTTTGTTTACATAGAGTTATATAATGAAAACTTGTAGAGACTACTTCTTTGAAACTAACTGACGGATTTTCATGAAACTTCACAGGAATGTTGCTCTTAATGTCTTATTGATCTTAGCAAAATTTCAGGTCGGCCGGAAATTCAAGATGGCCGCCACAGTTAAAAATAGATTTTCAAAAAACAAGTCTGTAGCGACTACTTCCTAAAATCAAAATCAATCAGTAGAGCTTCAAGGTCATTGACCTCTTGTTAGGTTCAACTTTGCGTTTAGGTAACTTTCACAAACTGTATGCGCTAGACCTTTCAAACTTTGCTTATTGTTGTATCTTGGGTGGTACATGGCAACGAGACAAAGCAAATGTGGAAGTGACCTTGATCCTCCAAGCAAAGGGCAGATAACTTACTAATTTTTAGGTTCAACTTTGCATTTAGGTCACTTTTTCGAAACTGTATGCGCTAGACCTTTCAAACTTTGCTTATTGTCGTATCTTGGGTGGAACATGGCAACGTGACAAAGCAAATGTGGAAGTGACCTTGACCGTCCAAGCAAAGGGCAGATAAATTAATAATTTTTAGGTTCAACTTTTGCGTTTAGGTCACTTTTTCACAAACTGTATGCACTAAGACCTTTCAAACTTTGCTTATAGTTGTATCTTGAGTGGTTCATTGCAACGTGACAAAGCAAATGTGGATGTGACCTTCACCATCCAAGCAAAGGGCAGATAACTTTAATTGTTACATTTACATCACTTTCTCATGAACTATAATAATGCACTAGATGTTTTAAATCTAAATTATAGCTAATTTATTAATGGAAGAAAACATATTCTGTTTTGACATAGTTGTGTCTTGGTGTTTTTGGATGCATGGATTTCATCTATGACCTTGACCTACTTTTTTTGGAGCTGATGATTTTTAGCTCTACTGACCAAGGGCCTTCATTTTTTATCCGATCTTTACCAAACTATTTTTCATCCGATCTTTACCAAACTTTAGCAGATTGTTAATATCAATGAAGATCGAAAACCAGCCAGATCGGACAAGTAACAGCAGAGTTATGGCCCTTGATTTAGTTAAAAATGCTATATTTTGCCTCGTTAATTCAATAGGGCTTTCAATTTTCATCTGATCTTTATCAAACTACCAGATGTTTTGCCTTTTTTTTTCTTATTAATATTTTTTTTTTGTTTAAATTTTTGTTCAATATTTAATTTTTTTGAATTTTTTTTTTTTGAATTTTTTTTTTGATTGAATTAATTTTTTTAAAAATATTTAAGAAAACTGTTTTGTGGTTTAACCCTTTTTGGCAGGAGGCATTGCTATGATTTCTAGTTGTGCCTATTGCGTTTTTTCCGGTTCTTTGATTTTTGATGGAGTTACGGCCCCTTGACATTTTTAGCTCTGAGATCAGCAGAGCTTATCATCATAAATATGCCGTTGGTGCGTCGTCCGTCTGTCCGTCTGTCTGTCCGTCTGTCTGTCCGTAAACTTTTATTTGTAGCGACAACTCCTCTGAAACTACTGGATGGATATTCATGAAACTTTACAGAAATGTTGCCCATAACGTCTAGTTGATCCTAGCAAAAATTCATGTTGATGTGAAATCCAAGATGGCCGCCAAAGCTAAAAATAGAGTTTTAAAATACAAGTTTGTAGCGACTACTTCTTGAAAACTATAAGTGATATTGATATGGGACTTTTTCTAAAATGATCAGCTTGACATGATGTTGATCCTTGTCAAAAATCGTTTTGATTCAACGTTAAACATGGCTGCCAGCGGTCATCTTTGTTTACATAGAGTTATATAGTAAAAACTTGTAGCGACTACTCCTCTGAAACTACTTGACGGATTGTCATGAAACTATACAGGAATGTTGCTCTTGATGTCTAATTGATCCTAGAAAAATTTCAGGTCGGCCGGAAATTCAAGATGGCCGTCACAGCTAAAAATAGATTTTTAAAAAATAAGTTTGTAGCGACTACTTCTTGAAAACTATAAGTGATATTGATATGGGACTTCTTCTAAAATGATCAGCATTACATGATGTTGATCCTAGTCAAAAATCGTTTTGATTCAACGTTAAACATGGCTGCCAGCGGCCATCTTTGTTTACATAGAGTTATATAGTAAAAACTTGTAGCGACTACTCCTCTGAAACTACTTGGCGGATTGTCATTAAACTTTACAGGAATGTTGCTCTTGATGTATTATTGATCCTATCAAAATTTCAGGTCGGCCGGAATTTCAAGATGGCCGTCATAGCTAAAAATAGATTTTTAAAAAATAAGTTTGTAGCGACTACTACTTGAAAACTATAAGTGATATTGATATGGGACTTTTTCTAAAATGATCAGCATGACATGATGTAGATCCTTGTGGAAAATTATTTTGATTCGACGTTAAACATGGCTGCCAGTGGCCATCTTTGGTTACATAGAGTTATATAGAAAAAACTTGTAGCGACTACTCCTCTGAAACTACTTGACGGATGTTCATGAAACTTCACAGGAATGTTGCTCTTGATGTCTAGTTGATCCTAGAAAAATTTCAGGTCGGCCGGAAATTCAAGATGGCCACCACAGCTAAAAATAGATTTAAAATAAATAAGTTTGTAGCGACTACTTCTTCAAAACAATAAGAGATATTGATATGGGACTTTTTCTAAAATGATCAGTATGACATGATGTTGGTCCTTGTCGAAAATCGTTTTGATTTGACCTTAAACATGGCTGCTTTGTTTACATAGAGTTATATAATGAAAACTTGTAGAGACTACTTCTTTGAAACTAACTGACGGATTTTCATGAAACTTCACAGGAATGTTGCTCTTAATGTCTTATTGATCTTAGCAAAATTTCAGGTCGGCCGGAAATTCAAGATGGCCGCCACAGTTAAAAATAGATTTTCAAAAAACAAGTCTGTAGCGACTACTTTCTAAAATCAAAATCAATCAGTAGAGCTTCAAGGTCATTGACCTCTTGTTAGGTTCAACTTTGCGTTTAGGTAACTTTCACAAACTGTATGCGCTAGACCTTTCAAACTTTGCTTATTGTTGTATCTTGGGTGGTACATGGCAACGAGACAAAGCAAATGTGGAAGTGACCTTGATCCTCCAAGCAAAGGGCAGATAACTTACTAATTTTTAGGTTCAACTTTGCATTTAGGTCACTTTTTCGAAACTGTATGCGCTAGACCTTTCAAACTTTGCTTATTGTCGTATCTTGGGTGGAACATGGCAACGTGACAAAGCAAATGTGGAAGTGACCTTGACCGTCCAAGCAAAGGGCAGATAAATTAATAATTTTTAGGTTCAACTTTTGCGTTTAGGTCACTTTTTCACAAACTGTATGCACTAAGACCTTTCAAACTTTGCTTATAGTTGTATCTTGAGTGGTTCATTGCAACGTGACAAAGCAAATGTGGATGTGACCTTCACCATCCAAGCAAAGGGCAGATAACTTTAATTGTTACATTTACATCACTTTCTCATGAACTATAATAATGCACTAGATGTTTTAAATCTAAATTATAGCTAATTTATTAATGGAAGAAAACATATTCTGTTTTGACATAGTTGTGTCTTGGTGTTTTTGGATGCATGGATTTCATCTATGACCTTGACCTACTTTTTTTGGAGCTGATGATTTTTAGCTCTACTGACCAAGGTCCTTCATTTTTTATCCGATCTTTACCAAACTATTTTTCATCCGATCTTTACCAAACTTTAGCAGATTGTTAATATCAATGAAGATCGAAAACCAGCCAGATCGGACAAGTAACAGCAGAGTTATGGCCCTTGATTTAGTTAAAAATGCTATATTTTGCCTCGTTAATTCAATAGGGCTTTCAATTTTCATCTGATCTTTATCAAACTACCAGATGTTTTGCCTTTTTTTTTCTTATTAATATTTTTTTTTTGTTTAAATTTTTGTTCAATATTTATTTTTTTTGAAATTTTTTTTTTGAATTTTTTTTTTTGATTGAATTAATTTTTTTAAAAATATTTAAGAAAACTGTTTTGTGGTTTAACCCTTTTTGGCAGGAGGCATTGCTATGATTTCTAGTTGTGCCTATTGCGTTTTTTCCGGTTCTTTGATTTTTGATGGAGTTACGGCCCCTTGACATTTTTAGCTCTGAGATCAGCAGAGCTTATCATCATAAATATGCCGTTGGTGCGTCGTCCGTCTGTCCGTCTGTCTGTCCGTCTGTCTGTCCGTAAACTTTTATTTGTAGCGACAACTCCTCTGAAACTACTGGATGGATATTCATGAAACTTTACAGAAATGTTGCCCATAACGTCTAGTTGATCCTAGCAAAAATTCATGTTGATGTGAAATCCAAGATGGCCGCCAAAGCTAAAAATAGAGTTTTAAAATACAAGTTTGTAGCGACTACTTCTTGAAAACTATAAGTGATATTGATATGGGACTTTTTCTAAAATGATCAGCTTGACATGATGTTGATCCTTGTCAAAAATCGTTTTGATTCAACGTTAAACATGGCTGCCAGCGGTCATCTTTGTTTACATAGAGTTATATAGTAAAAACTTGTAGCGACTACTCCTCTGAAACTACTTGACGGATTGTCATGAAACTATACAGGAATGTTGCTCTTGATGTCTAATTGATCCCAGCAAAATTTCAGAACTGCCAGAAATTCAAGATGGCCATCACAGCTAAAAATAGATTTTTAAAAAATAAGTTTGTAGCGACTACTTCTTGAAAACAATAAGTGATATTGATATGGGACTTTTTAGCTCGACTATTCGAAGAATAAGAGAGCTTATGTAATCACCACGGGGTCGGCGTCGGCGTCCCACATCAAGGTTTGCGTGTAAGCTGTGTTTACAAGTGTATATCTCTTACATTTCTTATCCTACCACAACCAAATTTGTTCATGGGCTTCCTTGTAGCATTATCTTAAGGGCTGCTTAAGCAATTTTGGTTCCTGTAACCCATGGGCTCCCATGGAACCCAAATTATAATAGCCCATAAAATGTGCCCCATTTCACATCAAATTTTGCGTGTAAGCTGTGTTTACAAGTCTATATCTCTTACAATTCTTACCCTAGCACAACCAAATTTGGCCATTAGCTTCCTTATAGCATTATCGTAAGGGCTGCTTAAGTAATTTTGGTTCCTGTAACCCTTAGGCTCCCATGGAACCCAAATTCTGATAGCCCTTAAAATATGTCTGTTTCACATCGAATTTTGCGTGTAAGCTGTGTTTACAGGTCTATATCTCTTACAATTTTTGTCCTAGCTGAACTAAATTTTGGAATTGGTTTCCTTGTAGTATGTTGTAAAGGGTTGGATAAGTAATTTTGTCTTCTGCAAATTCTGGGCTCCCATGGAACCCAAATTGTGATGGCCCATAAAATGTGCAATAAACCCAGATGTAGGGTTGCATGTAAGCATGTATATATCTATAATTTTGGTTTGGGATTTGTTATAGCATTATGCATCTTATTACTTCACCCATATTGGGGCATGGGCTCCCTCCTCCCCCCCCCCCCCTCTAACCCCGCCCGCCCCAACTGCCTTCCACACCTTTTTTTTTTTTTTTTTTTTTTCCAACTATTTCTGTGTTGTTTTAGTCAATTCTTACACATATATGTTGCAACCTTCCCCGCCCCCACCACTCCACATCCCCCGCCTCTCACCCCATCACCCCCGCCACCCCCCACCCAGCCCCAGACTTGATTTTTTTTTTTTTTGACGTATTTCTGTGTTGCTTTTGTCAATTCTTACACATATATGTTGCAACCCTACCGCCCCCCCCCCCCACTCCCCCACCCCCTGCCTCTCACCCCATCACCCCACCCACCACGCCCCACGCTTGATTTTTTTATTTTTTTTTATATATTTCTGTTGTTATAGTCAATTCTTACACATATATGTTGCAACCCCCCCCCCCCCCCCCCCCCCCCCGCCTCACACCCTATCACCCCTGCCCCCCCCCCCCCCCCACACACACACCCCACCACGCCCCAGACTTGAAACTTTTCTTTTTTTTTTTTTTATAAATTATTTCTGTGTTGCTTTTGTCAGTTCTTACATCTATGTTGCAACCCTCCCTGCCCCCACCCCCAGGCCTCTCACCCCATCAATCACCCCACCCACCACGCCCCACACTTGAATTATTTTTTTTTCTTTTTTTTACATATTTCTTTGTTGTTTTAGTCAATTCTTACACACATATGTTGCCCCACCCCAAACCCCCAACACACTCTTGCCTCTCACCCCATCACCCCCAACCCGCCCCAGACTTGAAACTTTTTTTTTTCTTTTTTTTACATACTTCTTTGTTGTTTTAGTCAATTTTTACACATGTATGTTGCCCCATCCACCCCCCACCCAACCCACTCCTGCCTCTCACCCTCACCCACGCTCCACCCCCCCCCCACCCCACCCCACCCCACCCCACCCCCACTTGAAACTATTTTTTTTTTTTACATATTTCTGTGTTGCTTTTGTCAATTCTTACACATATATGTTGCAACCCTCGCCATACTTCTTTGTTGTTTTAGTCAATTTTTACACATATATGTTGCCCCATCCACCCCCCACCCAACCCACTCCTGCCTCTCACCCTCACCCACGCTCCACCCCCCCCCCCCCCCCCCCACCCCACCCCACCCCACCCCACCCCCACTTGAAACTATTTTTTTTTTTTACATATTTCTGTGTTGCTTTTGTCAATTCTTACACATATATGTTGCAACCCTCGCCATACTTCTTTGTTGTTTTAGTCAATTTTTACACATATATGTTGCCCCATCCACCCCCCACCCAACCCACTCCTGCCTCTCACCCTCACCCACGCCCCCCCCCCCCCCCCGCTCCCCCCCCCCCCACCCATACAAAAACCCCACTTGAAAATCTATTTTTTTTTATTTTTTTTTACATATTTCTGTGTTGTTTTAGTCAATTCTTACACATATAGGTTGCAACCTTCCCCGCCCCCAACACCACCCCCCCCCCCCACCCCACTTGATTTTTTTTTTTTTTACATATTTCTTTGTTGTTTTAGTCAATTCTTACACATATATGTTGCACCCTCCCCCTGCCCCCAACTCACTCCCGCCTCTCCTCCCCGCTCCCCACCCCCACTTGAAACTTTTTTTTTACATATTTCTGTGTTGCTTTTGTCAATTCTTACACCTATATGTTGCCCCCTCACTGCCCCCCCTACCCCACCTACCCCCGCCTCCCCCCCCCCCCCAATTCACTCCCGCCTCTCCTACCCGCTCCCCACCCCCACTTGAAACTTTTTTTTTTTACACATACATATTTCTGTGTTGCTTTTGTCAATTCTAACACATATATATTCCCCCCCCCCCCCCCCCCCCCCCCCCCCCCCCCCCCCCGCCCCGCCCCGCCTCTCACCACTCCCCACTTGATTTTTTTTTTTTTACATATTTCTTTGTTGTTATAGTCAATTCTTACACATGTTGCCCTCCCCCCCCACGCCTCTACCACATCCCCACTCAAACTCGATTTTTTATTTCATTTTTTTTCTTCATATTTTTGTGTTGTTTTGGTGAATTATTACATAGCTTCTTACACATATATGTTGCCCTCACCACCCCCACTCCCCCCACCTCTCTCCCACCCCCACCCCACCCTGCACCCCACTCAAAACTCGATTTTTTAAATTTTTTATTTATTTTTATATTTCTGTGTAGTTTTGGTCTATTCTTACACAAAGTTATCCCAACCCCACATTGTTGTAGCCTTGTTTTCTGATGGTATATACTAGCTATAAATTTATTATTCTCCGAAAAATCGAATAGTCGAGCTGCGCTGTTCTCCGACAGCTCTTGTTCTAAAATGATCAGCTGATGTTGATCCTTGTGGAAAATTATTTTGATTCGACTTTAAACATGACTGCCAGTGGCCATCTTTGGTTACATAGAGTTATATAGTAAAAACTTGTAGCGACTACTCCTCTGAAACTACTTGACGGATGTTCATGAAACTTCACAGGAATGTTGCTCTTGATGTCTAGTTGATCCTAGAAAAATTTCAGGTCGGCCGGAAATTCAAGATGGCCACCACAGCTAAAAATAGATTTAAAATAAATAAGTTTGTAGCGACTACTTCTTCAAAACTATAAGAGATATTGATATGGGACTTTTTCTAAAATGATCAGTATGACATGTTGTTGGTCCTTGTCGAAAATCTTTTTGATTTGATGTTAAACATGGCTACCAGCGGCCATCTTTGTTTACATAGAGTTATATAATGAAAACTTGTAGCGACTACTCCTCTGAAACTACTTGACGGATTTTCATGAAACTTCACAGGAATGTTGCTCTTAATGTCTAATTGATCCTAGCAAAATTTCAGGTCGGCCGGAAATTCAAGATGGCCACCACGGTTAAAAATAGATTTTCAAAAAACAAGTCTGTAGCGACTACTTCCTGAAATCAAAATCAATCAGTAGAGCTTCAAGGTCATTGACCTCTTGTTACTTTTAAATTTCTTGTCGGCGCTACTCCTCCTAAAGCCTTTTTGGATTTAGACGAAACTTGGATGGAAGCATCGGTAAGATGTCTAGTTGTGCATCTTGCGCTTTTGTTCCAGTTCGCTGATTTATGACGGAGTTATGGGACTTTGACATATTTACTTTAAATTTCTTGGGGGCTACTCCTCCTAAACGGCTTATTGGATTTATGCAATAATTTGGCAGGAAGCCTGAGTATGATGTTTAGTTGTGCAAAGCAGGGTATATCAATGAAATCTTTATTACAAGTTTGAAAACCAGCTAGATATTGTTAGTAACGACAGGTTATGGCCCTTGATTTGTTGGAAAATGCTATATTGTATTTTCCTTAGTTTAATCTGTAGTTACTTCATTTTTTATCTGATCTTTACCATATTTGTTTAGAATGTTAATATAACCCCCCCCCCCCCACCCCCACCCCCATAATAGAAAGTGGGACAAATTAAAAAATACCCATGCCAGACTAGACACAGCAGACTTATTGCCCATGATTACCAGGTGAGTGATCTAAGGCCATCCTATCCCTGTTGTTTTGCAATGTTTTAAAAAACAATTATGTCGACAACCCTTGAATTTGATATAAGAGCCATTGTAGCAAGTAGAGCATACACAGGCCCTCTTGGGCCTCTTGTTTTTAATAAAATGTCATTTTGGTTTTAAACAAATGCACTTAAATGTCATCTCAGCAAACAGCAAACTCGATTGTTTTTAGATACTAAAATGTTTACAAACTTTCATTTAAGCATCATTGACCTTTTTATTTTTAAGTCCAGGCCCCGTTAGGCGAGACATGTGAATCCACAGATTTCTTGTTTTATAATTTACTTTGACCTAAATATTGGAAATTGTTTAACCCAAGGAATGTTGTTACCCATAGCAGTCAGAGTTATATGCTCCCAGTGCTCCAGATAAGATACTAATTGTGCAATTGCGTATATTTTTTCACTAAAAAAGCGTTGAAAATAAAATTAATGCGTACAAAAACTCATTACAAAATTGGAGATAAATGTTAACTATATTACCTCATACGCACGTGATAGATTTAAAAAATCGGTGAGCACAGTCATACTCAGTAGATGCTGATTGAAGTTTGAGGTACTGAATGACAATCAGGTGCTTCCAGCAATTACTAATAGATTTTTTCAAAGAAGAAACAAACGGCCGTTTTGGTGGTGTGGTTTGGCACAAATCAATCCCATTTAAACAATAGAGAAGCAATTTTGAATGTTAGTGGGGTCCCAAAGTGGGGGTGTGTTCACGTGATCACGTAAAATAAAAACAAGGATCACGTCTTCACTTGAAAATAGCAGAACTTTCACATTTCACGTTAAATGAACAGATACGATTCTCGCGCGCTATTAGATCTGCGCGCACCTAGCGGTATTATGTTGTACTACCGAGACCATCATACAAATAGTATTAGATTTGGAATCCTGTCAAGGGAGACCACTTTTGTCAGCGAACTGTATTAGACTAGTTCCAGGCCGACCAGTGCTTGTAATGTAGTGAGCTATGTCAGTGAAACTGTTGGCATACCACCAGTCTATACTGCCTATACTGTATCTGATACACGACTCGGCTGATTGTAGTGTCCCCGGGGATTTCCCGTGCCAGATGTTCGCGCAAGTACGAAAGTTCAGCTCACGGGGGAGGAGGAGGGACACTAAAAAGACTGAAAAGGACTAAAAATTCACGTTTCACGTCACCATATCACGCGATCACGTTTTACCAAGTCCAAAATCACGGATCACGCTGATATAATTTTCACGCAATCACGCAAAAATATTGTTTGTTTCACGTGTCACTTTTTTAAAAACACCACCATCACGTTTTCACGCAAAACCCCTTTGGGACCCCCTGTAAGGGGTAGAAGAAATAAGTAATATTTTTTATGGTAATAACTAAAGAGTTAAAATTTTACGTTAATGCATTGTTCAAAACTTGTTTTTAAGAAAAAAGTTATATAGTAATGTGTTTTTTTCAGGCATTGTGCCAATCTCTACCCAGAGTACACTCGTTCCTCATTTGACTCTGTCAACGTCAATGGAAGTAGGGCAAACGGTTAGGTCCATGATTATTCAAAAAAGTTATGATGATGTTTATAATAAATCCTTTTGCGTGATCTGCAAAGATAAAATATAGACCTATATTAAATAATTTCAATTTTTATTTCTATGAGTTACTTTTTTTAGTAACTTTCTGCTATCGAGCTTCGGTTTGAAATGTTTACATATGCGTTTCGATTGAGGAGACCTAAGTACATATTGTTTTTGTAGTAAAATAGTCCCGATTAAAACTAAATTGTTTTCAAATCTTGCAACATCTAATTTGCAGATATTCTGAAAATTATATTTACACAAGAAATAAATAAGTTTCAGGCAAACATATTCCAATTTAACAGGTTTTACCAAAATCTTGTAATTTAGTAGTTAGTGAGTGCAAGGAACGATAACGTGGAGATTGGCATTGTGCTAAAAGCTTATCTGGAGCACTGTGCTCCTTTTCATAAAACTTTAACGTGCAACCTAATATAACCAAGCCGTTCATACCTTAAAAAGTGTTTGACATATGTTCATGAAACTTCACACACATATTAATCTTACCCCAAGAAATATAGTCGCCCATTACCAATAACTCTTGACTTTCATTTTGACAGGGTTATGCCCCTTTTTCATAAATCTTAAATCTGCACACTAACCAAGCTTAAAACTGTCCATAACTCAAAGAGTATTGACCTATGTTTATGAAACTTCACACATATAGTCATCTTTCCCCGAGGCATGTTGTTACCCATGACCAATAACTCTGATTTTCATTTTTGAGTTATGCTCCTTTTTCTAAAACTTTAACCTGCAGTTAAACAAGCTTAAAACTGGCTATAACTAAAAAAGTATGCGACCTATGTACATGATACTTTACACACATATTTATTTTACCCCAAGGCATGTTGTTACCTGTGATCAATAACCCTGACTTTGATTTTGAGGTATAAGTGTTACTTTTCTGGTGAGAGAGGCTGCCTCCTCAACATTCAAGTATTGCATTTGGAAATGTGTTTTTGTCAGAGTTGTATTGTCCGTTGTACCACTCAAAGTGGCGTAGCAGTAACTGGAGTGATCTTGACCATCCAGGCAAAGGGCAGATAACTTAGTGATTTATACATTCAAGATTTGCATTTAGATCACTGTTTCAATTTCGTGGAATTCTTTGCTTCTATTTTCCTTGTAATGCTGTTTGTTTTGTTTTGTATGCATGCTTTTGGTGACTGTGTTCTGTGAAAACAACATCTCCGTTTGACTTTATACCTACTTTTATATATTTAAGAATTCATCTCAATGAATAAAGCTGCTTAAATTATTTAAATATAATGCCAGGGCCTTTTAACCTATTTAGGTGGGGTCGAAATTTGGCTACCACCCACTTGCAATTTTCCCAATTCTGAGGGGGAAAAAATCCAGCCTTGAAAAAATAATTTGAGAAATAAAACTGACAGATTTTCTATAGTTTGTAAGTGAAAATAATTTCGCAGTTCAGTAATTGATTGATATTATACCTAAACATACATTTTGGTTTTTGTCTCGTCTTTTCGAAGAAAAAGAGACAGGTGTTGCTTTTCCGGCGGCGGCGGCAGCATTCAGGTTTTGCGTTTAGGTCACTTTCTCACAAAGTATATGCGCCAGACCTTTTAAACTTTGCTTATAGTTGTATCTTGGCTACTACATCGCAACGTGATATAGAAAATGTGGGTGTGACCTCTACCCTCCAAGCAAAGGGCAGATAACTTAATAATTTTACATTCAACTTTTGCGTTTAGATAAATTTCTCAGGAACTGTATGCACTATACCTTTCAAACTTTGGTTATATATGCATCTTGGGTAGTACATCGCGACGTGACATAGCAGATGCAGATGTGACCTTCACCCTCCAAGCAAAGTGAGATAACTTAATAATTTTACATTCAACTTTTGCGTTTAGGTCACTTGCTCATGGACTGTATACGAATGACCTTTCAAACTTTGGTTGTAGTTGCATCTTGGGAAGTACATCGCTACGTGACATATTAGATGCGGATGTGACCCAAGCAAAGGGCAGAGAACTTCATAATTTAACATTCAACTTTTTTTTGCGTTTAGGTCACTTTCTCATGGACTTTATGCGATAGAACTTTCAAACTTTGGTTGTAGTTGCATCTTGGGTAGTACATTACTACATGACATAGCAGATGTGATCTTCACCCTCCGAACAGAGTACAAATTTTCAAATTTTAAACAATGTTTAACTCATACTTGTAAGTTCCGTCCCCGTTAGGAAAGACATGTGAATCCGCAGATTTCTTGTCCCTTAAAAACATAACCCTAAATAGCTAAAATCCCAATTGCAATGTTAAGCGCGCCTAAAGTAAAAAGTAAAAAGGCATGGGGCCCTTCCCAATTTTGAGAGAAAAGGCCCTGGTAGCGCTTCTCCAAACCCTTGTCATATTCAAAATATACTCCTTAAAATAATATAAATTAATATTGAAGTGCCTTAAAATAGAACAGTAATAATTACTTACTCTTTAATATTATGGATTTCATATTCATATACAAAGTGTCTGTAATGTAACAATGGTTAAAGAATACAACTAAACTCAAAAATTGAAAAAAGACAGTAAATTATTCAACTAAGGCCATAAAAAATTAATTACCTGGTTCTCAGGCCCGCCCGCTATCTTTTTTTGGTGCCGCATTGCCTATTTTATCTCAAAAGTAATAAAATAAAAAGTCCCGCATCCAAGTTCGTTCCGGTTTTTACATGCAACTACCTCAGGGGAATCCCCTTGTGGGTAGACTGGTGTGCGGCCGACTATCTGCCGCTCTGCTCGCTAGCTTGTGAGTGTTGCAGTCGTACGGGTACCAATCTAGGAGAGTCATATGCTTGAGACGCTTGGAACTAGTAGGTGCTACAGAACAGGCGATTTATTCAAGCGTCTAATCGACAAAGTCTCACAACAACATGCAATAATGGCGGTGTCATCGAGTCGATTGATCTAATACAAATATACGGACTTATTGTGATTGAAAGAAGCATTTAAAGTCGGGAAGAAATGATAAGGTAATTATCGACAATAGAGATGAGCTGATCCAACTGGTTATTGCACATGTATTTCGAGATATTTTGCATCAATACATGTATTGGAATTAAAAGTTTGGATAAAAAACAAATCGCTCGCGTGTCTGTTGATCACTATAAAATTGTAAAAAAAAATGCGCCCGCCCGCATCTCTTCTCAGAAAAAGTGGCCTGAGAACCAGGTAATTAATTTTTTATGGCCTAAAGCACTAATCTTTAAAAATTGACCAAAATCTAAACATGGCCCTTAAATTATTTTGAGGAGTATACATCAACCACACTCTTGTTGATCTTTAATATGTGTGTTGTGTATTGCAGGGAGTACAGAAAATCTGGACACACGTATGTCAGACATGAACGTGGAGAACGGTGGATCGGCAATGAGGTATTGTTACAGGTAGCGGCAATCACTTACTAACAACCACGCTTTCAACCCTATAACACTCTTGTAGTCGGCAAATTATTTACTTTTACTCGTTGTAAATAGGTCACGTTTATTAGAATTGCATGCACAATGTTGTCTTATCTTCTGTGGTCCCGCCTTAAATCCATTAAGGGATGAGAAAGCTTACATTAGCAGAATTTTATAACGTATATTTCGACAATACAACATGTTTAAAAATATATTTTACTGAAAAAATGTGGTAACCTGTTTAAAATTACATATTAAATGTTTTAATTTTACAATATTCAAAGTTTTTAAGCCGAAATTAAGGTTTTATTTCATACCCCAGCGAGCTCCGTTTTTGCTTCTTGGAGAAGGGGTTTGATGGGGTATGAAAGTTAATACTCGGATCACGTAATGAAAGGCATGACATAAATATCATAATACACTGGTGTATCAGCTATGCAACTGAGTCCGAATCACTGTGTTTGTAAACAGTTAAGCATTTAATCACAATTGTTTGTCTAACATTTATAGAGGATTTTACATGAGCATGATCAATGAGTGCCTGTCTAATATTGAATTTATTAAACAGCTTTTATAAAATTATATGATGTTAGGCTGTGCCGTGCATTATATACTACTCAGCATTTGCTAAGCACCAAGAATTTAGTTTGACATTTTAAGGTGGTTGGTTTTACCGCGTCATAAAACTTACATGTGTTGAAAATGACGTAAAACACCATACACACAAACATTGTCAAAAATTGATTAGAAAACAATTTTGTGTTTTTGCATGTCTTCCTAAAAAATAAAGCTTAGCATTAATAGCGGTAAAATTGTGAAGTTAAACATGTTAAAAAGGAGTGGTTTGGTGCTTAAGCAAACTTTGAGTAAAATATAAATTTTATCCAACGTCCAATGTTTGTTTGATAATGTTGTATGTTGACTCGGTTTTCTCCGTACGACTACGAACAACGGAACTGTAACTTGTTGATTTTCATAATCCAGTATTTGTAACGGTTACGGAAATCAACAACACAATTCCACTGGACCCCGAGCTAAACGGACAAGACCGAACGATGAGTCATTACATTTGTGTAATATGATAGATACATCATGGCTTTATTACACTCTCACACTGCAAATTATGAGATAAAATGTGATGCGTTCAGACAGTGTGTACTATTTATCAGATTTGAAAACTTGCAAAGAACAAATTTGGTTAAAGGGCTTTGTATTATTAGTAATGCGAATGTCCTATAGCCGCATAACATAACTGACGTCATATGTAAAACAAAAAATGACATCATGATTTAAAACACAAAATTGCACGGTGTAATTTTTAAATTGACAACATTTACGTACATGAAACTTTCACGTACATGTAGTATAGGTTTTAAGTAATAAATACAATCTTATATTCGTCAGTCTGTATTTTTGACTTAACTCGTTGGACAACAAGATATAATAAATGTACTTACACCAGAGGGCTATAAAGTTCCACTCGTCCACTCGTTTTTACATGAGAATGGAAAGTAAACTGTTTGGAAAAGCTGAGCTTTTTCCTTGTACTAGATAGTTTCTAACTAACCATCTCCCAAAAGATGTGAGGAAAATAAAAATTGAATATGTTACAGACCTCACACTGAAATGTTATATAGTAACAGAGTTTTTAGCTGGTAAGCTGTTCTTGTTTCCTTCTTTTGGTGTCTTTTTTAAGCTTGAACCTGTTGATACAACGCATGAGTTTACATGTTGTTATTGTATATTTATATCCTTTTGTAATATATTGATAAAAAAATAAGACATGTCTGAATTGTAAGCTTGATTGTCTGAAAGAATAAGAGAGTCAACATTGACTTTGGAGTTGGTAAATGTTGCACTCGAAATGTTGTTTATATCCGTATATACTGAGGGAAAAAAGTTTAGCAAGTTTTTTAGATGAAATAATACTGTATACAAGATATACTGACATTTTGAGACTTTACGGGCTTGACCCATGATGTGTGTTTAATAAAAGATTGTGTCTATGGCAATAGTTTTACAACCAAAAACATATTATTTCCAGGGTGTAACAAAAACTTGCTAAACTTTGTTCCCTCAGTCATGTCAGTATATGTTAAAACCCTGATCCAAACAGAACACAGTGTTGGCATGGACATTTTGTTTTTAATAAAACGTTTCAGCTACTTGTGTACATGTATACATGACTTAAATATAAACACATTTTAAAGGGGAACATCAGGCTTTGGATCTAAATATGTTTCAAAAAAAGCATGAATTGACCAATTTTAAATGAGAAAATAAATGAAACATTAACAGTTTCCTATAATACAGAAGATTATAAATTATAGCAAGTCTTGTCAGACCATAGAGCAATGAAGCACCTTGGCGATATCTTGACATGGCGCTCATGTTGCAATACATTGCGATTGTTTTACACCAAGTTTCAAATAGTTAACTCTGGCGCATAACCACAGTTAGGAAATACCTGCTTCGGGTCTTTTATTTTATATGTTAAGTGTTATTTCTTTTGCAGGTTTATGGCTCATTTAGTTTTAATACAGAAGTCAGTGTTCTCTCCAGACCTGTTGCAAGAACAGGTTTTTATAAGTTGATGCCTGGTATATATGCGTGGGACATTTTCCATATTCTTAGACTTGTCAAGTTATTTTATATTTTAATTTGTATGTTTCACTGCATACTGAAAATAACTTATTTGACTATACTGAAGCTCATTATGTAGTGATTTGACAAAAATCTATGTTTGTTTTGATAATTTCCATGTCATGGTCTAAAGATTTTAAGCAGGGTATAATACAAAATCATGCTAGAGAGAACACTGCCAGGTGGAAGTGGAAAAACCTAATTACACCATGTGAACATTATACTTACATGAATAAATATGTTTATCTGTTTGAATTGTCATTTTTAACAACCGTTTATGAATGGTAGATATTATTAAGGCAAATATTTAAAACTTGTGAAAAAAGAAAAAAAACTGTTTTGAAATAATTAAAAAAAATATTTTACCTACCCATACCAATTTGACCAGGGTCGCGGGAGGGGAAACAAAAAATATATTAAGTTCGGCCTGATCTTAGAGGTTTATAGTACTTCACATATTGACACAGTAGACTAGATATGAGTTATCTCCCTGCAACATTTGTTCAACTTCCCTTGAGAGTGTCACAACTAAAAATAATTCAGATACTTTGTTTTACCAGAGTTACGCCTGGTGGAAAAATAGAAGATGGTGGTGATTTTAGCGATTTCTATGACTTGCCTGAGCATATAGACCCGGCCCATAGACAGGTTCTCCAGGAACTACAAGATGAAGAGCTGGCCAAGCTTCTACAAGAACAAGAACATAAAGTAAGACTGGTTTTAAACCTTACATTTGTTCGGAAATACAAAAAAAGCAGGTTTATTTTTGTGTGGAAACACTTGGCAACCTAGCTTTTGGCCCACTGTATGCATCCCCCTCCCCCCCCACCACTTCTTTTTAGTTTATAAAAAAGCAGAAATTGAGCAATATATTAAAATTGATTATTGGTTGGTAGACAAAGTAACATTTGTTTCATAGCAGCAATACAAATCTTGTGATGAAATGTAAAATCTTGTAATTGAGTTTTGCCATTTTCAGCGATCTGGTGCTGAGGTAGACAAGAGCAAGTTGAAGGAGATAGAAGAGCAAGACAAGCGCCTGGCACAGATCATTCAGGAACAGGAGAAGTTAAAAGTGAAGAAGGCCAAACAGAAACGTAAACAACAGGAGGAGACACGGCGAGCGCAGGTCTGTTTTCATAATTAGCATAGTCGGAATGTAAACAGAGTTTTTGTAAAGTTGTGTATTTATACCCCTGCTTTCACAAAATAAAGTGGGGGCTGTATAGAAATCATGCTGTCCGTAACGTCCCATCGCGTCTCGTCGTGTAACACATTTTTAGCTCTACTGATCAGAGATCAGCAGAGCTTATGCCAAGGTGCGGCGTCCGTCGTCCGTCTGTCCGTCTGTCCGTTTGTAGCGACTTCACCTCTGAAACTACTGGATGGATATTCATGAAACTTTACAGAAATGTTGCCCATAAAGTCTAGTTGATCCTAGCAAAAATTCATGTTGATGTGAAATCCAAGATGGCCGCCAAAGCTAAAAATAGAGTTTTAAAATACTAGTTTGTAGCGACTTCTTCTTGAAAACTATAAGTGATATTGATATGGGACTTTTTCTAAAATAATCAGCATGACATGATGTTGATCCTAGTCAAAAATCGTTTTGATTCAACGTTAAACATGGCTGCCAGTGGCCATCTTTGTTTACATAGAGTTATATAGTAAAAACTTGTAGCGACTACTTCTCTGAAACTACTTGGCGGATTGTCATGAAACTTTACAGGAATGTTGCTCTTGATGTCTAATTGATCCTAGAAAAATTTCAGGTCGGCCGGAAATTCAAGATGGCCGTCACAGCTAAAAATAGATTTTTAAAAAATAAGTTTGTAGCGACTACTTCTTGAAAACTATAAGTGATATTGATATGGGACTTTTTCTAAAATGATCAGCATTACATGATGTTGATCCTAGTCAAAAATCGTTTTGATTCAATGTTAAACATGGCTGCCAGCGGCCATCTTTGTTTACATAGAGTTATATAGTAAAAACTTGTAGCGACTACTCCTCTGAAACTACTTGGCGGATTGTCATGGAACTTTACAGGAATGTTGCTCTTGATGTCTAATTGATCCTAGAAAAATTTCAGGTCGGCTGGAAATTCAAGATGGCCGTCACAGCTAAAAATAGATTTTTAAAAAATAAGTTTGTAGTGACTACTTCTTGAAAACTATAAGTGATATTGATATGGGACTTTTTCTAAAATGATCAGCATGACATGATGTAGATCCTTGTGGAAAATTATTTTGATTCGACGTTAAACATGGCTGCGAGTGGCCATCTTTGGTTACATAGAGTTATATAGTAAAAACTTGTAGCGACTACTCCTCTGAAACTACTTTGCGTATTGTCATGAAACTTCACAGGAATGTTGTTCTTGATGTCTAATTGATCCTAGAAAAATTTCAGGTCGGCCGGAAATTCAAGATGGCCGTCACAGCTAAAAATAGATTTTTAAAAAATAAGTTTGTAGAGACTACTTCTTGAAAACTATAAGTGATATTGATATGGGACTTTTTCTAAAATGATCAGCATGACATGATGTAGATCCTTGTGGAAAATTATTTTGATTCGACGTTAAACATGGCTGCCATAGGCCATCTTTGGTTACATAGAGTTATATAGTAAAAACTTGTAGCGACTACTCATCTGCAACTACTTGACGGATGTTCATGAAACTTCACAGGAATGTTGCTCTTGATGTCTAGTTGATCCTAGAAAAATTTCAGGTCGGCCGGAAATTCAAGATGGCCGCCACAGCTAAAAATAGATTTAAAATAAATAAGTTTGTAGCGACTACTTGTTCAAAACAATAAGAGATATTGATATGGGACTTTTTCTAAAATGATCAGTATGACATGATGTTGGTCCTTGACGAAAATCGTTTTGATTTGACGTTAAACATGGCTGACAGCGGCCATTTTTGTTTACATAGAGTTATATAATGAAAACTTGTAGCGACTACTTCTCTGAAACAACTTGACGGATTTTTATGAAACTTCACAGGAATGTTGCTCTTAATGTCTTATTGATCTAAGCAAAATTTCAGGTCGGCCGGAAATTCAAGATGGCCGCCGTGGTTAAAAATAGATTTTCAAAAAACAAGTCTGTAGCGACTACTTCCTGAAATCAAAATCAATCAGTAGAGCTTCAAGGTCATTGACCTCTTGTTATTGTTTGCATTTCTCAAACAGTTTTCAGTATTTTCAGTATCACCTTTTCAGTATTAATTGAATGGGTTTCTCCCAAACTTCATCTACACAATATAACAACTGATGACCTTATGCCCCTCCAAATTAAGTTTTGTTGATTGCCAGATTTATTACAGATTTATGGCCCTTCGTTTGACTTAGAATTTCCTTTCTAATATTGTATAATGTCATGTATCACCATTTTTCGCAAACATTTTCGATTTTTTTTTATCAGCAGGGGTATTTGTCGCCTTCAATGATAGTTTTAGTTGATTTTAATGAAATAGTAAGAGAACTGTCAAGGGCCAATGAATGTCATAAAAAACCTTCTACTATAAAATTACGTTTTAGCAGTCAGTGTTAAAATGACTAAAGCTACAAACTAGCTATTTCATGAGATGCTTTAATTTGTGTAGAAATTTATGGCTGCTGAATCTGTTGCTCTTTGCTTCCAGCCTTGTTCCAGGAATGTTTAAAGCAATTCATTATTTTCTATTAAATGTCATCTTTACATATGTTGAAAAGGATGTTAAAGGGACAAATTGCAATCTTAATTTTTTAAAAACTCGCGGCATACCGTTAGTTTTTACATAAGTTGCATTTGTTCAATCATTAATATTTATTATAACAATAGTATCAAGCTAATTATTTTTGCTTATTTCTAATTTCTGACTAATATTGCACCTAATGATGAGCAATCAGTTGAAATTTACAATCGATCATCGGTTACAAGCGGATGGATTTAACCGATAAATCATCAGTTATAATCGGTCAATCATAAAGTCTATTAAACATACTACTTCTCAAAATCCGTAAGTGATATTGAATTGGAACCTTTACCAAAATGACTGGTGCGACAGGTACTTGGTCCTAGCCAAGATTCATTTCGATTCGATGTCAAACATGGCCACCAGTGGCCATCTTTGTTTACATAGCGTTATATATGAAAAACTTAGCGTAGCGAATACTCATCTGAAACTACTTGATGGATCTTCTTGAAACTTGACAGGAATGTTGCTTGTGATGTCTAGTTGATCCTAGCAAAAATTCAGGTCGGCTGGAAATTCAAGATGGCCGCAGCGGTTAAAAATAGATTTTAAATATGCGATTTTGTGGTGACTACTTCTCAAAAAAGAGATATTGATTTGAAACCTTTACCAAAATGACTGTCACGACATGTTGTTGGTACTAACCAAAGTTCATTTTTATTTGATGGCAAACATGGCCGCCAGTGACCGTCTTTGTTTACATAGAGTTATTTAGGAAAAACTTATGGCAACTACTCCTCTGAGACTACTTCATGGAATTTCATGAACCTTGGCAGAAATGTTGCTCTTGATGTCTAGTTGATCCTAGCAAACAATCAGGTCGGTAGGAATTCAAGATGGCCACCACTGCTAAAAATAGATTTAAAAAATGCAACTTTGTGGTGACTACTTATCAAAAACTGTAAGTGCTATTGAATTGGACCCTTTACCAAAATGCATGCTGATCAGGGTTTACACTATCTGGGTGCTCATCAGTCATTTGACTGAAACGCCCCTTTGTAGTATAAATGGATTGGTCCAAATTCAAAGAAAGGAAAGTCCATTATACATTCATAGATGGGTAAGGATTAAGTCTCCTTTGTATTTTTGGCTCTAGAAAAAGACTGAAAACAAATTGTAGGATTTTAAGATTTTATTTTGATTCTGATTTTCCAAATATAACCACTGAGACAAGAGCAAATCTACTTGTACTGGTGAGATAATAACCTAATTCTCAGGAGAAATTGCATAACATTACCTTTGACCTGGTCACGCACTTGCTATATTTATGAATACGGATCATTCCATTTATGTTACAAAAAGGGTTATTTGGAGAAATTACTGTTGAGCAGCAAATAGGATATACTAAGGTTGATGTTGTAAGGGATTTAATTGATATAGCTTTATAATTAAAATTTGTGGTAGAATTATGACGTTTTTATAAGAAGGAAAAATATATATTCTTTAGACTAGAATAAAATTGAATGAGATTATAATGTTGCCTCTAGCTAATGTTGCATAATAAATCATAATATTTAGGAATGTTGCTCTTGATGTCTAGTTTGTCTTAAGTAAAAAGCATGTTGGTCTAAAATTCAAGATGGCCGCCATGAATAAAAATAGATTTAAATACAATTTTGTGATGATAACTCTAAAACCATAAGTGGTACCTTTACCAAAGTGACTTTCATTAAAATTTACAGGAATGTTGGTCTTGATGTCCAGTTAGTCCCAAGTAAAAATCAGGTTGGCCGGAAATTCAAGATGGCTGCCACATCTTAAATACAAGTTTGTGGCAACTACTTCTCCAAAACCATATGTGGTATTGATTTGGAACCTTTACTAAATGACTGGCATGACATTATTTGTCCTAAACAAAATTCATTTTGATTCTATGTCAAACATGGCTGCCAGCGACAATCTTTTTTTACATAGTAGGGTAATATAGGAAAAACTTGTGGTGACTACTTCTCCGAAAGTGTTGGTCTTATTTCCATAAAACTTCACAGGTTCCCATGGCTGATCTGGCTATCAAAATCTAACAGTAGAGCTTCAAGGTCATTGACCTCTTGTTAACATATATTAAAGTTCATTGTTACACTGTACCGATGATCGATAATAGACTTCTATAATCAATCATCACATTCGGATGCCGAGGTAACTGATGATCGGTTACAATCGCTTTAATAATTGGTACATCACTAATTGCACTGTGGTAGTTAGAAGAAATAATGAACAATCGAAATTGTATTTAATTATATTCAAGCAGGTTTAAAGTCATAATGATACTCGATAAATAAGTCAAGATGCTAATTGCAGTGCTTGATAAACACTTCAAGATTGCCGTGTGTCCCTTTAAAATTAATTGTTATACGTGTTACCTCATCTACTGTGTCTAGAAGGTGAACCTGTCCTAATATTCATCAAACTTTTGAGCACAAGAATCGGACTCAGACTCAAAATCTCAATTTTTTAAATTCCAAATAGAAACAATTATAGAAACAAATTGCTATATTTACTTACAGAAACAAGTAATTTTAAAGATAATTTAACAGAAAATGTCTTAAAATCACAATTCTTACCCATACTTTTGTGCTGATAGGGTTCGCAAAAGAATGAGATTTTGAGTCTGAGTCTGATTCTTATGCTCAAAAATTTGATGAGTTTTGTTCCCCATCATGGTATTGAACATTTAAGTGAGATGTAACTAAATGGTCACCCATCAGGGCATGATCCCACATCAGACCATAATAATTGTTTTCAGTTAAACCCCAAACCTAGGCCCATAACTTTGAACCACTTGAAATATACATTACAATGGGTTTTTAGCTCGACTGATCAGAGATCAGCAGAGCTTATGCCGTGGTGCGGCGTCCATCTGTCCGTCCGTCTGTAAACTTTTTTTTTGTAGCGACTACTCCTCTGAAACTACTGAATGGATTTTCATGAAACTTTACAGAAATGTTGCCCATGAAGTCTAGTTGATCCTAGCAAAAATTCATGTTGATGTGAAATCCAAGATGGCCGCCAAATCTAAAAACAGGTTTTTAAAAAACAAGTTTGTAGCGACTACTTCTTGAAAACTCTTAGTGATATTGATATGGGACTTTTTCTAAAATGATCAGCATGACATGATGTTGGTCCTTGTCGAAAATCGTTTTGATTCGACGTTAAACATGGCTGCCAGCGGCCATCTTCGTTTACATAGAGTTATATAATGAAAACTTGTAGCAACTACTCCTCTGAAACTACCTGACGGATTTTCATGCAACTTCACAGGAATGTTGCTCTTGATGTCGAATTGATCCTAGCAAAATTTCAGATCGGCCAGAAATTCAAGATGGCCGCCACGGCTAAAAATAAATTTTCAAAATACAAGTTTGTAGCGACTACTTTTTGAAAACTTTAAGTGATATTGATATGGGACTTTTTCTAAAATGATCAGCATGACATGATGTTGGTCCTTGTCAAAAATCCTTTTGATTCGACGTTAAACATGGCTGCCAGCGGCCATCTTCGTTTACATAGAGTTATATAGTAAAAACTTGTAGCGACTACTCCTCTGAAACTACTTGGCGGATTTTCATGAAACTTTACAGGAATGTTGCTCTAAATGTTTAATTGATCCTAGCAAAATTTCAGATCGGCCAGAAATTCAAGATGGCCGACACAGCTAAAAATAGATTTTTAAAAAATAAGTTTGTAGCGACTACTTCTTGAAAAGTATAAGTGATATTGATATGGGACATTTTCTAAAATGATCAGCATGACATGATGTTGGTCCTTGTCAAAAATCGATTTGATTCGATGTTAAACATGGCTGTCAGCGGCCATCTTTGTTTACATAGAGTTATATAATGAAAACTTGTAGGGACTACTCCTCTGAAACTACTCGACGGATTTTCATGAAACTTCTCAGGAATGTTGCTCTTGATGTCTGATTGATCCTAGCAAAATTTCAGGTTGGCTGGAAATTCAAGATGGCCACCATGGCTAATAATAGATTTTCAAAATACAAGTTTGTAGCGACTACTTCTTGAAAACTATAAGTGATATTGATATGGGACATTTTCTAAAATGATCAGCATGACATGATGTTGGTCCTTGTCAAAAATCGTTTTGATTCGATGTTAAACATGGCTGTCAGCGGCCATCTTTGTTTACATAGAGTTATATAATGAAAACTTGTAGGGACTACTCCTCTGAAACTACTCGACGGATTTTCATGAAACTTCACAGGAATGTTGCTCTTGATGTCTTCTTGATCCCTGCAAAAATACAAGTTTGTAGCGACTACTTCCTGAAATCAAAATCAATCAGTAGAGCTTCAAGGTCATTGACCTCTTGTTTACCAAATTATGTAGAGCATGTTATGTTCAGTCAAGGGTCAAGCTATTTTTTTTCTGGTCCATAAAGGCTGAAAATGCTTGAAATATTGTAATCAAACCTTATGTTTATGTGTATCATCACTAAACCTTGGTAGAACACTTCATTTGAGGCCTTGTGTCCAAGGTTACGGGTCAACATTATATCAGTTTCAGGTTTGCAGGTCAATATTTCCTGAACCAGTTGCAATATTGGGTTGAAACTAGTAAAACATGCACATGTATGATTACTAGATTAAATACAGGTTGATACATTTAAAGTCATGGAATTTTCTGATCTGCTTTAGCCATTTGGAACGGGCCTATAATTTTGCGACAAATTCTCATCTTAATGCTGTCATAAAGTCAAGAGTAATTTGGAAAAGATGTATAGCTTGTGTTGTAATCGATGTAAACTTACTAAAGTTTGTACCTCTTTGTTTTCCATTATGCAGGATGCTGCCCAGAGACCACCTGCCCTACCCCCAAGACCAAATGAGCATGACCATAGGAAGTATCGTAGGAACAGCTTTATCCTGTCTATGGAAAATGGACCGGAACAAGATGCTGCTGCCGACATTGGAACCAGTCTTCCGGATCAGGGTTACTTGGATGGATACATGACCCCTAACCAAGCCTCTGCTAATCAAAGATTACATTCCTCTGTTGAACATAGATCAAGTACAAATGGCAGACAAGCTTCTAGTGATAAACCTTTGAACAATAATGTTAGCCAATCAAAACAGCAACACCCATCACATGAGATTAAACAAAACAGACAAAATGTGCAACAGGTGAAAAATAATTTACACTCCTCGGGCCGAGGAAGAGGTCCCGAATTTGATCCGGCATATTTACCTCAACAGGAAATGCCTGACGTGGAGAGATGGCTGGCTTCACATCCACCCGAGGCAACACGTCGACGATTAAGATCTGACGAAAGTGATCATCTTCCCGACTCCCCGTCACCCCCTGGTAGTTACCATAGTGATGATGCATTCCCACATGGAGGGTAAATGCTTTTCTTTTCATAACCTGCTTTAGCATATGAATACGGAGCGCAAGTGCTTTTATCACACAACCTTCGGTGTGGGAGGGTAATACAGCCATGATGTATTTTACCATATTACACGAGTGAGAACATATTCAAATGAACGTGGAATCATCATTCGGTCCTTTCTGTTCAGCTTGGTATGCATTGGAATCGCCTCACCGATTTTCATAACCGTTTGAAATACCGGATTACGGAAATTCTCGACGTTCAATACTTTTTTTTAATACTTGAAATTATTGAATTCGGAGGTTGTTAGATTTACCAGTCAAGGGTGTACCTTGTTTAAGTTATATCTAAAATAACTTGTTAAGGTTATTACAGTTTGGGGCTTTTTTTTCCAAAAGACTGATCGTTTCCAGTAATATATATTTTCACTGATTCTTTTTATATCTAATTTGCTGTTACTTCTTTTAGGCAATGTTTAGAAATATTATATGCAAGCTCTTAAAGATGGTACATGTTACATAACAAAATTGGAAATTAATTGATCTTAGGGCAATCATACCTAATGGTTATTCAATTAGATGGTCAGTTTTTCTGTTGAAAGAATTTATTGCTTGGGCTTTATTACTGCGGATCAACTACTTTTATTAAGATAAAGTCGTTTTTCATGGAAGTATGCTAAATAAATTATTTTAACAAATGTAACAGGAATGAACACTAACTCTGTGTCAAAGGGAAATAATTTTTATCTTGAAAATATTTTTTTTCAATTATTTCTAAAATACTAAACGAGGATACAGTAAATTATTACTTAACAACCTGTTAACAATCTTGAAACACTTGGTTTATTATGCCATGCCACAAGACTGGACATCTGTCCAATTCATGGGAAATTCAAGTTTTATTAGTAAGTTTCTGGTTATGTCATTTTCTCTTGACATTTTTGATTCTGATGGGAAACTTTATCCTTCATCTGAGGTTGCTGTCCCAAAATAATCTAAACGATGTGTTGATGGGACATAAAGCCCCTCCTCCAGATCGTATCTAATATCTTTAACATTTTTGTTTAGGCTCACTTAACCTCATCCGTAAACTGGGCGGTCCCGTGTATCGGTCTATCCTCCAAGCACGTTAAAGAACAATAGGAATCTATTCGATAATAAGAGTAGGGCACGGTTCGCGGATTCCTATGTATCTCTCCCTGGGGCAGCTCTAAATATAAACATATACTGTGTTGATGAGCCGTTAAACAGCATTCAATTCAATTCTTAGTAGTTAAAATTCTTTACCCAACTGTTTTCCCAATTATACCAGTAGGTGAGACAGTCTGGCAGTGGCCACAGTATTTTTATGTATTGTTCATATAATAATTGCAGGAATGCCAGAAACCCGCGTCACAACATCAGCACGGACAATGGATCTCATTACGCCGTCAGTGATCCATACAACTTCAACATTGCCGCAGCCATAGACCCGACATATACTCGCAGATCTGTTGATGGAAACACTGATAGAAAACAACCGGCACAAGTGCAAACTACACGCTCAGTTCCTCAAGAAGGTTGGTATAGTTGATAGGGTCCCTAATAATTGAGGCAAAAAACAAATTTGAGTTCAGAAAAAAAACCTTTAAAATTGATGTTGTTAAATGAATTTTAAATATAGTGTTGATGTACCTAGTTGTACCATCTCCCATATTAAGGGCTATTCCATTAAAACTTATCCCAGGAAGGCAATTTAATTAACATCTATGGGTGAATCCTATTTTCTGAAATTTGATTCTTTAACTCAATTGTGGTGGGTGTTTAATTTCAAAAGTGCCTTCCTTGGGTGCCATGGATGTTTTAATGGAATAGCCCTAATTAATCTAACTAACCCTTAGTACTTATACTCTATTTTAGTTAACAAATCAATTCTCTCATTTTATATATTCACCCATGTTTATACTTGTTATGTTATTATTCTCAGTTGTTCTGTAGAGCATTACTAAAAAGATTTGAATCTAGTTGAAAAATTGCCACTTTCAGGATGGGGAGATGCATTTCATTTTTATTTATTTTTTGATATATATGTACATCTGACATCAAGAGCTCATTTGTTTTATGACTATTTGGCCCATATAAATCATATTCCCCAAGCCTTAGGAGCTTAACCTCCAAAGTGAAAATAGCTCTTAAACCTTATGTGTACGAAATAGCAGAAACAAAACTTTTTTGTTTTTGTTCAATACTTATTTCTAACTCACTGTTAAACAATTCTCGGGCTGTTGTTTTCATTATATCCTTCTACTAACATTCGGAAGTGTGCTGATGGTCTCTATAAGTTATTTAACAATTTGTGTACTAAATCTTTCTAAAACATATTTAACCATTTATTTATCATTTAAAATCATTTTATAATTTTGTTACTAACTGCTTAAAACTAATTTGGTAGTCAACTATTGTATTCATCATATATAAATTATATAACCAATTCTTTAGTAGAAAAAAGTGAACCTTCTGAGAGTCTGGCACTGCAAAAAAATGTGTTTAATATAATTTTATATTAATATGCTTTTTATGCCCCAACCTTTTGAAGAATGATGGAAGGGCATATAGTGTTACCACTTTCCATCTCTGCGTGCGTCCTTCCATGTCAAAAATGTTGTTCAGACTCTAACTTGGGTAATTGTTATCCATTCTTCTCCAAACTTGGTCAAATTATATATGAGAACAATGTCTAGGCCAAGTTGGATAATCAACCCTAGCGCCCCAGTAATTCCAAAGTTACGTAACAAAGTAAAAATTCACGAAATTTATATTGTCCGGACACTTACTTGGGTAATTCTTATCCAGTCTTTTCCAAGCTGGGTCAGATTTTATATGGGTACAATGTCTCGGTCAGGTTTGATAATCAGCCCCATCGCCTAATTTCAGAGTTATGTCCCTTGGAATAATAAAAATTCCGGAATTAATGACCGAATTTCCTTATTGATATGTGAAGCAATGGCGGGGGCGTCCTTGTCCTATGGACACATTTCTAGTTTTATAGAAAAAAGTTGCTATAAAACGAAAGTATCAATATTATTATCTATGATGGATAATGAATATGGGTATTATATATTGTTGGGGGCTTGTTTCAACCAAAGGCTTTTCAGCAATAGTATATTAAGTAATTTAAAAAAAAAAACGCACATAAATTATATATCATCATGATCATTGGAATTGGCGTTTTTAGTGGTAAATAAAAATACCTTAGTTTTGAAAATGCTTTTTGAAAGGGTCTTTCCCATGTAAACTCTGTATTGCTGAGACAGCAGAAAATTAAGAAATCTGAAATAACTTCAGCTAGCCTCCATAGTTTGCTATAAAACTTTCAGATGTTTGCCCAACAAATTAAAACCATTTTTGGATACAACTTCTAAAAAAAATATTTTCCCTAATTTTTGATGCAGCAGAATTTTCCATTGAAAACATCTTTGCACGTGAATTTTTTATTTTATTTCTCAACCGATTTTGAAAAGTAGGGTATTTTTATTTACCACTGAAAACGTCTGTTTCATTGACATGATTGATATACAACTTATTTGGTTTTAAAGTTCATTTTATCTGAAAGGTCCGAAAAACCTTTGGCAGAAACAAGCACACAAAGCCATGTAAAAATGGCCTGATAGTAAACTGCGTCATGTCAGAGGGTTTACAGAAGGTTTTGCTAGACTGAGTGTGGTATATGGACATATTGCTCTATGCTTATGCTGTCCTTATTATATGATAATTTCTACATTTTGTACACAGTGAGTTTCTCTGCATATTGATAGCAATTATGATCTGACAGTTGATTTCCAGATTATTCAAAAAAAAAGATCTATGCAAAAATCAATGTATAGATCTAGAGAATATATACATTGTCTGGATTATATTAAAATGAATCGATTTAATACAACCAGACTAATTACATATTCTTTACAGTCATTTTACACACTGTATGGTAATGACCCAGACTAAAACAGGAATTTGTATATCTCGGGACAGTGTAAGCGTAGAGTGATCCCTTCTACTCACCGTGTATATATTCCATTCTTCATTCCTACTCACCAGTGTATCTTGTCATGTCTCATCCACTAACCACAGTGTGTACAGAAATAGAGTGGGACCCGAGTGTTCGCGGTAGTATACGCAGAGGAAGTCTATCTAGGTTACAGGGGTCATCAGCGGCATGCTACAATAGTGTTTACCAAGGTAACGGGATGTGTTGTTTGTTCAGTTGCTACTGCTTGCGTGGGTACTGCATGGATATCTGGTATTAGAGACTTCATAACTGAGACTCGCATGTCTTCCATGGGTACTACATGGATATTTAGTATTAGAGACTTTATAACTGAGACTCGCATGGCTTGCATGACTCGCATGGCTCGCGCAACTCATCCTTACGTGCATGTATTGTACTTGTAGACCGGAAGTTCACTTGTATAGATATCCAGGCGAATGGCAATTATAGCTTGTACATAGAGAATATCATGTTAGTGCCTGATCATATCCAGTTTATCAGCAGAGTTATGGCCCTTGATTTCGTTAAATATGCTATATTTTGCCTTGTTAAGGGGATAGGGCCTTTATTTTTCATACGATCTTTACCAAACTTTACCAGATCTTTTTTTTCCATTTATTATTTTATATTTCTTTATTATTTTTAAATTTTTTTTAAAAAAATATTATTTATTTTTATTTTTTTTTATTATCTCTACTGGCCAAGTTTGAAAACCAGCCAGATCGAACCAGTAATGGCGGAGTTATGGCTCTTGATTTTGTTAAAAATGGTATATTTTGCCTCTTTAAGACGATAGTCACTTTTTTCATTGATGTTATACGAGCCATATTAGCCAGTAGAGCGTCCACAGGCCCTCTTGGGCCTCTTGTCTATTTATATTGTGGATTGTTTAAAATCCTTTAATTTACCTTTTTATCATTTTTTTCCGTTCAAAAATACCAAGACACATCAAAGATACCCTGACGTCATCAAAAGAGGTGCTGACGTCATCGAAAGAGGTGCATCTGACGGGATAGGAAAGTAACTGCCAAGATAAGATTTTATCTCAGGCACCCTGTTTCTTGGCAGAATTATATACTATTAGATTGACGGGTTAAATGCTGTTTTCAGTGTTACCTCTGCTGAAAAATCACTTTCTTATCACTACTAACAAGTTTATTAAAGGGGTTGATGCACTATTTTCAAACACTATTTATTTAATAGGGCTCTGAAAAACTTGAAAAAAGCTGAAAGAATTATCAAAATGCCATGAAAAACAAATGATATGACCTATTTACAATTTGCAAAGAACATAAATGGAGGCGGCCATCTTTGAACGATGACGTCATCGCGTCATTTTACCATGTAAGGCATATTGACAAAAAATATTTTAAAACAAAGAAAATCACTGCAAATTGATTAAAAATAAACATACAGATGAAAAATGTATAAATTGTATGATAATTTTTCATTTGCAGTAATTTTCTTTGCTTTAAAAGACATTTTGTCAATATGCCATATATGGTAAAATGGCGTGATGACGTCATCGTTCAAAGATGGCAGCCTCCAGTAATGTTCTTTGCAAATTTTCAATAGGTCATATCTCCTTTGTTTTTCATGGCATTTTGACAATTCTTTCAGTTTTTTTCAAGTTTTTCAGAGCCCTATTAAATAAATAGTGTTTGAAAATAGTGCATCAACCCCTTTAAATCATTTTAGAATTATTTTATATTTAGAATTTTGTGATTCTAGGTTTCAAGAAACTCATTACTCAATGAGTGATACAAACAGTCTCAATTTGTTTCTCACAGCAATTAAAAGGCTCCTTCAGTTCTGAGAACACACTGAGTTGCATCATAATAGCATGATGTGATGTCATAATAGAATGATGTGATGTCATAATACCAGGTTGTGATGTCATAATACCAGAAAGTGATGTCATGATAGAAACAACCAAATGAAAATATGAATGAAGCATTCTGATTGGTTCAGTGATAATAATTGGATCAATGAAACCAGTTAATTTAAAGCTCATTACATTCTCAGAACACACTGAGGTTTTACTGGGCATTGAGGTAAATGAGGTTCTTGAAACACAGAAACACAAAATTTTAATAATAAAAAATTCTAAAATGATTTAATAGACTGTTAACTGTGCTGTGATAGGCTAAAAGCACTAGGGGTAAATTTGAATTTTATAGCAGACAACAAAATATATTTTTTGGATGATACATTTTTAAGCAATGGATTGCTGTCTAATTTTGACAGAACAATTCTCCATACATTCAAGAACAGTTGCTTTAAATTGTATTGCAAAATGTGTATGCTATAGTCTCCTAGGTAACCCAGTTAATAGCATGTTCAACTCTGAGTCCAGAGGTCATGGGTTCAAGTCTCAATAACACTTTACCTGGCAGTTCTTTGAGATTTTGCATGGTTTACATACTATTAAGAAAAATTTGAAATTAATACTTCTCCTAATGGTCTAAGTTTATTAAAAAACTGACCCTGGGGTCTAATCAGAATGCACCCCGGAGTTCGCCAAAATTCGTGGTATTTCTGATTGCCTGCGACTACAAGGTCAAGGTCACACACATGTAAGTTTTGCGTTTAGGTTTGCTTTCAGTAAAATGTTAGATATCTTTGCTAATATTCTCAGATTGTCTTCATGTATTACATTCGAGGGCTGGCGTGGCGCAGTCGGTAGCGCGGCGGATTTGTAATCGGAGGCCCCGGGTTCAGTCCTCCGTGTTACCACTGAGTTCCGTCGGTGTGTTCTTGTGCAAGACATTTAGCCTCGTCCGTCAGATGGGGACGTAAACCGGGCGGTCCCGTGTATCGGCCTATCCTCCGAGCACATTAAAGAACCATAGGCATCTATTCGATAATAAGAGTAGAGCAGGTTCCCGGATTCCTATGTATCCTTCCCCTCTCTCTGGGGTGGCTCTAAATAACCTGTACTGTGTTGATGAGCCGTTAAACAACATTCAATCAATTCATGTGTTACCATGATTACATTCATATTTTATTTATTGGTTACTAAGGTCATACAAAAACATTCCGTCATATTTCCGATCACCTGTGATCACAAGGTCAAGGTCACACACATGGATGGTTTTTTTTGCGTTACGGTCAAATTACATGCACTGAGTGTTCTTCGGATGTTGGATATCCAACATTCCTAGTTTATGTTTGTAGGTTTTAAGATTGTGCATGTATATTTCTGTTACAACATTACCGTCTTAATTTTAATGACAAATATTATTTCCTTTTCTTAATTGTTTACATTTCACATAATCCATTAACATGTATCTGTTTGTATCCTTGCAGCCCATCTTGTATAAACTAGCTCCTATTGTATAACTAGCTCCTATTGTTTATGGGAGGAATCAGGTCACATGGTATGTTTTAGGACAGTCTGAATATCATACAAGTTTGTGTATTATGTGAAGTTAACATATTAGTTAAATAATATATGTAGCTATACATATCCAGGGAAGTATTATTAAAGGCCCCACATTTGACTGCAATGAGTATTTACCTATCATATTCAAAATGAATAAAAGGAACTTGCTCAGAGTAAACAATTCCTTTAATTATAGTTCATGCTTTTAAAATAGATGTGAATTAATGAAATTCAGTACATTTTAAAGAAACAACTATTTTGATTAAATGAAAAGTTAAGTAAAAAGAAAAAAAGAAAAAGAAACATTGTATGCCATTGACCTTTATATTAGACCCATGCTTGGAACAATGTAAACATACACATATAATACAGAGTCTAGGTTTTTAAAAGTTTAGAGTATTTGTAGTAAGTTGATGAGAAACGATATTCAAAATGGAAAAAAAAAAGTTTTTTTTTTTTGAGATTTTTTGTAAAAAAAGTATAAAATATTCAAACACTCAGCTTATCTAAGCTTGTGCCTTCCCTTTCTATATGTAGATAGAACCTTTCTGCTCTAAGGGGTCAATTGTTGTTGTCTACAATACCAGGCAATCATATAATTGTGATCAGAGACGACTTTGATCCAATCTAGAATACTCTAGTTCTAGTAGAGTTCATATTGTACATGTTGTAAGCATAATATAAAAACTGTATATCCTCAGATCGCACCATGAGTACCTTATCATCTCGAGGCAGTTTTCCGGACGATGGTCCAAGTGTGGTGAATCCTTTTGCACCGGTACAAGGTCAGAGGAGAGGAGGGGAGAAATCTCGCAAGTCTGCTGGTGAGCCAGGCACCAAACAGAGAGACAAATCATGTAAGCAGCAGTAGCTGGGAACCGCTGCTTGCTGGGGACCAAGCATGACAAAACAGTTATAAAAATACAGTACCTGTGTAGTATTCGCTTGCAGGGTATCAAACAGTTTGTTTGTTTGTTTGTATGGTGTTTTACATTATTAAACAGGAAAACAAATATATACTTTAGTAAATGGCAATGTCTGCTTGCTGGGAACCAAACATAGAAACAAATATAAACTGTAGTAAGTGTTTATCGCTGCTTGCTGGGAACCAGACAGGATAACCACAAATAAAGTACAGTAAGTGGCAGTGGCTGTTTGCTGGGGACCAATCCTGCGGAAGATTCAAATTGGTACTACATTTTGACACTTACTGCTGGGGACCAGACAACTGGTAATTGACACCTACTGCTATGGACTTGATGGACAGAACAACATATATTAAATTTTGAGAATCTCTTTAGAAAACACTAATCATAGGTATAAAGTGGGTATCTTTCTACATGCTACATGAAACATGATACTCAATGTAGGTACTCTATGGATCAAGATTGCAGCGTTGTATCAGTACCAATACAGATTTGCCTGTTGGAAGTATTTCACCGTGTACGTATTAACCAATGAACATTGTATATTGCCATTAATGTATACTGGTACATATGGTTGTGCTTTTCTCTGTATTCTCATGGAAAGGGTTATAAGTAGGCTATAATTGTTATGTAAGCCAGTTAGAACTGCGATATGACATGATGCATTGTTAATAATGTGCTTTCCTTTCACTGTGATTTTCACAAACTCATTAATTTCACCTGTCAAAGGAGTGGTTGTAAAGTAATTAAATAACTTCCAGAGTTGCCGAACAAACTCTGCACACATTTTTAGATGAAGTTTCTGAAGACATTATGCATGGCTTGCATACATGACACATATTTCAGTTAAATGAATGAAAATAGGTCATATAGTGCATGCATTATCTCAGAGAACAAGTTGAATATTTTTCTGGCAAATAAGTTCTATATAGAAATAACCTTTGAATGAATATTAAGATAACTGTAAGATTTGTTTCTTGGATAACTCGCTACGGCTTTAATTTCCTAACGTACAAAAAATTAGCTATTAGTTAATACTAAATGTGTTCTTACCTCAAATCTATCTTTTCATATTTATTGAATTTTAAAAATATGCACAATTTTTTTCGGCAACTCTGTTTTTTTCTATGGAAAGACGACATCTTGCAACTGTCGACATTATCAACGTCTTTGTTAATGTGCTTGACTTTTTATCTTCCATCACGTGTAAGATCAGGCTGTCCATCATCCATGTAAAACGTGGATAACCTTATCTGTTATGCAAGAAATTGACCTCCATCATCAATTTTCACAGTAAGACATTTGCCTCCCTCGTCAATTTGTGCTGTAATACATGTGCCACGCTCATCAATTTTAAAAGTAGGACATTTGCTACCATTGTCTGTGAGATTGAGGCTAATGTCGTGGCTTCCGTAGAGATGTGTAAATCATACAGTTATACTATTATCAGTAAGTGCTTTAAACATATTTTATTGCAGCATTTACATCAGTTTGCAAAAGGGTTGGGCCACAAGTTCTACAACATTAGTTAAGGCCCGGCCCTATTCAGTTTGTTTACAAAATAAGTAGTATGGCAGTTTTACAATCGTAAAACATTTTAAACGAAAAGTATATGAATACATTACTGAAGTTAAGAGATATATGTAAAGAGAAAGGAAGAAGAGAACAAGGACAGTCAGTAAGTAGCTAGTATTTAGGAAGGGAACATTTTTGAACAAAGACATTCCATATAATTGCTAGATTCCATCATATAATAATTTATTCCATCAACTATACACACTTATAAAGACATATTCATAAGAATGTATTATAGATATAACGTATATTATTGTACACCTTTTTTTAGATAGAGATCATGTTTTTATGAATATCATAAAATAACAACATGTTTTATATTTCCGTTGATTTACAACCAAATCAGTGTTTTGATTGATTGATTGATTGATACAGACCCAGTTTCGTTCTAGTACCCCAAATAAAGGCAGAATGAATGCAGAATGAATAATGCACGCTCTATACATTGAACACAAAATGAATGCTGAGTGCATGTATGTTTGTAAATGCAAAATGAATGATGAATGCCTTTTTCAAAACGCTGACCACTGAATTTCTATTGTTATCTTTTGTCCTGTGGAAAATACATTCACTTTTAATTCCCAAATCATATTTTTGCATAGACAGTCTCTTACCATCTTTCACCATCATTTTACTCAAAGTGCTGCATTAACTTTAAGAATGATAATTTGTTAAACATTGCACGTATGAATGCAAATACATGTTAAACGCATGCATTCTGTTACATTCAGGAATGCTGTTCTGTGCATTTAAATGAATGCAATGTTTCGTTTATAAATGCTGAATACGTAAAATAAAGTGCAAATGGAATGTAAATGGTGCGCAAATGGAGCGCAAACGAAATGTATTTTTTGGGGTACTTCAATGCAACTTGATCTGTATATAGCTAACAACCAGTGACAAAAGTATGATGCTATTTCAGTACATGTGTTTATTGTCTTTGTTAGAAATGTATTTTTATGTGTGGACAGTATTTGAGTGAATAACACTAAAACACACACCAACATGTATGTCTCAATGTTTAGGTCAAAGGTTTGTTTTCTGTAGATTGTTGCTCATTTATTGTGTTCAGCTTTAACAAACAGTTATAATTTACAAACAGGGAGCTATAGATCCCTATATGGATATACAAACAGGTAGCTATAGATCCCTATATGGATATACAAACAGGTAGCTATAGATCCCTATATGGATATACAAACAGGTAGCTATAGATCCCTATATGGATATAATTGCAAAGATCGTTTTGTGGACATAATTTGCAAACAAGTAGATCCTTATTTGAGTATAATTTTCAAACAAGTAGTTCCCTATATGGATATAATTTACAAACAAGTAGGTGCCTATATGGATATAATTTAAACAAGTAGTTCCCTATATGGATGTAATTTACAAACAAATAGATCCTTATTCGGGTATAATTTACAAGCAAGTAGTTCCCTATATGGATATAATTTACAAACGAGTAGATTCCTCTATGGATATAATTTGCAAACGTGTAGATCCCTCTATGGATATAATTTTCAAACAAGTATTTCCCTATATGGATATAATTTACAAACAAGTAGTTCCCTATATGGATATAATTTACAAACAAATAGATCCTTATTCGAGTATAATTTTCAAACAAGTAGTTCCCTATATGGATATAATTTAAACAAGTAGTTCCCTATATGGATGTAATTTACAAACAAATAGATCCTTATTCGAGTATAATTTTCAAACAAGTAGTTCCCTATATGGATATAATTTAAAAACAAGTAGTTCCCTATATGGATATAATTTTATCAAATAAGTATTTCCCTATATGGATATAATTTACAAACAAGTAGTTCCCTATATGGATATAATTTAAAAACAAGTAGTTCCCTATATGGATATAATTTTCAAATAAGTATTTCCCTATATGGATATAATTTGCAAACGAGTAGATCCCTATATAGATATAATTTACAAACAAGTAGTTCCCTATATAGATATAATTTACAAACAAGTAGTTCCCTATATAGATATAATTTACAAACAAGTAGTTCCCTATATAGATATAATTTACAAACAAGTAGTTCCCTATATAGATATAATTTACAAACAAGTAGTTCCCTATATAGATATAATTTACAAACAAGTAGTTCCCTATATAGATATAATTTACAAACAAGTAGTTCCCTATATAGATATAATTTTCAAACAAGTAGTTCCCCATATTGATAAAATTTACAAACAAGTAGTTTCCTATATGGATATAATTTACAAACAAGTAGTTCCCAATATGGATATAATTTACAAACACGTATATCCTTATTTGGTTATAATTTACAAGCAAGTAGTTCCATATATCGATTTAATTTACAAACGAGTAGATTCCTCTATGGATATAATTTACCAACGAGTAGTTCTGTCTCAGTTTCTTTGCCATCAGGAGATATTTTCTCAGTACATCTTGCTTCAGAAGCCTGACTTTTCTCAACATATTTTAACTCTTTAGCATTAGATTAATGGTGGCAATAGTTATTTTACAATATAAAGATGTTATAAAGGCCAGTTTGTGATCACCCTCTTGTTATACCCCCGCTTTCTCAAAGTGACGTGGGGGCTATATAGGAATCGTGCTGTCCATAACGTCACTTTGTGTTGTGTAACGCATTTTGGTTCTATCCCATCCGTAACACTCAAGTTTCATATACACATAACAACTGATCAAGAAGCGGGGGTATTCATCACCTTCAGTGTTCTAGTTGTGTTTTCATTCCTATGTGATCACTCCTTTTATTGTGTTTTCATTCCTATGTTTTCATTCCTATGTGATTGCCCCTCTTATTGTGTCTTAGTATATGAGCAATCCTCTTAGATTGTCTTAGTTCCTATGTGATCACCCCTCTTATTGTGTCTTAGATCCTGTGTGATCACCCCTCGTATTGTGTCTTTAGTTAGTATGTTACCCCACTAACCCCCACCCCTAATTATGTTTTGTTCCTAAGTATTTGTTACCATCTCTATTTCTGCGTTTGTGTTCCAATGTTTTCACCTCTCTTTTATTATGTTTTGGTTCCTTAAGTTAATAAGTGTATGCTTCACTCATCTAATTACTGTGTTTTGACTCCTGTATTTTCAAACCCTTTTGTTATATTTTGGTTCCTTAGAATTTGTTGTCACCAACCCTACAATTCTGCAAGTGAGAATGTTCTAGGCCCATTCTGCATATTTTTTATCAATGTAAATGGAGAATGGGTCTGAAATGTTCATTCCTGTTGGCACCATATACCCTTGTTGGCACCATATACCCTTTTTGTGTTGGTGAAACTCCATTTTGTTTCCGAAGTATATCTTAAAACTATTGTTGTTTTGACTCCTTAGCATAATATGTTATCACACCTATGTGTGGGAAGCTATCCAGCTGGCCTGGCAAACATGGGAAGCTGGAAAGTTGCCATATTACAGCAGCTGTTGGCATGACTAAAATACAATTCATTTCACTTCTACATTGTTTGGGTTCCTATGTGATGTCCTGTTATTTTGCCCGACTACCTGGTGTAGCAAGGCCATAGTTTTCCACTCTGCTTCTGGACAATTGAGATTGCTCACATGCCAAATTATCGGAACCAATCAGATTGCAGATCATGGCATTTGTTATATACTATTTAATTAATACCGCAACAAACCGACCATCATGTACTATGTGTCTACTGAACCGAAGGTTCATGGTTCGAGCCTTATATAAGGCAAAAATATTTAAACCATACAATGTTAAGATATTTCGAAAAATATTATACGAAACTACTACGGAATAAATCTGATTGGTTCCCACAATTTGACACTTGAGTACTCTGATCGTAGTTTTAGCTCTACTGAGCAGAGCTTATGGGATGGTGTGTTGTCCGTTGCCCATCCGTCATCTGTCCGTCTGTTAACTTTTACCTCGCTAAGACGATAGGCCTTCATTTTTCATCCGATCTTTACCAAACTTTTACAGATTGTTAATATCAATGAAAGCGCAGACAAGTTCGAAAACCAGCTCTAACCAGTAACAGCAAAGTTATGGCCCATGATTGAGTTAAAAATGCTATGTTTTGCCCCATTATAATGATAGGGCCTTCATTTTTCATCTGATCTTTACCAAACTTTACCAGATTGTTAATATCAATGAAAGCTCAGGCAAGTTCGAAAACCATGGCCCCTTATACATAAACTTTATCTTTAGCCAGTAGAGCATCAACAGTCCATCTTGGGCCTCTTGTTTATACTTTATAATTAAATATTGTCAGGATATCACTTATATTTCATTATTGGCATTAAACTTGTGACTGTCTTTAAGCTAATATGTTATGCTATTTTATTTGTATAATGTCAGTGTTCAAACATTTAATGAAAATACTTTTTCTTGAATTATTATAGATTTTATTTTTATTTAAATGCGCAGGTTGTATACCATTTTGTTTAGCTGTATAATTATATTTTATGTACATGTATGCAATGACCTTGTTGTGCAATGCTGCTGTTTATTAAACACTTAAATAACAAAATACGGAATGTAAATGTGAGATTATACGAAATAAGTTTCAGATATTGAATTCAGTTTCAGTAAGTTTTGATTCTCTCAAATATTAAATGAAGGATAGTTTACGCATACGGTTTTGAGCCTTACTTGTTTGTAGCTTGTTTATATACATTATTTATATTATTGTAAAGACAGTGTGAGACATAATTATACATGGATGTTTTGTCACTTGTTTATTTGCATGACATGCTTTATACCTCCGATATATGGAGCTTGTATTTGGATATTGTTATTGATTATATATTATTATACACATACATGTAATAGATTCCACATTTGTTCAGAGTTCCCAAATTTATTTAAAGGGGTACAAATCAGTCTTTATTGACATGGTGTTGTTATACATATGCACTATTTTTTCTATATATGTTTTAGCACCTCCTTGGTCGAGGGGTTAATGCCTTTCACCGCTGCGGGTTCAAATCCCACTGGGAGCACAACTCGTAGGTGAGAAAGTGTTGATTCTTACAGATAGTGGGAGTTATACAGTACTGGTTCTACCCAGGAATAAGTGGGTGGTCTTCCTCCACGACAAAAAATCGACCATCATATATAGCCTAAAGTGTGCTGGAAAATGATGTTAAAACACTAAACAAATCTTCATATGATTTAAATATTTGAAAATCATATTGCATCAACAACTATGATACTAATGGATTTGATAAAATGTATTATTTATTTTAGTAGCAAAACTTCAGACTTGTATTTCTCTGATAATTGCAAGCAAGCAGTTTTAAAGGGACACGCAGCAATCTTCATTTTTATGCTCCCCAAACTTTTTGCGGGAGCATATAGAGGAAGTGCAAAGTGTAAGAACCGTAACTCTGTCTGCATTCAAATTATAGTTATTGCCCTTTGTAATTTTATACTTAGAATCTTTGTATGGAGCATATCAGTCTTCAAAACTACTGCTGGGACTGCAGTGAAACATCACGCAAAGATAGAGGGCAATAACTGCAAATACAGAGTGCAAGAACCGTAACTCGATCATCATTCAAATTTGGGTTATTGCCGTTTGTGATTTTTTTATCTGGAACATAAAACTACTAATGAAACTGAAAATTGAAAACTGCTTGCATGTTTGCAATCATTAATATTAATTATTTGAATAGTTCAAAGCGGATTGTTTTTACATATTACTAACTTTTGATATAAATACTGCACCAATAATAGATTTAAAATCCAAACATATTACTAACTTTTGATAC
Organism: Cyrtodaria siliqua; assembly: GCA_037043455.1. Lineage (NCBI taxonomy): Eukaryota > Metazoa > Mollusca > Bivalvia > Adapedonta > Hiatellidae > Cyrtodaria > Cyrtodaria siliqua. The sequence continues at coordinate 174,275 of JAWPHD010002920.1, read as the reverse complement.
AAATACTGCATCAATAATAGATTTAAAAAATTGGTTAGAATATTGAAGCAAATTGAAATCTCAAATATTTAGTTAATTATATGCAAACAGTTTTAATTAGTCACAATGAGGCAGGATTAATGAATTGAGCAGTAATTTTAATGCTTGAATACAACTCAATATTGCCCTGTGTCCCTTTAAAAATGACATGAAATAAATAAAACGAAAAAGAAAATCCATTAAATTTACACTAAATTTGATCACAGTTTTAAAAATGACGTGGAATGAATAAAACGATTTTCTTGTTTTAAGGATTGCTAAATACAAGTTATCCATGTGTAGTTTTACATCCACTGCAAGCGAGTAAGGAATTAATTGTTTACATTTTATATGGGATTCAAGCATATTATATGGGTTTTAAGCCCCGTGTGGTTTCGGGGGCCTCGTTTGGATACGGGGCAAAGAATAGGGCCACTGCAGATCCCGTTGGAGGGGAAGGCAGACGGGTAGAAACCCCCCAAATTCATGTTCATTTTATAATTTTTTGTTCATGCTCATTAAAGGTCTTCATCATGACCCCTGCATTGTTTCAGGTGCCATCTCGCTCATATCACTAGAGCAGTGGCAGAAAAACTATAACATGGCTCCAGCGTAAATGGAGTGTCTACAATAGAATTTGCAGCAACTCTGCAGTTCAGGGTGAGAAGGTTCTAGGCCCGTTCTCCATACTTTATCTCGATGTACATGGAATATGAGCCTGGCATGTTCATTCCTGTTAGGCGCCATATAACCTTTCATGTGTTGGTGCACCTTAAAAACCCAATTTAATTCAAGTTCATAACATTTCCTGATTTGTTTTAGTCATAGGTTAACTATTTAAGATGTATGTCTCGATCTGTTCTTGTTTATAGTGTATTTAAATATGTTTACATGGGTATGGTAATGTCCCGATTTAAATTGTACATCAGTAAAACATATTAATTCTTGTGCGTGCATTTGGCGGTTAAGGTTATCTGTTAACTTTGACATTTGTTGCCATGGCTGTAGACTTACTACTTGTAGCATTTGTCACTCACAGGGTAATTGATACACTGATTTCAGTCTGTAGTTTTGAAAATAAACTGAAAAACACTGTAATGCACGACATTATACTATTAATATAGTTTGAAGTATTTCATTGTAACGAGTATAATCAACAATATATCGCTGTAATATATGCAAGTCATGAGAAGGTGTGTTGAGTGGATTAGCTCTTATTAGTAGAACTTTTCATTTGAATACTTTCAGAGATGGCAACCCTTTAAGAAATGACAATGTCTAAAATCAGAATTTTTTTTTATAAAATTATTGTTTTGAAAATATCCAATATGGAGTACTTATTCATGTTCATTTTATCATTTTTTATCATGCTCATTCAAGGTCTTCTTCTTGACACTGCATATGCAAATGTGGAAATGTGGCTCCATTATAAATGGAGTGTCTACAATAGAATTTGCAGCAACTCTGCAGTTCTGCAGGTTAGAAGGTTCTAGGCCCATTCTCCATATTTTTTATCTAGATGTAAATGGAGGATGAGCCTGTTATCTTCAACCCTGTTTGGCGCCATATAACCTTTCATGTGTTGATGCGCCGTCAAACCCCAATTCAATTAAACTTTCCTGGGTTACATGTAGTGCAGAGAATATTAATATATAGGAGATGTCTTCCACTCTCTGTCACACTGTACACACATCTGTAATGATATGTAAAGAGTGGAATATTCAAAATAAGCTTATATGTATTGTGATAAATTATTGTATTCATATATGTGCTATAGTCACACATTATGTTGACATGTTGCACCGCATATTGCACGGTCACAGTAAGCTAAAGTTAGATTAATTTAAGTATCACCCAGGCCAAAAAAACACGACTTTTGAAATAATAATAATTTTAATTACTGATTTCCAGTGCATGATACTAACCATTTTATTCTTTGCACGGTTGTATTTATAAAATAGGAGAAGCAATGAAATGTGATTACATTGGAGGTAATATTTCATAGGTTTATATTATTTTAGTAGCCCCGCTTTCACAAAGTGAAGTTGGGGTTATATAGGAATCACGTTATCCGTAATGTTCCATCCCGTCGCGTAACACTTTCTTGTCCCGTCACATCGTTTTTGTCCCGTCACGTCCCGTAACACATTTTTGTTACTAGCATTTCTCAAACAGTTTTGAATGGGTTGTTCTCAAACTTCATATACACATAACAACTGATGACCTTAGGTCACTCTACATCACCCATTGTTGATTGTATTCATTTAAGCGGGGGTATTCATCACCTTCAGTGATAGTTCTAGTTTCATTTGTTTATTGTTTGATTGATAGTATAATTCTACAAAAAGATGAAGTGTCTCTAAGCTCTAATTTATTCATTAAAAATGAGTTTGCTATTTTGTAATAAAATGTTTGTGTACATTATTTTTATTAAGAAATTTATATGTACAGTTTAATGGTCTATTTCTTTCTATAGAACCGATGTGTTATTTGTTGACAGAAAGTGGGTAATATGCAAATTTCGACACAATATTGATATTATTTAATACACCATATACTTTGTAGAAAAATAATCAATTATATGTTAATTTTTAAACATTCAGTGTTCATTTAAAGAATGACACCTGAACACTGAATTCTCAATGCTTTTTAATTCTTTGACATTCAGTGTAAAGGTAGGGTTCTCCTGATTTACAACCAAATTAAATGGAAATATAACTTTTAAAATCATTTGTAGTAACTTGTTTAAAAGCATGACAATTATTGGCCTTTTATGGAAAAGGCAGCTTTTTCACTCTCTCACAGTTTCTGACAGTTTCTTGTATATTTTCCCAACAAAAATGTCACATTAAACCTATATTGCAATATGTTGATCGTAGGTTCTGCTTGTTATTAATGATATTAAACTCACAAAGACTACATTGCATTTGTTGTTTTTAGTTCAACTGTTGGAAGACCACGGCATAATGACCCCAAATTCAATACAAGGAAAAAACCTCCTTTCTACGACTGGAAGATTGAAAAAGCAGTGATCTCCCTTGTTCATATATCCATGCATATATACACTTAAAAAACAAACAGGTGTCAGTTATAACAAGTGGGTCCAAAATAAAATCTTCCATGATGATCTCCAGCAGCTATTTTTGTTAACATATACTTCCTAAGGAATACCGGATAGCCATCTAAAACATACTTCCTAAGGAATACCGGATGACCATCTAAAACATATACTTCCTAAGGAATAGCGGATGCCATCTAAAACATATACTTCCTAAGGAATACCGGATGGCCATCTAAAGCATATACTTCCTAAGGAATAGCGGATGCCATCTAAAACATATACTTCCTAAGGAATACTGGATGGCCATCTAAAACATATACTTCCTAAGGAATACCGGATGGCCATCTAAAGCATATACTTCCTAAGGAATAGTGGATGCCATCTAAAACAATATATGATAGGAAAGTTCCATATCTCTATTTACTCATTTTAAACTTTTGTTAAAAATGTATATAGGAATTTATCACATAACTTACGGTGTGGGAGTGGAATAACACCATTCTATATATTACTAGTTATTACAAGTATGCAAATAAAGCCTAGTGTGAGCTGTCAAAAAAATTGATAATGACTATGATTCAATTCCCACGGTTTATCGCGTTAAAGCGACAGACAGAATGCAATAAAATTCGATATTAAGTTATGTGATAAATAGAATCTAACATTCGTTCTCATTCATTAATGAATTTATTAAACTCGTTAGCAAGTTGTTGGTCCTTGTCAAAAATCGTTTTGATTCGATGTTAAACATGGCTGTTAGCAGCCATCTTTGTTTACATAGAGTTATATAATGAAAACTTGTAGCGACTACTCCTCTGTAACTACTTGACGGATTTTCATGAAACTTCACAGGAATGTTGCTCTTGATGTCTTATTGATCCTAGCAAAATTTCAGGTCGGCCGGAAATTCAAGATGGCCGCCACGGCTAAAAATACATTTTCAAAAAACTAGTTTGTAGCGACTACTTCCTGAAATCAAAATCAATCAGTAGAGCTTCAAGGTCATTGACCTCTTGTTTTGTTTATACCTGGGAAAAGCTTAAAAAAATCTTCTCTGAAACTACAAGAACCAGCGGATCAATATTTTTTACTTACTATAAGCTTATTGTCCTCCACCAAGTTTCAAATGGTGATCCAGGGGTCATATTTGGCCCTGCCTCATGGGTCACATGTTTTACATAGACTTACACAGGGAAAAACTTAAAAAAAAACTCTTCTCTGAAACTACAAGAGCCAGAGGTTTAAAATTTTCATTTACTATAAGCTTGTGGTCCTTTACCAAACTTTTTCAAATGGTGACCCTTGGGTCACATTTGGCCCCGCACCAGGTATCACATATTTTACATAGACTTTTATAGGAAAACAAATCTTCTTCTCTGAAACTGCAAGAGCAAGAGGTTTAATATATTTCATTTTCTATAAGCTCATGGTCCTCTACCAAGTTTGTTCCAATGGTAAAATTGGGGTAACATTTTGCACCCGCCTCTGGGGTCCCATTATTAGACTTATATAGGGGAAAACTTAAAACATATTCTCTGAAACTACAAGAGCCAAAGGCTTAATATTTTTCATATACTATACACTTATGGTCCTCTTCCAAGTTTTCATATGTTGACCCTGGGGTCACATTTGGGGTCACATTTGGCAACGCCCCATGGGTCACTTGCTTTACATATATAGACGCATAGGTTATATTTAATTATATAGGAAAACAATTAAAAAAAAATTCCCTGAAACTACAAAAGCCAGATGTTTAATATTTTGCCTTTACCATAAGCTTATGGTCCTCTACCAAGTCTGTTTAAATGGTGAACCTGATGTCAAATTTAACGCCACCCCATGGGTCACATGTTTTACATAGACTTACATAAGGTAGAAACTTAAAAATTCTTCTTCTCTGAAACCACAGCACACAGAGCCCTCATATATTACATGTAGCATCAGCCTCTATCAAATTTATTCAAATGGTGACCCTGAGGTTCAATCTGGCCCCACCCAGAGGACACTTGTTTTTCTTGGGTCTCAGATTGTTATAAGTGTTATAAAATTATATTAAATTTTTAAAAATCTTCTCTGAAACTACATGAGCTAGAGGTCTAATATTTTGCATGTATCATAAGTTTATGGTAACAAAGAAAAATATAGCATTTTTAGCTCACGAGCTTATGGGATGGCGAGTTGTCCGCCGTCCGTCATCCGTCTATCCATCGTCTGTCCGTTAACTTTTACCTCGACGATAGGGCCTTCATTTTTCATCCGATTTTTACCATACTTTAACACATTGTTAATATCAATGAATGCTAGCATAAGTTCGAAAACCAGCAAGATCGGACCAGTAACCAGCCAGCTCGGACCAGTAACAGCGGAGTTATGGCCCTTGATTTAGTTAAAAATGCTATATTTTGCATCGTTAAGACGATAGGGCCTTCATTTTTCATCTGAACTTTATCAAACTTTAACAGATTGTTAATATCAATGAAAGCTCGAATAATTTCGAAAACCAGCAAGATTGGACCAGTAACCAGCCAGATCGGACAGGTAACAGTGGAGTTATGGCCATTGATTTAGTTGAAAATGCTATATTTTGCCTCGTTAAGATGATTCGGCCTTCATTTTTCATCCGAACTTTACCAAACTTTAACAGATTGTTAATATCAATGAAAGCTCGGACAAGTTTGAAAACCAGCCACATCGGACTAGTAACAGCGGAGTTAAAAACCAGCCAGATCGGACCAGTAACAGCGGAATTATGGCCCTTGATTTAGTAAAAATGCTACATTTTGCATCGTTAAGACAATACGGCCTTCATTTTTCATCCGATCTTTACTAAACTTTGCCAGATTCTTAGTATCAATGAAAGCTAGAAAAAAAATCCAAAGAAAGCCAGATCGGACCAGTAACGGGAGTTATGGGCCTTGATTTCGTTAAAAATGCTATAGTTCGCCTCTATGATATGATAGGCCTAGGGCTTTCATTTTTAACTGATCTTTACCAAACTTTACCAGATTTTTTTTTTTATTGATTTTTTAGCTTTACCAGGAGGGCTTATGCGATCACTTTTCGTCCATCTGTCCGTCTGCTAGCAATTTTATAAAATCGACATCTCCTCTGAAACCGCTTGAAGGATTTTGATGAAACTTCATCACAATGTTACGTAAGAGGGCCCCTCTCCGATTTCTGTTTTTCGCGGCCGCCAGTCATCCAAGATGGCCGCCATGGCTGAAACTAGGTCAAATTTAAGGAAATTTCAAACTACATCTCCTCCAAAACCACTTATTCCATTATACTGAAAGATCATATACATGTTCTTTGGGTTGGCCTCTATTAAGTTTGTGTTTTTCGTTATTGTCGAATAATCAAAATGGCCGCCACAGCGACTCAAAATTTACATAGAGTTATATAGTAAAAGTTTAAAATGACATCTTCTCTGAAACCGCTTGAAGGATTTTGATGAAACTTAATCACGCTGATATTTGGGAAAATCCCTCTCAGATTTATGTTTTTCACGGCCACCAGTCATCAAAGATGGCCGCCATGGCTAAAACTATTTCAAATTTAAGGAAATTTCAAACGACAACTACCGAAACCACTTATTCCATTCTTGTGAAATATCATATACGTGTTCCTTGGATTGGTCTCTATCAAGTTTGTACTTTTCGTTTTTTCGTCTAATAATCAAAATGGCCACCACGGCGACCCAAAGTTTACATTGAGTTATATAGGAATAGGTTAAAAATGACATCTTCTCTGAAACCGCTTGAAGGATTTTGATGAAACTTAATCAACATGATATTTGGGATAATCCCTCTCAGAGTTGTGTTTTTCGCGGCCGCCGCCAGTCATCCAAGATGGTCGCCCTGTCTAAAATTAGGTCAAATTTAAGGAAATTTCAAACAACATCTCCGACGAAACCACTTATTGCATTCTTGTGAAATATCATAAACATGTTCCTTGGGTTAGCCTCTATCAAGTTTGTGTTTTTCGTTATCGTCGAATAATCAAAATGGCCGCCACAGCGACACAAAGTTTACATAGAGTTATATAGGAAAACGTTAAAAATAATATCTTCTCTGAAACTGCTTGAAGGATTTTGATGAGACTTAATCACAATGATCTTTGGATTAGTCCCCCTCAGATTTAGGGCCTCCAGTCATCCATGATGGCCACCATGGCTAAACTTAGGTCAAATTTAAGGACATTTATCAAATGACATGTTACCACTTATTCCATTCTAGTTAAATATCATATGCCTGTTCCTGTTGTTGGCCTCTATCAAGTTTGTGTTTTTCGTTGTCGTCAAATATTCAAAATGGCTGCCACGATAACCCAAAGTTTACATAGAGTTATATATAGGAAACATGTTTCTTGGGTTGGCCTCTATCATGTTTATGTTTTTGAATCACATCATACAAGTAGAGCGTCTTGGGCCTCTTGTTTTATGTGTGTTTCTTTTGTGTGTGTTTTTTTAACGCCGTGTTAGATTTGACGAAACTTGAGGGCTTGCGTGTCGCAGTCGGTAGCGCTGCGGATTTGTAACCGGAGGCCCCGGGTTCAATCCTCCGTGGTGCCACTGAGTTTTGTTGGTGTGTTCTTGGGCAAAACACTTTCCCCTAGCCTTGTCCGTCGGATGGGGACATAAACCGGGCGGTCCCGTGTATCGGTCTATCCTCCGAGCACGTTAAAGAACCATAGGAATCTATTCGATAATAAGAGTAGGGCACGGTTCCCGGATTCCTACGTATCCTTCCCCTCTCTCTGGGGCGGCTCTAAATAACCTATACTGTGTTGATGAGCGGTTAAACAACATTCGATTGACGAAACTTAGGAGAAGCATTGCTATGATTTCTAGTTGTGCCTTTTGCGTTTTTTCGCGGTTTGTTGATATTTGATGGAGTTAGGGCCCCTTGACATTTTTACTTGACATATCTTGTCTCGGCACTACTCCTCCTAAACACCTTGTTGGATTTCGACGAAACCTGGCAGGAAGCATCGGTAAGATGTCTAGTTGTGCATATCATGCTTTTGTTCCAGTTCGTTGATTTTTTACGGAGTTTTCGCATTTTGACATTTTTACTTAAAAATTCTTGTCGGCGCTACTCCTCCTAAATGGCGAGTTGGATTTCTACAAAATTTGACAGGAAGCCTCAGTATGATGTCTAGTTGTGCAAAGCGCGGTGGTATATAAATGAAATATTGGACACGTTCGAAAACCAGCCAGATCTTGTTAGTAACGACAGAGTTATGGCCCTTGATTTGTTAAATAATGCTATATTGTATTTTCCTTTGTTAAATCTGTAGTTACTTCATTTTTTATCGGATCTTTACCAAATTTGTTTAGAATGTTAATATAAAAAAAACACCCATTTTTATGAAATTCCATTCATAGAAAATAGTGGGACAAATCAAAAAAACACCCATGCCAGACTAGATTATCAGGTGAGCGACCTAAGGCCATCCTAGTCGTGTTATCTTTGCAATTTTTAAAAGAAGTACTGATGGGAACTTTATGTTGACAACCCTTGATATAAGAGCTGTGTTAGCCAGTAGAGCGTCCACATGCCCTCTTTGGCCTCTTGTTTTAATAATCAAGGGCCATAACTCTGATGGAACTGATCCAATCTAGATGGGTTTCGGAGTTATTCGAGTATTCAGTTTCTTTTATACTTTTTTATATCAACAGTCTGGTCAGGTTTGGCAAAGGTCAGAGGAAAACAGACCCTGCATTTAAATCGCTTTCTTCTTTGTTGGCGTGTCTTTCTTTGTAACTTCCAGTTCACCAGTTCATGGCGAAATCGGGCATTTAAGCGATCAAATTTAGCGCAAGACATCATGTACTGTATTGACATCGGGTAGTTCACATTGTAAAGGTAACATTATAATTTGCAGAAGAAAACAGGTTTGCCTCTCAAGGGACTTGAACGCACGTTGCTCTAATTGACAATCAGTTACAGACTGCCGTTTTATCCACTGAACTACAGGGGCTTCTTGAAAATATGGTATATTTAGTACCATTTATTATAATGCAAAATAACTTAATACATTTGAACGCACCTCAGACGTACCAGTATATAGTTCATCATGTCGCACAAGTAAATTAACCATGCGTGATGTAATAAAATATTTTAGTAAATGAAAACTAGGATTCCGTTTTAAAACAACTTTTATCTCGATCTTTTAATGTGCATTTGATAAGCTTGTGCTCGGGTCTGCGCTAGTTATTGTTAAAAGTGCTACAACTTACTAACAAATATATGTGTCCTAGTGATTAGATCTATATATAAACAGGAACAAATAAAAGTAAACGTTACTGGTTCAAATCCCGTTCCGGTCAACTAATTTCTTTTGTTTAGCTCTGCTGGCCTTTCGTCTGTCGTCCGTCCATCCATTAACTTTCGCCTTGTGAACACTAGCGCCTTCAATTTTCATGTGATCTTAACCAAACTTGGCCAAAATCTATATCAATGAGAGCTCGGAGGAGTTTGAAAACTGACCAGGTCGGATTAGTAACACCAGAGTTATTGCCCTTGAATTAACGAAAAATGCTATATTTTGCCTTGTGAACACTCCAGCACCTTCAATTATTGCTTAATTGGTCTTTACCAAACGTGCATAGATTGTTAATCCTAATGAAAGCGCGGACAAGTTCGAAAACCAGCCAGATCGGATCAGTAACACCGGAGTCATGGCCCTTGCTTTGCTGAAAAAGTGCCATTGTCTGCCTTGTGAACACACTAGCACCTGCATTTATTATTTGATCTTTACCAAACTTGCAGAGATTGTTTATATCAATAGAAGATCAGAGAATTTTGAAAACCAGCCAGATCGAATCAGTAACAACGGAGTTATGGCCCTTGAATTTACTGAAAACGCCATTTTCTTCCTTATGACCACTCTAGCATCTTCATTTATTACTTGATCTTTACCAAATTTTGCCTGAAGTTCGAAAACCAGCCAGATCGGATTAGTTTCACCAGAGTTGTGTCCCTTGATTTGCTGAACAATGCCAAATTCTGCCTTGTGAACACACTAGCACCTGTATTTATTATTTGATCTTTACCAAACTTGCAGAGATTGTTCATATCAATAGAAGCTCAGAGAATTTTGAAAACCAGCCAGATCGAATCAGTAACACCGGAGTTATGGCCCTTGAATTTACTGAAAATGCCTTTTTTCCTGCACCTTCATTTATTATTTGATCTTTACCAAATTTACAAAGATTGTTCATATCAATGGTAGCTCGGACAAGTTCGAAAACCAGCCAGATCGGATCATTAACACCGCAGTTATCACCCTTGTTTTGCTGAAAAATGCCGTTTTCTGCATTGTGACCACTAGCACCTTCATTTATTATTTGATCTGTACCAAACTTGCTAAGACTGTCAATATCAACGAAAGCACGGACAAGTTTGAAAACCCAGCGAGATCGGACTAGTAACACCAGCGTTATGTCCCTTGATTTAGGGCTTTCAAGTTTCATCCGATCTTTGCAAAAATTTACCAGTTGCTAATATCAATGACAGCTTGAACATGTTCGACAACCAGCCAAATTGGATTAGTAATATCAGAGTTATGACCCTTGATTTAGTTTAAAATGCTGTATTTTGCCTCGTTAAGACAATAAGGCTATCATTTGGCCGGATTTCAACGAAAGTTTGTAGGGATTATCAGAATCAAGCCTAGCTGTGCATATCGTCACCGTGTTCCGGTTGAATGATTTTGGCAGAGTTATGGCCCTTTAAAGGTTTTAGTACACAAACTTTGTCCGGACTAGTTCTCCTGAACCCCTGGCCGAATTTCAACGAAACATTGCAGGGATGATCAGTACCAAGCCTTGCTGTGCATATCATCACCGTGTTCCGGCTGCAAGATTTTTGGCGGAGTCATGGCCCTTTATAGGTTTTAATACACATATACTTTGTCTGGACTAGTTCTCCTGGACCCCTGATTTCAGCGAAACTTGGCAAAGTTGATCAGCATCAAGCCTAGTTGTGCATTGGGCCTCTTTTTTATGAAATCTAATCGGAAGCTGTATATTGATCGATGTTACCTGTACGAAGCGACTTTTTGGCCGCTCGTCGAATTGAAACTACTTCACCCGTGACTCGTTCATATTCATGAGTTAGTACTAGTTTATGTATTGCGCCTGTAGCTTTAATTAACGAGGAAAAGCACTATATCATATTTAACTAAATCAATGGTCATTACTCTAGTGATATTATTCGATGTGTCTGGTTTTCGAAATTTGTCTCCGAGCCTGTATGATATCAACAATCTAACTACGTTTAATAAGGATCAGATAACAAAATGATAATTAACAATGCAAATTAACGGTCGACGGGCAACTCGTCATCTGCTAAGCTCTGATGAACGTCGGCCAAGACGCAAATAACAACACGAATTTGCAATTAGATATGTGAGCAACTCGTTACTACACTACTATTATTGACATTATGACCTAGTCGACATATCTCTTTGATAATGACTGGCTAAATAAAGCGTGTGTATAGTTTTAACTTACACGGCATATACTTAGTTATCTCTTCTCAGGGTGTAAATCAGTGAAATCAAAACAACTTTAAACATTCAAATGATGATTGACCTGATTGCATTAATCCGTCATACTGGACACTGACATGACGTCTGTATTAAAGGTACCATTTACTTAGGTATTTAAATACTAAATAAGGATATAGTAGGATATAAGTAAGATTATGCGTAACTTTAACATGATTTTGTATATATGTTAATGGGCAGTACATGCTAATTGTATCATATCAAATTTTATTATTTTAATGAAATTCAATCACGATGCACTAATATACATGTAGTATTTTTTTCTTCTAGACGTATAGTTCGTTGAACAAATAGCAAAACTGACATGATTTGTTTTGGACAGTTGTCCAGTAAGCGTATCGTGTTATTGTTATTTACATTTACAAACTAATAATTACATATACAACTTGGTTAATATGTCTGTCTGGATACACTTGACAATATAGTGTATTTATCGCACAAAGTCTTACCCATCATTGATGCGCCGAGCATCATATCAGATTTATCCAACGAGTTTAACACATTTTCATTCAATATTAAATAGGCACGAATTTGAGATTTTATTTATGGCTTAACTCCAAACCTGCCACATACCATATTCATGTTAATGTTGCTGCCAATATGTTGACATCGTGTGTTGCGACACAGCGAGGATTCCCTTATCCGGCATGTTTAACGGTTACGGAAATCGACGAGTCAATTCCGATTGCACACCCAGCCTAATGGAAAATATAGATCAATGATTTTGCCTTAATTGCATAATTATTACGCTATGTAATGGCCTAATTACACGCCCACGCTGCAAGTTATGTGATTAAAAGCTGTTATGAAATTGAAATTACCAGGCAAGAAAGTATACTTGTTTTACGAGTTATATTATCAAGTAAGTATTTGCGTTGGTCTAACGTGCATGACAGTTCTGTAAATGTTACGTTTTATGCATAACAGACCATTATAACATGTCATTAACCACATCATCTCGAGTTGTGCAAGTTAGGTTCTTGACACAATGAAATATATGATGATAATAGTTTAATGATTATAACTGAACACGAATCCGCTTGATTTGAATGCAAGTTGGCCGTCGAATTCGAAATGGCCGCCATCATGTGTAAAATTCTAATATTAAAAATGACAATGATGGGTAACGAAACTTTAACTTAAACTTTTTTTAAAACGGCTCTGGATTTATTTTCTTATACATGACTTATTTTATGTCCACTTCCGTTTAAGACGATGTTAGGGAAGTAAGTTGTCCTAAGATAAACACATAATCTGAATTATTATTTAACCGGACAATACCTACTAACAGTGCCTACTAACACTTTTTTCATTGTTAGAAACGTATATTCAGCAAGGCAGCTGTTTTCGACGTTGTTCGTGTCACGCGCAGGTTATTCCACCAAAGTATACCAGCATGCGCCGTAGTCAACGATGTGAAACCGTTTTACTATCAGGATATGCTTGAACTCGAAAGACCTCCTGATGTCACGTGGCGGAAACTCACAGGTGAATGTTAAACACATAAAACACAGTATCAGGAACAAATACATTTATTAAAGATGACTTTAGAACAATACAATGCGATGTCTACAGTTATGTTTATTGGAATATATTGGCCACGGATTCAACAAAATAGAAGTAAGATAAAATATGTAGTTAATTAAAACATATAGATGTACTTTATGAACACTGTGTACAGAAAATGTCAACATTCTTATTAACTACACAATAAGTCATTGCTGTGACCGCGAAAAACTGCCCTTTATGAACTCTGGGTACAGCAGTTCACAAAGACAAATGTACCTAATTGAAAATTCTTTTATTTAAAACGTCAACATTTTTATTTACTACACAATAATAAGTCAGTGCTGTGACCGCGAAAAACGGCCGCCACCATGAAGAAATCCCGAATGTAGATTTGATGTAAACACTGTTGAAGCCGTGACGGAAGAACCAGACTGAAACCGTTGAAGTCTTCGTGTGCTGAAAACATAAAAAAAAAAAAAAACACACACAATGGTTTCAATAGCAGGAGAGGGTGGGTGGGTTCATGTTGCGAATACTGATAAAATCAATGTTTTGTACCGCATATATCACTGAACGTTTTGTTCTTTGAAATGTTTTGGAGAGAGAGGAAGGGATAACCATGCTGCCGGTGTCATGTTATAAATTGCACCGGCAGAATTTCATACAATAAATGGTATATGGCCACTTAAATAACAGTAATTTGTCCTTTAAAGCACAAATTCCATTATTAAAGATGGCTTTAGAACAATACAGGGCGATGTCTACAGTTTATGTTTATTGGAATATATTGGCCACGGATTCAACAAAATAGAAGTAAGATAAAAGGTGTAGTTAATTAAAACATATAGATGTACTTTATGTACCCTGTGTGCAGCAGTTGACAAAGACAAATGTACCGAATTGAACGTCCTTGTATTGAAAACGTCAGTATTCTTATTAACTACACAATAAGTCATTGCTGTGGCCGCGAAAAACTGCCACATGTCACGCAGTTTGCGAAAAGCATATCACTGCGTGACACCGCCACACATGGGGGAAGCGGAACACAGCTTTAGAAACGCGACTAAAAAATAACGTGGTTAATATAAATATATACAAATACGTTGCGTGGCTAACATAAACATATGTAAAAAACAAAACAAAACAGAAACGACCTCAAATAGAGGAATTGGCAGACGCAATTGTCTCGCCAAAATAAAATCGCCTCAAATAGAGAGCGCAAAAGAAAGCACGCATACTCCTCAAATAGAGGAAATAGCTGACAAATGTCTCGTCAGTATAAAACAAAAATGAAATAGTATTGCTAAGGCTGAGCGTAGCCAATATAAACATATGTACAAATAAGAAAAAACAGAAACAGCCAAAATAAAAAACGCCTCAAATAGAGAGCGCAAAGAGAAAAAGCCTCAAATAGAGAATGCCTCAAATAGAAAGCACACATACTCCTCAAATAGAGAAAATAGCTGACGCAATGTCTCGTCAATATAAAACAAAAACGCCTCAAAATAGAGAACGCACAATAAGAAAGCCTGAAATAGTATTACTAACGCTGACTCCTTTCAATGTTGAGTGTCTGGCATAGGTAAACGCCTTCATAATGATTGATGAGCCCACAAATCCACACACGAGATCGTGTATCTGTAATACTTAAGACTCGATTCAACTAGGGGAACAATAGTTGAGCTGCTCGGTCGGAACTCTTGTAAGCTTTAGAGTCCCATCACCCAAGCTCTCTGATAATGTCATCCGTCATTCCAAGATGTGAACGAACCTCTAAATATGATTTAAGACTATCGTAGAGTTAATAGCTGGAAGGGAAATAATTGTGCCTATACCCATTTCATCATATTCGAACAGAGAAGCTTCATAATTTGAACTGCAAATGGTCGGTAATATTTTGAAAATCTTTCCCCATATCTGGAGTAACGGGGAGCCCAGAATCGACCCCGATAAATATGAACGAACCTTTAAGAGATAAATGCGTGATGAAACCAATTACTTGCTGTATGCTTGGATGCCATGGCACATGCATATTGCAATTATCCCGGAATATGTCAAATGATTTAATTCCTATATTGTAAGCTTGCCTACTTTGACATTCACAATAGTTTAAAATGTCGCTTAATTGCCAAGAAGAAAACTAAATGTCCATAAACTCTGAACAAAATCTGTTACACATTGCAGTTTTATCGTGTACAAGTATTTCAAGTTGAAAATGTACATACATGCGTCTTATTTATATTTCGTAAATTAAATATAAATACTAGTTTTAATCTTTCCAACACTTTGTATAATACAACCATTCAGTGTATGGCTTTATAATGCAGCCGCGATATTATAGTAGTGTAAGCTTCTTCCTACTTGTTTATGCGAACTACTCTCATGCTCCCTATAAAACTCTCAACCATTCAGTGTATGGCTTTATAATGCAGCTGCGATATTATAGTAGTGTAAGCTTCTTCCTACTTGTCTATGCAAACTACGCTCATGCTCTCTATAAAACTCTCAGGAGACTATGTGAACAAAATAAGCCTCGGCAACCACAGTTTTCTAAAGGTAGAGCCTGAGGCTCTCACATTGCTCGCCCAACAGGCATTGGTGGATATGGCCCATCTATTCAGAACTGGACACCTACAGGTACTGTTTCATTTATTAATGTTTGTTTGTGTGTATGGTGTTTGACGTCATTTTCAACACATGTAAGGTTATATATGACGGTCGATATTTTGTGGAGGAGGCAGACCACTCACTTTTCCTGGGTAGAACCAGTACTATACACCTCTCGCCATCCGTAAGAATCGACACTTCCTCACTTACACGTCGAGCTCCCAGTGGGATTCGAACCCGCAGCAGTGAGAGGCGAAGGTTGACAACGCAACGTCATTAACCATTCGGCCACGGAGACGCTTGATATACTAATGTACATGATATTAATGTAAATGAGTACATTAAATCTATATAACCTAATACAGAATTATATTATATAAAATAACCAAACAGGGATTTTGTTTCTTCAGCAAAGTAACTTTATTATGAGTTTCAATCCAAAAAACAAAGAAGCTACCACAAGTGCAATTTTTTTTTGATGTAATTGGTTACATATTTAGCATTGTGCATGTATTTAAATTCACTCTTTATTGACCTTCTGTATGATTTTATGCTGTAGCAGTAACTGGTGAAAAATACACATGACAAGTAAAAACTTAATTTTAAATATCAGTCATTTTCTTTTCATCTTGATTTCATTTTCTCTGCATCAACAATCATTGGTTTGTAATTTACATTAGTGTGCTTTATTAAAACAAATGTGAACGTCATGGTGAAGAGAATCCCTTGGAAGCAACACACACAAACAAGAGATAGCAGACTCGGTTTTATTGATTCTGTTCATGAGAGGTAATGTAAGTGCCACTCCTCTCACGCCTCGTAGCAACGGCTTAAGCGATAAAGATTGGGCTTGATGATCCCAAAGGACCAGTAAGTAATAGCTCTACTGATGTTTAGTTGGGGCTTGTAACTCAAGCATGTGTTTGTGTCTTGAGGGCATATTGATGAATTATCATCGTACTGCCAAATCTACTGGTACATTATTGTATAACATTACATAAATATCAATATATTTGATTTCAGCAACTGTCTAATATTTTAAAAGACACTGAAGCCTCTACCAATGACAGGTACATAGCAACGGAAATGTTGAAGAATGCATGCGTGTCGGCTGGAATGGTTCTGCCTGGTTGCCAAGATACCGGGACAGCTATTTGTATAGGTAGGGCAAAATTAGCAAATGGTCATTGCCGCATAGATTTAAATAGCTATACGCTTGTGACGCTAAGTTTGGTTTGTTTGGTGTTTAACGTCATTTTTCAGCACAGTTAAGACGGTCGAATTGTTTGTGGTGGAGAAAGACCATCGACTTATTACTTGGTAGAGCCAGTAGAGTATACCTCCCTCCATCCGTATCGACACGTTCTTGCAAGTTGAGCTAGTTGAAATGGTAACGATATTTATACACATTTCGCAAGATCCTTGGTCATAATGACATCATAAAGTCGTTATCGAACTTGTTAGATGCAAATTTAAGACAATCCCCAAAATAGTTTATTAAAATACTCAATGATGATTGGTTATTGGGAAGGTTTTAAAAATCATATCAATATCTCTGACGTACGTTAACCGTTAAGACGTCAATTGAAATAACAATGCAATGGAATGCGTTATTTTAAGCGACACTACGTTTCAGCAACACATTTCAGTAGGTTGAAGCTGCATATTTTTCTCGTTTGATGTTGAGAGATGATTATAAAATGTAAGTTTAGAGAAATTGCATTTTGTGCAATCTATCGATACATTCTGTATCATGATACACACAATTCCCTGTCATATAAGAAATAATATATTTCCAGCGGGTTTATTTTGTGCGAAATCAAAACCTGGTGCCTGCGACTTGAAACACATCGCGAGCTTTTCAAAACCCGCCCTCCAGGTATTGATCTGGGACAATATAAACGCGCTGGAAATATTTTATTTGTTCTTTATGACCCTTTCATTCTTTATGACCCTGTCATTTTGCAATGCACTGCATTAAATGGTGTGGTTGACAATATTTACAGATCGCCACGCGTTAATCTTTGATTGTGCAATGAATGGACACATTGTCGACGACCCTATCTGATGTTTACCTAAGTCCTTCAAACAAAAGGTTGTGTTTAATAATTTTCTTAAGTATTTTCTTGCCATACCCTTAATTATTTATTATCTTCTTGTTATGGCTTCTGCCAAGTCACTGAGTACTTATTTTGTGGCTATTTTGGTGCAATATTTTGTGGCAATACACCAGTTGTCAACCATTTTATTGTTTGGTGTCACATACTTAATGTTCAGGACGCTTGTTTCAGCCAAAGGGGTGGATGGCTGAGTTATGTGGATGGTACATTTCCCCTTCGACCTGTGTATCTTCTTTGATAGCTAGCATGGTTTCAAGTTTCTAATTATTCTCTACAGTACAGAAACACAATTTCATATATTTCATATTTAGAATGATTCATATTTCATCGTCAGGTAAGAAAGGACAGTTTGTACTGACGGACGGCAAAGATGCCGAGTCGATATCCAGAGGAGTCTATAATACATACACCCAGAGAAATCTCAGGTATTCACAGGTGTGTTGTATTTGCTGTTATTAATGAAGAAAACATGTTTTATTTAAGATTGCAGGAATAAAGTAGTGTAAACTCACGATATGCAATATATCCGTTATTGTGCTATGCATATACATTACATGCTCCCTGGTTATTGACTAGCTGCTAGTCGAAATAATTCTATAAAGTTTTTAGATGAAAAACACATATTGGAATATACTTTTAGATATATACATTTATCGTATGTCAAGTCAGCTTCTCTATTTCGTTTCTCAGGTAGCTCCACTCGATATGTACAAGGAAGTAAACACGCAAACCAATCTGCCTGCGCAGATAGAACTCTACGCAACCGGAGGCTCACAGTATGACTTCCTGTTTCTTGCTAAGGGAGGTGGTTCTGCAAATAAGACATTTTTGTATCAGCAGACAAAAGCCCTGCTTAATCCAGATAAATTACTCAAATTTGTAGACGAAAAAATTAAGGTAAAACATTTTCTGCACATTTTAAATATATTTTTAAAGTAAGTTATTATTTATAGAAATGATTGAAATAATTAAAGACAATATTTGTTTTTCAAAAATATGTTATTATGGATAATAAAAATGCATGAAAATATCGTAAATATAATATATTTAAATTGAAAACCATTGTCAATAAACAGTTTAATCCGTTTAATCAATCAAAAAAGTTGTATGCCTGTTTTCTAGATCTCAAGAGTGCATTCGACTCTGTGTTACACCCTGCTTTATATATAAAACTGATAGAAAAAGGCATAGGCGGCAAGTTTTTATAGCTTTTACAATCCATGTAGAATTGGTTCACCAAGTGATCTTACAGACTCCTTTATCGATAAGCCCCAATTTGTTCAGTTTGTTTATAAATGACATTGTTAATACGTTTATGATCCTTGTGACCCAATACGTCTTGGGAACAAATTAGTTAGTTCTTTTCTTTATACGGATGACTTGGTTCAACTCGTCATTATGACGGCCAAACAGTCTTCCCAAAGCCCCGGAGTACTGTAAAGAATGGGGCTTAGACATAAACCATGCCAAATCAAAAGTAATGGTTTTCAATAAAGCAGGACGATTTCCTGACTTCAGTTTCAGTATAGACAATACGCCATTATAATTTCACAAATGCTCTAACAGATTTGCACCATAGAGGGAAAAAAGCATACTTTAAACTGTGTTCACTGTTTAAAAATAAATCTGTTGGTATCAATCCGTTTATACACATTTTTGATCACACTGTCAAACCAATAATACTCTACAGTTCAGAAATTATAGGAATGTTTAATATCACTAATAAGGTTAAAAAAACTTAGTGACAATATAACTTGCAATATCTATGATAGTTTGCCGATTGAGAAGATGAATATTTCCACGTGTAAGTATGTTCTTGGCGTGTCAAGAAAGGCTACTAATCTTGCAGTATAGGGCGAGATGGGAAGATACCCACTTTATATTGATGTTGCATTAAACATGCTGAAATACTGTTCTAGGTTATATGATGATACGTGTGGCGATCCATTGCTAAAAGAGGCACTCAAAGAAAACATAAACAGTTTTAATAACAATCAACATTGCTAGTTTACATGCATCTACACCATTTTAAAAGATGTTAATATGCTCCACTTAATCAATGATCCCTCTAAATGTCACAACAGGGACATCGCTACTATAAAACATCGCTTAGAGCAAAATATGTACGCAAATGGCATACTGGTGTAAACTCCAGTAAACTCTAGTGACAAACTACGCAAATTCAAAAAAATATATTTCAACAAGAACCTTATTTAACACAGGTTCATAGTGATACAGAACGGCGTATGTTCGCTAGATTTCGCACTAGCTGTCACAGACTTCATATTCACACTGGAAGGTACACTGTACCAAAAACACCAGTGGATAATAGGACATATATTCATTGCAAAATGGGTTCTATTGAAGATGAACAACATGTATTGTTAGAATGCCCAAAATATAACTGCATTAGAAATATTTTGTTTAATTGCATTTCAAAGGAATGTTATAATTTTGTAATCCTAGATAATAGAAGCAAATTTACTTGGCTATTAAGTAACGAGAATACGAGAATATCACTATTTGCAGAACACTAGCCGAATTTATTTATAATGCATTTATAACTAGAAACATATGTGATAAAGCTAAACGCATTATTAAACTGATTTAACCAACTTTATCTAGCCAACAAATGTATCATTATAATTAAGAAAACATAATAAATAAAAGAGATTCATTAAAGGCATGCGCTGTTTTAATTTGCCACTTGCCCCTATATGTGAAATGATACACGTTTTGGTTAAGGGAACATTGTATTCAGGGGCTAATCCTTACAACAGTATAATAACTAACAGTTATCACATGTTGTCTCCCCTTAACTATTGTATGCGACCGTACACTGTCTATACTGTTTTATGTCTTATTTGTCTAATTGGTCTAGATGATTGGTCAGTGGTCATGGATTAATGTACTGATTTCTTTGACCTTACCCAGTGACTGATTTGACCGTCATATATAATCTTACATGTGAAAATGACTGATTGATTGATCTTTTATTTTCCTCCCAAATGGAGAGCATACATATATATAACAATATAGACAAGGTAATTACAATTTTTTTTTTATGTATGTATAGTTTTATTGTAAGCCAAATATGGCCCATGAACATGTTTACAAATAATACAAATATTGATTTCAATATAGTTAGATGGCAGCAGTACATGTGTTAGTAGTTTTTGCAGACATATATGTCACAGTACGTATATAGTTAACGAAACCATAATGAACTTGTTTTACACATTAACAATAATTCAAAGAAAGTTTTCAATAGGACGTAAGCTAATTTTAAACAATAATTGTTTTAAGTTCACATACGTGCGTACTCTGACTTAAGCGTGAACTAGTATGCATGTGACTTGAGAGTTCTTGAGAATTCTTGGGAGAGATCTTTGGTTTGCCATTGTGTACTGTAATACTATATAGTTTTCCTTGCTTTGGTTACACGGGTAGTGTTTTCGGTAGTCTTACTAATTAATTAACGGATTGAATATTGTTCACTCGTTTCCTTAGTTCAAAAGCCTTATATACGTATATTCCTAAATTTTGTGTTTCATTTTTATTTTCATGCTTCATTAATTGTTTAAATGTCATGAAACTAGGATTATTCCATAAGTATTGTTTTATATACATCTTTCTTAATTCATTGTAGTTTGTACATTCTATTACAAAGTGATATTTGTCTTCTAACAAATGACATTGTTTACACTTTCTATCGTCGTATGGGACCCTTTCCGGTTTTTTTCCATCGCCCTGTCTCAACTTCTAGCCTATGTGAGGAGAGTCTTAGTCTTGTAAGGGCTGTTCGATTTTTTTTGATATTTAAAACATGAAGATATTGATTAAAATCGAAAGTAGCTATAGATCTATAGCATAAAGCTCTTGATGAATTGTTTAATTCTGTGTTCCAAATTTGAATAAAATTATCTTTAAGTCTTTGCTTAAATGCATTTAGACATTTTATTACATTGCCTGCCCCTTGTGCAAGCCATACATCATGGAAACCCGATGTTGATAGTAATATTTTGACCTGTGATACCCAATTGATTTTATTTATTTGCCTTTCGCAATCTTCTTTAAGCATATCATATACTCTTTTTATATATTTAGTTTCATCAGATGTACATATTTTTAGCCAGTATTTTATAATTAAGTATAATCTCCTAGTTTTATAATCTAATCTTCCCGTTTCCACGTATATAAAGTTATTTTGTTTAGACACTTTTACCCCTAATAGTCGTTTGCAAAAACTCAAATGTGTCCGTTCTACTTGTTGGCCTTTATGGAAACCCCACACTTCTGAAGAATAATTTAATATGGGTGTAACAAGCTTGTCCAATAAATCAAGCGTGTGATTTGGTGATAGGTTAGTAAAGTTATTAAGATGTTTGTTAAGTGTAAATATTGCCTTTAATGACTGACCAGATAACATTTTATCAGTTTCATTGAATGACCCACCAGACGTAAAGACAATACCCAAGTACTTGAATTTACTAACAATTTCTAGCTCGATTTCCTTATAATAAAATTGTAAATCATTTCGTAATCTTCCTCCTTTTTAAACACCATTACTTTAGTTTTTTTACAATTAACAATCAATTTCCATCTCTCACAATATACAGCTAATACGTGTAATGCTTTTTGTAAATCATTTTCCGATTTTGCGAATAGAATTATATCATCTGCATATAATAACAAACATAGATTAATCATACCCATCTCTACGCCCTCGACCCCATTTAATGTCAATTGTTACTCTAAATCATTGAGGTACATACTAAACAAAAATGACGACAAGCATTCGCCCTGTCTCACGCCAAGCAAACATGAACAATCGTCGCTGAGTGTATTCATATGTTTAACCCTTGAATTAAGACTATACTGTACATAGATTGTATCACATCCAGAATTTTGACCCTTATCCCAAATTTAATAAGTTTGTACCATAAAATATCCCGGACAACAAAATCAAAGGCCTTTGTGAAATCAACAAATGCACAATAGAGGGTGCCCCCTTGATTTAATGTACAAATACAGACTGATTTGAATATAGTTTGTATACATTGTTTTGCACGAGGACACTGTATGTCGCGAAGAAAACGGCCTTTACGTGAAATATCTTGCGCACTTTTATACCTGCAGCCTAGAATGTATCGCGAAGAAGTGTTAAGGAAAACAGGTACATGTTACCACTGACCGTTCCAAGGTATCCCTATTGTCAACCCTTTTGTGTTTGTGATGTCGCTTGTATTTATTATTACTTTTGCCTTCTTGTTTGTCTGTTTGCGTGTTTGCTTCTGTGTTTTGTGGTTGACTGTCCTCCTTGAATGCCACTTTCCCTGTCCGATCTTTTTATATTTCTTTAGTATTTTTATACATTACCCTGTCAAGCAGCTACTTAGAAGACGGGGTCTTAATGTCGCGCTAGAAGGCGTTGTTGTTATGTAATGTATAAAGCACATGATCGCCTTTTTACAGACGCTTGGAACACAGGCATGTCCTCCATATCACCTGGCGCTTGTTGTCGGTGGAACATCGGCAGAGTTCAACTTAAAGACTTTAAAACTGGCCACGTGTCGGTATCTGGACACCCTACCGACATCAGGTTTGCTTTGTGTTACTTTCTTGTCTTCCCGACTATGCATGTCTGTTTTTCATATTCAAACACACCGTTTTTCATATTCAAACACAGGGCTTTTTATCTGAGGAATCCATGTCATACTGCACGCAGGAACCGATATGTGTTACTCAGTATTCCCAGACAGTATTAATAAATATCCCACTTTTAGTTAAGTTGATGCTTGTGAATATATTTGTCTTTAACAGCAGTTCTATAACGATTATGGCAGACGTCTTTATTCTGCAACCTGTCGCACATTTATCGTCCGATAAACTTAAAGTGGTGACGACATTGGATAATAGCGAGATTGTGTACGATTTTAACTAACCTGTAGGCATTATTGCCTACTGACCATTCCAAGTCGGTACTCCTGTAAAATGTTAACGTATTGTCCATATTGTGCATAGTAACACGATTGTTCAGCTCTTTCTGTTGATCATTTTCATGAGGTTTATTGGCGTCTTGCTACTTAAAACATCAACATGAATGGTTATCATTGTACCTCTATGCTTGACCGATTACTTTGACACTTTTGGACTGCGTATCTGACATGTGATTACATGGTGCTTGCATATAAGCTTCTTCAATTGTTGCCCCATGTGGTTCTCAGGGGCCCCGTTTGGTTACGGGTCAAAGAATAGGGCCACTGCAGATTCTGTTGGAGGGGAATGCAGAGGGGTAGAATCCCCCACCCCCGAATTCATGTTCATTTTATCAGTTTTTGTTCATGCGCATTAAAGGTCTTCATCATGACCCCTGCATTATTTCAGGTGCCATCTCGCTCATATCACTAGAGCAGTGGCAGAAAAACAATAACGTGGCTCCAGCGTAAATGGAGTATCTACAATAGAACTTGCAGCAACTTTGTAGTTCAGGGTGAGAAGGTTCTAGGCCCGTTCTCAATATGTAAATACCCAAAAGTGCCTTTTATTACAAGAAAGAGTTAAGAATGATATATATAAAGTATATGAACTTATATAAACAAACCCGACTACAAATCAATAGTGTTATTATTTACTGGTCCTTTGGGATCATCAAGCCCATTATTGGTTGCTTTGAAGTAGAATATCGCTTAAGCCGGTGCTAGGAGGCGTGAGAGGTGTTGCATCTTATAATAACCTCTCATGAACAGACTCAATAAAACCAAGTCTGCTAATTTTCTCTTGTTTGTGTTTTTTGCTTCCAAGGGATCATCGTTTCAGTAGTTATTGACATTCACACTAACGTTTGTTTAGTGGTGTGTGGTTGCCGTAAAACGTCGCACCGACTATAAATCAGTAGTGTTATTATTTACTGGTCCTTTGGGATCATCAAGCCCATTCTGGGTTGCTTTAAAGTAGATTATCACGGTGCTAGGCGGCATGAGAGAAGTTGCATCTTATAATTACCTCTCATCAACAGACTCAGTTATTTTTTTTTCTCTTGTTTGTGTTGGATCACCTTTTCAGTATTTATTTCGACAATACTAGGCATGACAACCACAGTGATGCCTTTAAACACGTGTCAGCAGATGCTTATCAAGTTAATTGTAATAATCAATTTGCCGTTTCTCTGATCTCCTGATTAATTAGTCTCCATTATCCAAGCAAAATGTGACGGTTCATTCGCAATACAATTATTGCTGATCTCAGGATTTGATATAGGCGTGTTATTGATGAAGATGACAGTAAATCCAGCATTCAATCATGCTAAATGTTGGCATTTCCTATAATTAAATTAAAAGACGTAATCCAGTCCGATACAATCCTTGACAAATGCAATGGCTATTATGTAATCAATAATGGAAAGCGTTTATTGTGCAATAAAACTGTTTTTATCACAGTATCGTCTGACTTAAAATTGATTGGCTGCCCTTCGACTTCATAAATTATAACAAAAAATGCATGGTGTTTTGGGCCATATGCCAGTTTTGCGAACCGTGTAGTCACAATAGAAAAGTTTATATGGACCTCAGTTTCGCTTCAGTTCATATATATACTTCTAGTCTCTATACACTGCTTGTTAATTATTAAAATTGAGGATAATCCAAGGTTTTTAATCTGAGACGGAATGTAAGTGAAATTCGTTTATTCGGGCGATGTACGGTTCAAATATCAGACGTTAACCAATGGACAACCGCTTTAAATTGGTTTAAACATATTTTATTTCACAAGCTTTTTACAACATAATATGTGTACACAATAGAAGAAAAAGGATTAGAACGAAAGTAAAATACTTATGATGTTCTTCTCCTAGGTATGATATTAATTGTACACAGTTGATGGCATAGTAAACAGCAATAATTAGATATTTTCACAATATACATTTTGGAAGTATGAGAACTTAAATTACTTAAGTGTAAGTTTTTGGTATATACATATTCTAGAATAATGTTTAGATATAATTGAAATAATAAAAAGTAACAAAAAGGATAAATAGAAAGTAACTTGAAAAATACGAAATTCAAACAGACAAAAAATTAAATGAATAGATTATGCAAATACATTTAATTGTTATTAATATTTATTTATAAATCTCCAGTGTAAATCATTTTTTTTTAAAAAAATAGGGAGTTTGGGGCGACACAGGGAATGGGGGTGTAGTTGATTTGGGAATTCAACAAAAGAACAAATCGATCTACTAGTTAAAACGTATTGAGTTTTTAATATAATTGTGTACCGCACCGAATATAGGAATATTTGTATCGTACGATACATTTTGATCTCCAAATAGAAGTGTTTTCAGTGTAATATTTGGTAGACGGGGTAATGAATTTACCAATACATTTCTAATATCAGTATACTTATTGCACTTAAAGAAGAAGTGGTCACCGTTTTCAACACATCCGCATGTACAAATAGGCGATTCTACCATGTTTTTGGAAAACAGATCATTGTTAAACCGCTTTAAATTCCAGTTGCATTATAATTTCCTTTTATTCACCAGCGTACATAAACGTTTTATTCGCTGTCAGTTATGTACCTTAAATTGATATATATTTTAAAATGAATGTAGGAAATGAACATGGCAGAGCTTTCAGAGACATCAAAATGGAGGCGGACATATTTAAACTGTCACAGCGGACAGGGATTGGTGCACAGTTTGGCGGGAAATATTTCTGCCATGACGTCAGAGTTATTCGTCTGCCTCGTCACGGCGCATCGTGCCCCGTTAGTCTGGGCGTGTCCTGCTCAGCCGACAGACAGGTAAATTAACAAAATTGTGTTTCTTAGTATCCATTCATTAATTTAACACAAGTACATCCTTGTTGTTCTTTTTTTTAAGGAAACTCAGAATTAAATGTTCATCATTATGCGGCATTTACATGATTTGTAATTTCTGATTTATGAAGTATCACTTGGAGAACTTCCATAGGAACCTTGCATCTTTCTATCATGCTTACAGAGCAAGACTATGAATGTGTTAAATCCTTACACGTAATTTCAGATACTAGGACAAATACGAGATGATGGAATTTTCCTTGAAAGACTTGAGACGAATCCTGCCCAGTTTCTGCCAGATATTGAGCAATCATCGCTCAGTGAGTCTGTTGTGCAGGTATATACTAATACTGTTTTATTTATTGCTGTCGTTTATTGCTGTTAGTATTTTATATTCATAATTCACAAGATTTATACATACTGTTATGTTTACAATACACAATATGACCGTCTTTTATACGCCAACTTCCTGACGCATGGAAGTAGTGTAATATTCAGATTTTGAAACTCTGTTATTTCCGAGACAGCAAGGTTGCTGATACAATTAACTTAATGTCATATTATGTGAATCTCGGTTATATGAAACAATTTGTTTTTCCAATTTGTTTTTCCAATTACCATTATTCTATTTTAAGATTAATTTAAACAGACCAACTAGCAGTGTACTTAACGACCTTGACAAGTTAGAAGTTCAGACACGTGTCAGCTTAACTGGAACTCTCATTGTTGCTCGTGACATTGCGCATGCAAAGCTGAAAGAGAGGCTCGATAGTGGTGAAGGCTTGCCGGAATATTTCAAGAACCATCCAGTGATTTATGCAGGACCTTCGAAAACACCACAGGTATGATAAACACCACTTGTAACATAGCCGGTGACATTTTCTTTGTATTTGCACAGTTTTAAATCATTTAATTGAATATAACACCTATCAGAATTACTGTATTCTAACTCACAGTTATCGGAAGGTAGTGCATTGCAGACAGATGAAATGGACATGCTACGAAACAAATAGAGAACGGTCTCATCTCGTTGGTTGATTTAAACACCTTTCCCATCTCCATGTTTAAATCAACCAACTCTTTGAGACCATACTATATCTTTACAGATACGTGTATGATACACACCACGGGTATGACAATATAGTGAATAATTTGATCGTAGTACTACAATGCAGTTGACTTTAAATTCCATATTAAATATAATCTGATAACCATACTCCATAACAAAATCTTGAGCAATGTTTAATATATTACTATGTTTTAATTTACGATATGATAATGTCATTATTATTTTTCTAAGCTCCTCACTATAAGCAGTTATGCTGGGACATATATTCAACACGATAATAAATAAACAGAAGAGATCATCAGACGTGTTTAACAGTGTATACATGATCTTTTAGTTCGCAGGTTATTTCCATTTAAGGGTAAAGCCACTGGTTCAATCGGACCTACGACCGGTGGCCGAATGGATCCATACGTGGACGAATTCCAGAAGGCCGGGTGTAGTTTGATCATGATTGCTAAAGGCAATAGGGGGAAACAGGTGGGTGAAGGAAAACAAAGAGGGTATTAATTAAATGTAAATTCCAGAAATTAATCCATACTTTTTAACTAATTATGTATCCAACACGAAGTATTGTTATGCAGACAATATGCGTAATATTGAATGATGTAAAACGCCAGTAGCTATGAAAGAAAGTAGATTTAAAAGTCGAACAGGAAATGTCACATCCAAGGACCACAGTCAACCAAACGCACGCACAGAAACAAACAATAATTACAAAGATGAATACAAGGCATTATATGATATCACAAACATAAAGAGGTTGACAATAGGGATACAGTCTTGGAACGGTCAGTGGCAAAATAGGACGCTGGGTGTTTAAACCTCACTCTTAATCTATTGTCATTCCCAATAAAACGGTACAGTGTACATCTCCGCCATATTATATTATCTGACAAACCAGGCAGCATTAACTGGCAGTATAAATGTAACATGTTGCAATTTCCACAATCGTCCGTAACAAGGCTGAATATACGAGAATGCAACTATGATGAGTATTCGTTACATATTGCTAGACAGTCAACACCATCTTGTTTGTACAGATCGGAAATTCCCAAGAACCTGTTCTCTATAACACATTGCATTACATAGTAAATATACTTTTACCAATAATTTGGCAGCATTCCATATAATAATACTATCAACTCCGAAACACTTTAAGCACATTTTTTCATAGGGCTAACTGTATTGGAATTTGAATTTTGCGACGGTATATAAGTCGTTTAATGGTCGGATATTTTTGGGGCGAGGCGATAGCCGAGTCCCCCTATACATCTGACAGACCCCACATATTTAAGTAGGGGGTCAGTAACAAACCCAATAACTGATTTATTGCATCGAGCACCTTTTTTAAGGCAAACGCCGATATTTAACCCATTATAATGGAGCGTCAACGTCATTGAGACGTTCGCGCAATATGACGTCATGACTTTGACGTCACGACCGGTACAGTTTAAAAACATTATTAAATTTACTTATTATGTTTGTTACTAACGATTTAAAGAACTGTTTGCAAATGATTTAAACTTTGAATCAAAATTGTAGTCCATATTGTTTTAGTGACCCTCTATGAAATCTACTGACATATTGAAAACGTATTTAGGTAATTTTTAAGCACGAACATCGTTCATCTTTTTCATCGCAATTTCGCGCTTCTTGGTTTGGGAGCGGAACGCTAAAAAAAGCAATTTGCTATTACTTCAACGGATGGTTTCTTTCCACGATTGTTTGACTTCTTTCTGCCCAAGATATTAAATTAAAACGACCCACTAAAGAATAATAGATGTGACAGCTCTAATCCAATGAAATTCCTAGGATTTTGTGCGAGGTGCAATAATATTTAATAGTCCCATCTTTTTGAACGTCAACCAATCGGACTGCAGGATTTTTAAGAAGTGTGTGGTCTGCATCCACTACAAAAAAACATATAAAAAATTCGACCATCATATATAGCAGAACATGCGCTGAAAATGACGTAAAACGCCATTCAAACAACAAGCTTAACAAGTAGATTGACCGTATATTTAAGTGTATAATAACAATCACTGGTCAACACTGGCCATCAAATATAAATAAAAGAATATTTTAAACAATTTTTAGTAGTGAAACTAACAAAACAGTATGTTTATAATATGTATTTCGTGCCAGCACATTGAACATTCAATATTACTGACATATGGACATACACACACAAGTTGTCTTTGCGTACCTTCGCCTTAAACATTTTCACGGTCGAAACGGCTTATATAATAATGCAACATAATGCAACTCGTTTGCTGTACATACCTGTTACCTGAAAACATCGAGGACCTGTATTACAGACAATAAAATACAATACAAACTCTGGTCGCTCTTCAGTATTTGTGCTTAAATGATTCTGAATGTTTTGCTTCTTTTTTCATTCAGTTCATATTTAAATAATTTTCATGAAGTGGGACGATGTCCTGGACACGCCATCTGAATAATGGTTTAGCTAATTTGTTTATATATGACAAAGACACATTGTGAACATTACCCACCAACGTGTTGACATTTCCGCCAAGTACAAACAGCTGACCATTGTGTTTAATTATGTATCGAGTATACACATTAAGTCCATGTTATTTGTTAGGTCGTAGATGCATGCAAGAGAAACGGTGGATTCTACCTGGCTTCAATTGGAGGGATAGCTGGTACAATTGCCGAGGAGTGCTTCAAGTCGATAGAATTGCTAGAATATCCGGAGTTGGGTAAGATAATTTTAAGCTGAAATGTAACTCATTGAAAGACATTACTGATTATTATACTAAATAAATAGAAATGTTATCAACTGTTTTTCGCCCCAAACATAGTATGCGTTAAATTTTTCCAAAGGTTCATATCATTCCGGAAACAAATATTTTGATAAATCTGTTTCTGGAAAGTTTAAACAGACGGTATTAGGCACGAGTATAATGTGAGCATATACTCCTAACTACGGATGGAAAAGTACAATTATACCATTATGGTACGCAATTATCAAGTCATACATGTTTTACGTGAATACTCACACGTAAGCCAGTCTTTTTGAGAATTTAATTTCTTCTCTTGTTTTATATCTGCTATGCTATTACTTCAACGGATGGTTTCTTTCCACGATTGTTTGACTTCTTTCTGCTCAAGATATTAAATTAAAACGAACAATATTTCGCAACTTATTTGGTTCAACAATTAACAAAGATCATATTTCGTGTATTTTCCAGACCACGCCTAGCATCTTTTCCGTTCTCATCTGCTATTAAGTAACCTAATGCACTCA
Source organism: Cyrtodaria siliqua (assembly GCA_037043455.1). Taxonomy (NCBI): domain Eukaryota; kingdom Metazoa; phylum Mollusca; class Bivalvia; order Adapedonta; family Hiatellidae; genus Cyrtodaria; species Cyrtodaria siliqua. The sequence goes on along the minus strand of JAWPHD010002920.1, from coordinate 143,226 downwards.
AACAATAATTTGTCATATATAACTAAATACTGAGTCAGCCTGAGAGATGGGTAATATAAATGTAAACTATCTCAAAATACACGTATCCATACCGTCATTTACTGTAGTTGATGTCATTGTCTTGTTTTTATGTAAATAACAGATTTTTTTATTTGCAGGGATGGAAGCTATATACAAAGTAGAAGTGGAGAATTTTCCTGCATTTATAGTTATTGATAACAAAGGAAATGACTTCTTTAAACAATGGAGGCTAGATTAACAATGTATACATATATGAATATATATATATGGACCCTTAGAAACCACAGCACCTAAGGCACCGCAGGCCCGCACTTTACCAACAACTAAATCTAATATTCGATGAACACAATATAACAATACACAACACAAAGAATGGAGATGCCAGTGTTACCAGTGTTAGAACGGTCAGTTTACTGCTTCAGTCGTTTTTATGTGTATACATCAGTACATCATCGCTATTTTCCTGTCTTCAACGTTAAATACACCCATCAAAAGAAATTCTTGAGCTAGCATTGCTATTGAAAGTTTAGGTACGATCCATTTGAAACAGCAACCCAAACATGTTCTGGCCGACCTTGTAGTTCATAATCTCTACAAGTGTAAAAGAATAGTGTTTATATGGCATAACCCGATATGTTGAAACTAGCAGGTAAATGAAATCAATACCTTTCTATTTTTGTAAGGTTTCTCCTATAGATGCGTTTTTTTTCAATGAAGCTTTATACACCTTTTATTTAGTAGCATATTTAGAGATTTTAATTTCGATATATTTAGTTATATGAACACTGACTTTATATCGCATCGTGTTTATGACAATAATTAATCTGGTGTATGATGGTTTTGTACAAGGAAGTTGTTATCACTTTTCGTCTTGACATTTAACATAAACAGGTTCAAACAGAAGTGTCAATTAGTCCCAACTATTGCTGACCCCTTGTAGAAACAATATGAGGAAATGGATTTCAATGGGAAACATCTGTGTCGGTGAAATACTCACCTCATGCCTTAAAATTATTATATGTGCTTTTTTCATTCTGACAGGTACTATTGCATTTAATCCACTAGGATTGTTTTCTTTTTCTTTTCTACACATTTGAACATTTTCACGTGACAGATTAAAAAAGTGTTTAATCAATGAGTATTATCTGAAGGCAGTGAAAGGAAATGTCGAAAGGAAATTGAAACATAGAAAAGTGAAAAATAAAACTATATAGGCTACATACGTTTTATTTGTTATAAGACATATTATGTTATTTTGATGTAGTGTTTGTCCTAAAAATATCAATGCATGATACATTTAATACGTGTACACAATGATACATGTACTTCAAAACACTAAATTGTTAATATTATTTGTGATATCTGTATCACAGATATATAAGAGGTGTGCTCGTGAGCACATTTTAATACATACATCAAACCCCAAAAGAAGGATGATTTAGTAAAAGTGTGTCAATTTACAAATATGTTATAATGTTTGACAAACAATATTACACATTTATTATATTGAACGGTCAGTGGCAAAAAAGGCCGCTGGGGGTTTAAACCAAGTTCTAGGGTGCACCAAACCTCACACTTACCCTACTGTTATCCCAATAAAACGGGACAGTGTAAATAAAGAAATCCGCGCCATGAACTATTCTCTAACCAACAAGGCGGCATCAATAGGCAATAAAACTCTAGCACCTTCATTTGTTTATCAGTGGAAGTCTAAAAAAGTTCTAAAAGCGGACGGATCAGAATAGTAACACCAGGTTTATGGCCCTTGATCTTCTTAAATATGCAATATGCTATATTGGGAACCTGCGCCGTGAATTTAGATCCCACTGAGTTTTTGTTTTGTTTTTCTCCTTTTATTAATTATGATTATCGGTTGTTAAAGAAAAATACACAAGCAATACCAATAACAAATTCCTATATTGACTCAGTTGTCTTTTTTTATTATTTTTAATTCTTTTTTTAATATTTTATTATTATCAGATTATTATTTTGAAACTTCTTTCATTTTCTCAGTTAATTTCTTCTTCTTCTTCTTTTTCTTCTTCTACTTCTCCTTCTTCTTCTTCTTCTTCTTCTTCTTCTTCTTCTTCTTATCTTGTTAAAAAATAAAATTGTGAGTTATTTTTAGCTGTTTTTAGCCAGGGTTTTTGTATATGTAAGGCTCAAAGGTGAGCTATTTGGATCGCTCTTAGTCCGTTGTTTTTCCTTCGTTCGTCCGTCCGGCGTTAACGTTAGCTTCAAACGATTTCTCCTCAGAAACTGCTGGGGCAATTATAGACAAAATTTCACATGGATGATAATTAGGTCAGTGCCTCTCAAAGTTGTACAAATTAGGTCAATACGACATTCAGGATGGCCGCCATTACCTTATATGGTTAAAACCATAAACAACCTTCTCAAGAACCACTGAACAGATTTCGACAATCATTATCTTTATTAATGATTGCCAACTCATAGACTGAACAAGTTATACAAATGAAGTTCCCGGGGTCAAAACTGGGTGTCAATGAGTATTTGCTTTGTGGCTCTGTAGGCTTCTGTTTTTTATATTCATAAATACATGAATAGATTTGTGTTATACTTATATTGCCTATTAATGCTGCCTAATTTGTTAGAGGGACTAGCTTGGCGGAGATTTCTTTATTCACACTGTCTGTTTTTATTGGGATGACAATAGGGTAAGAGTGAGGCTTGGTGCACCCTAGAACCAGGTTTAAAACTCCAGCGGCCATTTTTGCCTCTGACCGTTCCAAGGCGGTAGCCCTATTGTCCCTATTGTCAACCATTTATATTTGGGATGTCATATACCATGTCTTTTGTTTATCCGTTTAATTGTTTAATATTTGTTTGTAGGATTTTTTTTTTATCGTCCTTGAATGCGACAATTCCTGTTCGACATTTATATCTATTTTGGTTGACTGTGGTTGTTCAATATGCTACATTTCTTGTTTGACTTTTATATCTACTGTTATAGCTCAACGTCGAATATAAATGTGTTAGATGATTCAACTTTTCCCACAGTTATCGACAACGTATTTTTAATTCTGCCATTAAACTATTTTTCCATCGGAAATCTACATGTTATTTGTACACTCATCATGATGCAGTTGTCATTATTTACGTGGCGTGTATAAATTCTTTATATTGCATTTATGATCATTCGACGCAATAACACTTGAAAACACCGCAGTCGTGACTTTTAGGTGCTCGAGATAATGATATTTTGCTAGACTGAAAATTACATTAGTTTGAAGTGATCTTTATTTCACATTATTGCAGCACAATATCCTGTAGAGAATATAAATATAACCTTCTATTTTAGCAGTTTGTTGGTATTGACTGACACGCAACAATACTTGTTGTCAATAAGTGTCCTTGGTTCTAGAGAATTAATATTTCCAATACCTGGGCCATGTAGTAAGCACATTGAGAGTGCCTGGCAAAATAAAAGTGTTTGTTTCTGATGCTGAGTTCAATGCTATTTAAGGAACAACATATTTTCAGATCAATACCTGGAGAGCGGGACTTGAAGATCTATGTTGAATCTCGAACAATATAAACTCGCTAGATTATTTTCACTTCTTAGCGTTTGTTGGGTTTGTTATGTGCACTTCTGCACTTCTACTGAATGAAACGCATTCAAATGAATATACACACTTTTTATCGGCCTTTCTACACTCGTAAGTAGACCTTGTATGTATAATGAGTCATTTAGCGTTTGTTAGATTTGTACAACAGGACTATATGTTTACAGTTTGTTTCATTTTATTATTTAGGTTAGACGAATATAAAGGACACCATGAAACGTTTCATTACCTTTTAAGTTCTGTTTATTTATTGTCTTTGCTCTGCCAAATGACCGCATCATTTATTAATAAATAAAGACTTGAACTACTATAATTATAGTGCATATAGAATATCAACAAGGATTGATCACATTGATATACTGTAGATTGAAGAACACCATACCACTGCAATGATACACACTAATCGTAATTGAAGCAACAATGTCTTGCACGTTATATTGCACTTTATATACTGAAAGGAAAACGAAACGCGACACGGGAATTTCCGCTATATATTGTATGTACAATATGCTGCTGTTAATCGAATGGTACATGGCTACGTATGATCATTCCTTTCGGAAAAAGACTAAAACAACACGTAACACAGCAAATAGTATTCCTGCAAAGTTTCATTATTGACAGAGTACGCGTTTGGCTCAAGGATGTGAGAAAACTTAGGATGCAACATTTTGCAAACTCTTTACGTTAAATACTGAACTGGTTCAATGTTTCAAAGAGGAACTTCAACATTTATGAATTTCTTGTTACAACGTTGAACTGGTTCAATGTTTCAAAGAGGAACTTCAACATTTATGAATTTCTTGTTACAACGTGTACTGTGATTAAAACGTCTACAACATCACAGTTTTATTTGCAAAACAAATTGGGATTTCCTTGGAATATATATGGAATTAAGTGTGCAGTATATACAATATATAGCGGAAATTCCCGTGTCGCGTTTCTTTTTCCTTTCAGTATATTTAAAAATAAATCAATAGTTTTCGTCGCAAAACTATTGAGCCGCATTACAAATAAATAGAAATGCAACTTGACTTGTCTTTTGGGATCCTCGCGCTCATTCAGTGAATACAGCCTAATAAATACTGATAAGGGAGATGCTTTGGAAGCAACACACACTGCCACAAAATGTCACGGGTAGAGCGTATTGGTCGTCGTACATAGCTCTTGTAAGCAGCTGTTAGTTACACCCTAATTCATTGTTCAGTTGAAACCAATTCACAATGTTCATGATATATTCAGGTAACACGGAAAACCGTGCACATTTTAAGTGGCCGTTAATAAGGGCCGTTTAATAAGTTTAGTTTTGTGCTAAGGCATGTAAACGTATAGGTCTATCTCCCTTGAAAGGCAAAATTGTTTAAGGGTCCTTTCGTGTAGATTTTAATACTGCGAATTTAGCCACGCATGTCACGGACTGAACGGGGGAAATAATGGTTTGGGCGTAACGTTTGCTATAAAATCCATTGTCTTCTAGTTTTGGCCGGGGATTGCTTGATAGTTGCTTTGTTTGGAGCAGGAGTTGGAGGGCGAAATTCACAGGCAATATGTGGTCAGTATTTATTTTATTAACTTTTATCGTACATTTGTATTCAGTGGGCGGCGCCATCTTGTTTGACGGTTACGACATCCGGTTAGCTTTGAGGTTTCTCAAACATTAACTTGAGACTAGCATATGATTTTGAAGTTACTTTATTAGATGTAATTATTGTAATTGATCATTAATTGTAAAACAATATTAATTTGATAACGTTGTATAATAGGTACATCAGTTAACGTTGGCGTATAACTCAATGATTGTAATACACGATTGGATTAATAACAGTGGATATTAAGTGCATAAGTTAACAATGAGATGAGTGACTAGTATAAATGTTCGACGCGTATACATAGCGTTGTATTAGGGGCATTGATTAACAGCGACGTATATGGCTTATACATGGCGTTGTAGAATATGTATACATTGCTACTCATCATTAGTACAGCTTACATATATTTATTAAATAATGATTTGTTTGGGTAATGATAATTATGCAAGATGGTTATGTTTATCAACCGACATCTAAAACGTATATATAATTACAGCCTAAGCCATCCAGGGTTGGATATAAGCCATCCAGGGTTGGATATAAGCCATCCAGGGTTGGATATAAGCCTTCCGGAGTGGAGCTAAGCTTCCACATATAACGTTTACGAGCGGTGGAGACGGTCCCCGTACCTGCGCAACATGGCCAGGTTCTAGTAGCGACAACCCCCGGGACACAAGGTGGGCCCGTTATCAGTCCTCACTGGAGGAACATCATCCACAACCTCAGTGGAGGATAACCATCATTACATCGCGTCATCAACCCTTATAGAAGGCATTTGATGACAATCACCCATTGGATTCGCGCATCATCATCTTCATGAGCTCTCGCGCATCACAGTTATCGCACTAGATCATAGATCAACATTGTTATAACTTTAACAACACTTTGGTGTCGTATACATTCAGTATTTGTTACAATACTAAGAACGTCTTAAACGTTCATGAGAACATTCTTTTCATATTTCATCTGTGTATTCGCTTGTTTTTTTTAGATAATTGTATATATATTTATCATATTTTAAAAGTTGCATTAAACTTATGTAAATGCATTCACCTTCCCTTTATTGATTCTTTCCTGAGTTAGCCCCAACCACTAGGGTCATCTTACGACAACTGGTTTTCAGAGTAGTGGGATTTTGGGCGACTACGTATGGAAAGAATCAAGAAGTGATCTTTATTATGATATACTAAATCTCTACGTATTATTTTAGAATTGTGTACCACCCTCTGATCCATCAAGACGACTGTGGACGATCACGGCCACAGCTTGGAAGTCGAGTCAAGACACGACAAGGGTAGGGTGAGTGCAAACTGTTGTTTTGTACGTTTTTTCCTTGGCACGAGGTCGCAGTGGTCTACACGATTGGGTCTGAGGCACTTTTGCTCAATAATTTGTGTGTTTGTTGCTACTCAATCAGGGTTATCGTTACCATAAACTTCGTAAAACCTTTGCAAAATTGTATTATCATAACCCTGATCTTCTTTCCAAATATTAAAGTAATTAAAGGACTCTTCTCCGACAAGGACTATCACAACCTGACTTCTATGGTGATTTATAAACTTCGTTAGATTCTTGGTCATGATCACTTTCATACTATCTTTGTTAAACTTGTTAAAAAGTTTATCAAAAGAGGTTATAACCCTATCATTTTGCAACGTACTGCATGCTTGGTGGTGGACCCTTTTACAGTTCGCCACTATGCTTTCCTCTTTAATTGTACGATGACCGGACAGGCTGTGGACACTATGATGACGCCTACCAAAAGCCCATTGGGACGGTGGCGTTTGATGTTTGTCTATGATCTTTCTTGTCGTGCCCTTAATGTTTTTTTTCTCTTGTTGCTCCAGCTTCTGCCAAGTCATTGAGGACCTTCATTGTGGCTTTCTAGGCTATTGTTTTTTTGTATTATATTTACACGACCATATTTGTGTTTTACTTATATTACCTATTGATGCTGCCTTGTTGGTTAGAGATTAGATGGCGGGGATTTCTTTATTTACACTGTCTTGTTTAAATGGGATGACAGTCGGGTAAGTGTGAGGTTTAGTGCACCCTAGAACCGGTTTACACCCCCAGTGACCTACTTTGTCACTGACCGTTTCAAGGCGGTAGCCCTATTGTCAACCCTTTATGTTTATGATGTCGTTTGCATTTATTATTACTTTTGCCTTCTTGTTTGTCTGTTTGCGTGTTCGTTTCTGTGTTTTGTGGTTGACTGTCCTCCTTGAATGCTACTTTCCCTGTCCGATCTTTTTATATTTCTTTGTATATAATTTGTAAACGCAGTGGTATATACGACTAATGGTTATGACATGCATGTTGGTAGAAGGCAACATATGTATATCCAACTTGTATATAATTTGTAAACGCAGTGGTATATACAACTAATGGTTATGACATGCATGTTGGTAGAAGGCAACATATGTATATCGAACTTGTATATAATTTGTAAACGCAGTGGTATATACAACTAATGGTTATGACATGCATGTTGGTAGAAGGCAACTTATGTATATCGAACTTGTAGATAATTTGTAAACGCAGTGATATATACAACTAATGGTTATGACATGCATGTTGGTAGAAGGCAACATATGTATATCCAACTTGTATATAATTTGTAAACGCAGTGATATATACAACTAGTGGTTATGACATGCATGTTGGTAGAATGCAACATATGTATATCGAACTTGTATATAATTTGTAAACGCAGTGATATATACAACTAATGGTTATGACATGCATGTTGGTAGAAGGCAACATATATGTATCCAACTTGTATATAATTTGTAAACGCAGTGGTATATACAACTAATGGTTATGACATGCATGTTGGTAGAAGGCAACATATATGTATCCAACTTGTATATAATTTGTAAACGCAGTGGTATATACAACTAATGGTTATGACATGCATGTTGGTAGAAGGCAACATATGTATATCCAACTTGTATATAATTTGTAAACGCAGTGATATATACAACTAATGGTTATGACATGCATGTTGGTAGAAGGCAACATATGTATATCCAACTTGTATATAATTTGTAAACGCAGTGGTATATACAACTAATGGTTATGACATGCATGTTGGTAGAAGGCAACATATGTATATCGAACTTGTATATAATTTGTAAACGCAGTGATATATACAACTGATGGTTATGACATGCATGTTGGTAGAAGGCAACATATGTATATCGAACTTGTATATAATTTGTAAACGTAGTGATATATACAACTAATGGTTATGACATGCATGTTGGTAGAAGGCAACATATGTATATCCAACTTGTATATAATTTGTAAACGCAGTGATATATACGACTAATGTTTATGACATGCATGTTGGTAGAAGGCAACATATGTATATCGAACTTGTATATAATTTGTAAACGCAGTGGTATATACAACTAATGGTTATGACATGCATGTTGGTAGAAGGCAACATATGTATATCCAACTTGTATCCTTCTTTGTATATAATTTGTAAACGCAGTGGTATATACAACTAATGGTTATGACATGCATGTTGGTAGAAGGCAACATATATGTATACAACTTGTATATAATTTGTAAACGCAGTGGTATATACAACTAATGGTTATGACATGCATGTTGGTAGAAGACAACATATGTATATCGAATCTGTATATAATTTGTAAACGCAGTGGTATATATGACTAATGATTTTGACATGCATGTTGGTAGAAGGCAACATATGTATATCGAACTTGTATATAATTTGTAAACGCAGTGATATATACAACTAATGGTTATGACATGCATGTTGGTAGAAGGCAACATATGTATATCGAACTTGTATATAATTTGTAAACGCAGTGATATATACAACTAATGGTTATGACATGCATGTTGGTAGAAGGCAACATATGTATATCGAATCTGTATATAATTTGTAAACGCAGTGGTATATACAACTAATGGTTATGACATGCATGTTGGTAGAAGACAACATATGTATATCGAATCTGTATATAATTTGTAAACGCAGTGGTATATACGACTAATGATTTTGACATGCATGTTGGTAGAAGGCAACATATGTATATCCAACTTGTATATAATTTGTTAACGCAGTGGTATATACAACTAATGGTTATGACATGCATGTTGGTAGAAGACAACATATGTATATCGAATCTGTATATAATTTGTAAACGCAGTGGTATATACGACTAATGATTTTGACATGCATGTTGGTAGAAGGCAACATATGTATATCCAACTTGTATATAATTTGTAAACGCAGTGGTATTACAACTAATGGTTATGACATGCATGTTGGTAGAAGGCAACATATGTATATCGAATCTGTATATAATTTGTAAACGCAGTGGTATATACGACTAATGATTTTGACATGCATGTTGGTAGAAGGCAACATATGTATATCCAACTTGTATATAATTTGTAAACGCAGTGGTATATACAACTAATGGTTATGACATGCATGTTGGTAGAAGGCAACATATGTATATCGAATCTGTATATAATTTGTAAACGCAGTGGTATATACAACTAATGGTTATGACATGCATGTTGGTAGAAGGCAACATATATGTATCCAACTTGTATATAATTTGTAAACGCAGTGGTATATACAACTAATGGTTATGACATGCATGTTGGTAGAAGGCAACATATATGTATCCAACTTGTATATAATTTGTAAACGCAGTGGTATATACAACTAATGGTTATGATATGCATGTTGGTAGAAGGCAACATATATGTATCCAACTTGTATATAATTTGTAAACGCAGTGGTATATACGACTCATGGTTATGACATGCATGTTGGTAGAAGGCAACATATGTATATCGAAATTGTATATAATTTGTAAACGCAGTGGTATATACAACTAATGGTTATGACATGCATGTTGGTAGAAGGCAACATATGTATATCGAACTTGTAGATAATTTGTAAACGCAGTGATATATACAACTAATGGTTATGACATGCATGTTGGTAGAAGGCAACATATGTATATCCAACTTGTATATAATGTGTAAACGCAGTGATATATACAACTAATGGTTATGACATGCCTGTTAGTAGAAGGCAACATATGTATATCCAACTTGTATATAATTTGTAAACGCAGTGGTATATACAGAAAGCTTAACACATACAAGAACGCTATAAAACAAAACTTAATGCAACTTGGCTAAATTGTGTAAAGTATGTGTGCTTGTATATATTCCATATGACCACTGGCCAAGAACATAGTCAAACATACATAACACCAAATTCTGTATTTCTTATTTCGAACCAACTGCATCATATATTAGACATATATATCCTCCATTTCGTAGTTCATGACGTTAAATAAGTCATTATTGGCGGTTTGATTTCACCTTCATAACTCGGTGCACTTGATTTATCACCCGAACGCATAATTAGTGGTGTGCAATTTGCACTATTTCCCAGACTCAAATTAAACTGAGTCAACTCAGTCCTTCGCTTGCTGGAATTTAAACTGGTTTGAGACGTAGGGCTTTGCCGTCGATGGAATATGAAAAACATTATCGGGTTTGCGATGCAATTCCAGAAATAGAAAGTCATAGATATCATCGTCCAGATGTCTGTGTAAGCCGTAAACAGGTTCAAAATGATAGCGATACAATATATCGACCAGCTGATGATGAAACCTGAAATAAAAATAGGATTAGATTGTTATTTTTTTATTTTTTTATTTTATATTTTTTTAAAATAAAAAAACAAATTCTTCAATTGCTCGTCACCAAACATAAACAGTCATATATTACATACATTTGTCTGACCCCCTCCTCAATACTGATACTTTCATGTAAATGTTGATGTCAGAAATATCTCGTTTTCTATGTCGTTAATGGTTTTATTGTGTGTGTTACATGTTTCAGCCAAAGGTTTTGTTATAATTTTATATGAACATATTTATAATATTTACATCAATAATCATGATTATATATTTTTGGATTTGGAATTTTTAAAGGTAAAAACAACAATATTCTACAGACAAATACATTTCTCTTGGATTGTGCTTTTCCAATGTAAAGACCCTCTTTTAAGGACAGCGAGTTTTTAGTACAAGTACAAACAACAATTGAATATATTACTTTCAAGTGCAACACAATCATTTCGGACCTTAATATATAGAAAACTAGAACACCTGTCATGTCATGTCCTACAGAAATCGCACAATCTATTGAGGACTTTAGTATAAACGAGTGTCGTAGAGGACATACGGACTCAACTCCCCCTTAAACCGTATTTAATTTTAAACAGCTAACTCTCTTTACCTCCTCTTTACTTCCTCCGAGACCTCGATGCTCGTTTCGTAAATTGCAATCACTAATCCAAGAATTGCTTGTCAAATTTGTTTTAGTTTCTGCTTATAAAGCTGGTAATAATGTGATTATTTTTTGATGACTACCTTAAGTCGGTATCACTATTTCGTATACTCCAGTTCAATCTACTGAGGAGGATGTTGTTTTCACTCATATAACTAAGCGCGTTGCTTTCAACGCCGGGATATGCAAACAGCAAAATAAAGTTCAAAATATGAACTGGGATTCCAAAATTACGCATCTTATAAAACCCATTTTATTTCTAATGTTAGTGTCTGCACCACTTAAAACATCTTCAAACCGTGAAATCATTGTCTTACTGTCGTTAAAGATCACGTCAAACAATATGGTGCAAAAGCTAATGCCAACTCTGGGATTAATTGATTTTGGTCTACTAAATATTCCGGAGACGTTTGTGATAAAATGTACAATAAGCCCCAACTTTACCACACAACCTTACCAAAAACAAGCTCAATCAAACCGAGACTGCAATATTTCGTATTTATCATGTTCGGCCGCTTTCAAAGATCTACCCTCATACTCTTTTATATGATAACTATTGCTAGAGATAAAACTATATTTTTGGCCTCCAACAAAATTATTTTACTGACGTTATTGTGAATAATTATACTTAATTATACTAAGAGGACTTGCCAAGAAATTTGCGAAGCACTTATTTTCAATTTAATGAAGATGAACGAAAAGCAATGTTTGATCATTACTATGCTCTCCAAAGCTATGAAAGGCAGAGGTGTTTTATATGTGACATGGTTTCGAAAGCAACACCAAGTCGAAAAAAGACAGGGAAAGGCAGACTTCCTTGAAGTATTTCCCAGGCGTTGGAAATAAGCGTGAACGTGTTTGCAATTTTTTTTTTCTAAAAACACTCAATATCGGAAAGAAAACGGTTTCCTATACATTATTAGGTAGAAAACAGCATGGGACATTTTGTGGTGTTGATATGCGAGGCCGTAAAACACCGTCTTCAAAAATCAGTGATGAAAGCATAAGCTTTGTTCTTGAACATATCAATTCCTTTCCAAGAATCCCACTATGCCAGAAAAAATACAAAAAAGCAGTATTTAGCCCAAGACTTGAATATAAAAATGATGTGGATCATCTATGCAGACTCGTGCGAAAAGAAAGGAATTGAACCTGTAAAAGAAGGCAAATATCGTCAGGTCTTCTGTGAAGACTTTAATTTGTCTTTTTTCAAACCAAAGAACGACCAGTGTTCTTTATGTGCAAATTATTCAAGACATCAGAAGTCGGGCACTGTGACTGACAAACTCCAACATGAATACACAATTCACCAAGAAAGAAAAGTCGAAGCAAGAGAAGAAAAGGAGCGAGATAAAATACTGTCGCAAACACACAATAAGCACTATGTGGCAACTTTTGACCTACAAGCAGTTCTCACAACGCCATGTTCCATTGTCAGCGATTGTATTATTCAAGAAAGTTGTGTTGCTATAATCTAACAATTTACTCTTTAGGGGACAAACATGCAACTGGCCATCTCTGGGATGAAACGTAAGGAAAACGAGGGGCATTTGAAATTGCCACATGTTTAATGAAAAACAGTCAGCCTGTCTGCTCTTCTGCGCCAATAGAAGAGGTAACATACTATTCTGATACATGTGGGGGGCAAAATAGAAACCAGTTTGTAGCTGCTCCTAACTGTATACTGTTTCAAAGATACCACAACTTAAGACTTTAAATCACAAATTCCTTCAGTCCGGCCAAATGGAATGTGACTCTGTACATTCAGCAACTGAAACTTCGAAAAGGAAGACGTCCATGTTTGTTACATCACAGTGGAGTACTGTGATGATTTGTATGTCCCGGAAAACAAATCCATATATTACCATCCCTCTGAAATATGACCATGTAATTGACTTCAAAGCATTTGTTAGAAAGAACTGCCTTAACCTTCAAATGACCACTCTTGGAGTAAAGGTGAACTGGCTCAACGTTCGCTGGATTCAAGTTCGCTAACATGAACCAAAGTCACTGTTTCTCAACTACACCTTCAACAGCGACAATTTCATGGAAATCAAAACACAGCATTCTGCTTCTTTACGGAGTAAAGGTCGTCCTCAGCATTGGCCAACGACAGATGCAGAAAAGGACTTATGCTATTGTTCCAAATTGCCTATTGCAACTCAGAAAAAGGCAGACTTAATCAGCCTGTGTACGAAGGGAATAATACCCGATGACTTTCATGGGTACTTGATGTCTTTGGCGACAAATGCCAAAACAAAAGACACAATACCAGTTGGCTCAGATGAAGACGACTCTGAGTAAATGATAAAAATCTGTAGACAGTGGAGTGTAAATAAGAAGTATGTCGAAATAGTAGTCAAAATAGAACATTTTATGCAGGCGTATTGTTTCATAGCCATTTCCTATCAACCAGGTTAAAAAACAGATCACGTATTGGAATTTTATGAAGTACATGACACCTTTTTTGCTTCAAGAATAGAATGTTTTCATACATTGTGTTTGCAGCAAAAGGGGCTATGGGTCAAATAGCACCTTTTACTTCGATTTTTTTTTGAAAATTGGTCCGTGGAAAAAGGGGCTCTGTACAAAAATGATTATATTGATTGAACTATTGGTTATTATTGGTTAAAATATGATAATAAGCAACAACTATGAAAGGAGAGATGATTTCAATTTTGACATTGTTATTTTTTTTCCCACTTAGACACGATTTCCCAAAACAAATGCTTATGGTGTTAATAGTCTCAAACGATTCGTTTTCTAGACGTTGTAACGGAGTGGAGGACTTTAATATTCGAAAATGTGTATACATGCAACTGAAAAGCTACTCCATCAGTGCTCAGTTACCATACATTTCCAAAAAACCTTCGCACACTTTTATCATCGTAATCGTGATGTACTTGCAAATAATATAAGTTATTTAAGAACTCTTCTGCGACTAGGACTCTAACCACCTGACATCTGTGGTGACGAAATTTACAAACTTCGAAAGATCCTTCTCATGATTACTTTCATACAATATTAATTAAACTTGTTAAACAGGCTGTGGACCCTATGATGACGTCTACCTAAAGCCAAAAAGGACGGTGACGTTTGATGTTTGTCTGAAGTCTTGTCGTGCCCTCAATGGTTTATTATCTTGTTGCTATGGCTTCTGCCAAGTGACTGAGTACCTTCTTTGTGGCTTTCTATGCTATTGTTTTTTTTGTATTTATATATACATGAGTACCTTTGTGTTTTACTTATATTGCCTATTAATGATAGCACTTTAGATTTTTTAACATTAAAGCCGATTTTGGTTAGAAATTCTAAAACATTTATTTTCCTAATTGTTGATTTGTCGGAAATGTGCAGTAAAGTCCTATCAAAACAATGTCGAATTGATAAATGTTTCTCAACCGATCTCAAAAAGAAAGGTATTTGAATGTACCACTAAACATTTCTATTTCTGTGATATATGACTGCTGTTGTTACTATTTAAATTGTGTCTGTTAAGTCCAGAACAACTTTAGCAGAAATAAAGGCCTCAAACAATAGTTGAGTTACTTAAAATGATCCCAATCTTGAGCTTTATGCTTTTGGCCTTCGTTCGTGGAACTCCTCGATTGAAAACTTGAGCAAGACTTAAATTCGTCTTTACTTGTAGACCTGAATAAAACAAGTAATTAAAATGTTCATAGTTCATAAGCAATGTTCATAGTTTGCTTTATTTCTGATATAATGTGCACATGGAATTTTCTGTACGTCTACGTACTTGTACATGCTCATCATCATTAAATAACGTCATATGACCAGCACCATAACTCTGTAATACATGCTCATCATCATTAAATAACGTCATATGACAAGCGCCACAACTCTGAAATACATGCTCATCATCATTGAATAAAGTCATATGACAAATGCCATACTGTAATACATGCTCATCATCATTAAATAACGTTATGTGACAAGCGCCATAACTCTGTAATACATGCTCATCATCATTAAATAACGTCATATGAAAAGCGCCGTAACTCTGTAATACATGCTCATCACAATTAAATAACGTTATCTGACAAGCGCCATAACTCTGTAATACATGCTCATCATCACTAAATAACGTCATATGAAAAGCGCCGTAACTCTGTAATACATGCTCATCATCATCAAATAACGTCATATGACAAGAGCCATACTGTAATACATGCTCATCATCATTAAATAACGTTATATGAAAAGCGCCGTAACTCTGTAATACATGCTTATCATCATCAAATAACGTCATATGACAAGCGCCATAACTCTGTAATACATGCTCATCATCATTAAACAACGTCATATGAAAAGCGCCGTAACTCTGTAATACGTGCTCATCATCATCAAATAACGTCATATGACAAGCACCATAACTCCGTAATACATGCTCATCATCATTAAATAACGTTATGTGACAAGCGCCATAACTCTGTAATACATGCTCATCATCATTAAATAACGTCATATGAAAAGCGCCGTAACTCTGTAATACGTGCTCATCATCATCAAATAACGTCATATGACAAGCACCATAACTCCGTAATACATGCTCATCATCATTAAATAACGTTATATGACAAGCGCCATAACTCTGTAATACATGCTCATCATCATTAAATAACGTCATATGACAAGCACCATAACTCCGTAATACATGCTCATCATCATTAAATAACGTCATATGACAAGCGCCATAACTCTGTAATACATGCTCATCATCATTAAATAACGTCATACGACAAGCGCCATACTGTAATACATGCTCATCATCATTAAATAACGTCATATGACAAGCGCCATACTGTAATACATGCTCATCATCATTAAATAACGTTATATGACAAGCGCCATAATTCTGTAATACATGTTCATCACCATTAAATAACGTTATATGACAAGCTCAATAACTCTGTAATATATGCTCATCATCATTAAATAACGTCATATGACCAGCGCGATAACTCTGTAATACATGCCCATCAACATTAAATAACGTTATATGACAAGCGCCATAACTCTGTAATACATGCTCATCACCATTAAATAACGTTATATGACAAGCGCCATAACTCTGTAATACATGCTCATCATCACTAAATAACGTCATATGAAAAGCACCGTAACTCTGTAATACATGCTCATCATCATCAAATACCGTCATATGACAAGAGCCATACTGTAATACATGCTCATCATCATTAAATAACGTTATATGAAAAGCGCCGTAACTCTGTAATACATGCTTATCATCATCAAATAACGTCATATGACAAGCGCCATAACTCTGTAATACATGCTCATCATCATTAAATAACGTCATATGAAAAGCGCCGTAACTCTGTAATACGTGCTCATCATCATCAAATAACGTCATATGACAAGCACCATAACTCCGTAATACATGCTCATCATCATTAAATAACGTTATGTGACAAGCGCCATAACTCTGTAATACATGCTCATCATCATTAAATAACGTCATATGAAAAGCGCCATAACTCTGTAATACATGCTCATCATCATTAAATAACGTCATATGACAAGCGCCATAACTCTGTAATACATGCTCATCATCATTAAATAACGTCATATGAAAAGGGCCGTAACTCTGTATTACGTGCTCATCATCATCAAATAACGTCATATGGCAAGCACCATAACTCCGTAATACATGCTCATCATCATTAAATAACGTTATGTGACAAGCGCCATAACTCTGTAATACATGCTCATCATCATTAAATAACGTCATATGAAAAGCGCCGTAACTCTGTAATACGTGCTCATCATCATCAAATAACGTCATATGACAAGCACCATAACTCCGTAATACATGCTCATCATCATTAAATAACGTTATATGACAAGCGCCATAACTCTGTAATACATGCTCATCATCATTAAATAACGTCATATGACAAGCACTATAACTCCGTAATACATGCTCATCATCATTAAATAACGTCATATGACAAGCGCCATAACTCTGTTATACATGCTCATCATCATTAAATAACGTCATATGACAAGCGCCATACTGTAATACATGCTCATCATCATTAAATAACGTCATATGACAAGCGCCATACTGTAATACATGCTCATCATCATTAAATAACGTTATATGACAAGCGCCATAATTCTGTAATACATGTTCATCACCATTAAATAACGTTATATGACAAGCTCAATAACTCTGTAATATATGCTCATCATCATTAAATAACGTCATATGACCAGCGCCATAACTCTGTAATACAAGCCCATCAACATTAAATAACGTGATATGACAAGCGCCATAACTCTGTAATACATGCTCATCAACATTAAATAACGTTATATGACAAGCGCCATAACTCTGTAATACATGCCCATCAACATTAAATAACGTTATATGACAAGCGCCATAATTCTGTAATACATGCTCATCATCATTAAATAACGTTATATGACAAGCGCCCTAACTCTGTAATACATGCTCATCATCATTAAATAACGTCATATGACAAGCGCCATACTGTAATACATGCTCATCATCATTAAATAACGTCATATGACGAGCTCCATACCTCTGTAATACATGCTCATCATCATTAAATAGCGTCATTTGACAAGCGCCATAACTCTGTAATACATGCTCATCATCATTAAATAACGTCATATGACAAGCGCCATAACTCTGTAATACATGCTCATCATCAATTAAATAACGTCATATGACAAGCGCCATAACTCTATAATACATGCTCATCATCAATTAAATAACGTCATATGACAAGCGTCATACCTATGTAATACATGCTCATCATCATTAAATAACGTCATATGACAAGCGTCATACCTATGTAATACATGCTCATCACCATTAAATAACGTCATATGACAAGCGCCATAACTCTGTAATACATGCTCATCATCATTAAATAACGTTATATGACAAGCGCCATAATTCTGTAATACATGCTCATCATCAATTAAATAACGTCATATGACAAGCGCCATAACTCTATAATACATGCTCATCATCAATTAAATAACGTCATATGACAAGCGTCATACCTATGTAATACATGCTCATCACCATTAAATAACGTCATATGACAAGCGTCACACCTCGGTAATACATGATGATCATCATTAAATAAAGTTAAATGACAAGCGTCATAACTCTGTAATACATGCTCATCATCATTAAATAACGTTATATGACAAGCGCCATAACTCTGTAATACATGCTCATCATCAATTAAATAACGTCATATGACAAGCGTCATACCTATGTAATACATGCTCATCACCATTATATAACGTTATATGACAAGCGTCATACCTATGTAATACATGCTCATCATCCATTAAATAACGTCATATGACAAGCGTCATACCTATGTAATACATGCTCATCATCCATTAAATAACGTCATATGACAAGCGTCATACCTATGTAATACATGCTCATCACCATTAAATAACGTCATATGACAAGCGCCATAACTCTATAATACATGCTCATCATCAATTAAATAACGTCATATGACAAGCGTCATACCTATGTAATACATGCTCATCATCAATTAAATAACGTCATATGACAAGCGTCATACCTATGTAATACATGCTCATCACCATTAAATAACGTCATATGACAAGCGTCACACCTCTGTAGTACATGATCATCATCATTAAATAACGTCATATGACAAGCGCCATAACTCTGTAATACATGCTCATCATCATTAAATAACGTCATATGACAAGCGTCATACCTATGTAATACAAGCTCATCATCCATTAAATAACGTCATATGACAAGCGTCATACCTATGTAATACATGCTCATCATCAATTAAATAACGTCATATGACAAGCGTCACACCTCTGTAATACATGATGATCATCATTAAATAACATCATATGACAAGCGCCATACCTATGTAATACATGCTCATCACCATTAAATAACGTCATATGACAAGCGCCATAACTCTGTAATACATGCCCATCATCATTAAATAACGTTATATGACAAGCGCCATAACTCTGTAATACATGCTCATCATCATTAAATAACGTTATATGACAAGCGCCATAACTCTGTAATACATGCTCATCATCAATTAAATAACGTCATATGACAAGCGCCATAACTATGTAATACATGCTCATCATAATTAAATAACGTCATATGACAATCGCCATAACTCTGTAATACATGCCCATCATCATTAAATAACGTTATATGTCAAGCGCCATAACTCTGTAATACATGCTCATCATCATTAAATAACGTCATATGACAAGCGCCATAACTCTGTAATACATGCTCATCATCAATTAAATAACGTCATATGACAAGCGTCACACCTCTGTAATACATGATCATCATCATTAAATAAAATTATATGACAAGCGCCATAACTCTGTAATACATGCTCATCATCGTGGGGTGGGGGGGGGGGGGGGCCAAAAGAAGTGGCCAAAAATAACACAGAAATATGTAAAAAATAAATAAAATACGTTTCAAGTGTGGGAGGCAGGAGGTGGGGGAAGGCGCGATGAGGGTGATGAGGGTGGGGGTAGCGGCAACATAGCTATATGTGTAAGAAGTGACCATAAATAACACTGAAATTTAAAAGAAAAAATATTTAAAATATATCGATCTCAAAGCCAGTTCGAAATTCAAATCCAGCTGTATATTCAAAATGGCTTGTTATACGTTTAAAATGAATACCGATCTCAGAGCCAGCTCGAAATTCAAACCTACATCGATATTCAAAATTCGTTGTTGTATGTTTCAAACGAATATCGATCTCAGAGCCAGCTCAAAATTCAAACCCAGCTCTGTATTCAAAATGCCTTGTTATACGTTTAAAACGAATATCGATCTCAGAGCCTTCTCGAAATTGAAACCCAGCTCTGTAGTCAAAATACCTTGGTGTAAGTTTAAAACGAATATATCGATCTCAGAGCCAGCTCGAAATTAAAACCCAGCTCGATATTCAAAATGACTTGGTGTACGATTAAAACGAATATCGATCTCAGTGCCAGCTCTGTATTATACCCAACTCTGCATACATAATGACTTGGTGTACGTTTAAAACGAATATCGATCTCAGAGCCATCTCTGTATTCAAACCCAATTCTGCGTTCATAATGTCTTGGTGTACGTTAATAACGAATATCGATCTCAGAGCCAGCTCTGTATTCAAACCCAGCTCTACATTCAAAATGACTTGGTGTATGTTTAAAACGAATATCGATCTCAAAGCCAGCTCGAAATTCAAACCCAGCTCTGTATTCAAAATGCCTTGGTGTATGTTTAAAGCGAATATCGATCTCAAAGCCAGCTCGAAATTCAAACTTAAGTCTGTATTCAGTATGCCTTCTTATAAATTTAACCGAATATCGATCTCAGAGCCAGCTCTGTATCCAAACCAAGCTATGCATTCATAATGCCTTGGTGTATGTTTAAACGAATATCGATCTCAGAGCCAGCTCTGTATTCAAACCCAGCTCTGTATTCGGTATGCCATCTTATAAGTTTAACCGAATATCGATCTCAGAGCTATCTCGACATTTAAAACCCAGCTCGATATTGAATATCGATTTACGATCTTCGATCTCACAGCCAACTTCACACAGCTCAATCAAGCATGATTAATTACAGGATAATTATTCTATTTAGAAATTTAACATGACGAACACTTTATTTGATCGACAATTAAAACATATATTTAGAGAGCGTTAGTAAAATCTTCTATTAAAGGATTTATATGTACATGTATATAGATCCCTTAATAGCAGATTTTTCTTACACCTATAGTTTTGATGTCTAACAAATAATAAATCTAATATTTGAAATAATATGCGAACAGTTACTGTCAGGTTAACCTAGACAAAAAATGGTCAACATGACCTGCTCGAACTTAGCGGTGAGGGTGTGATAGAAGATATAGAAATAGATTAAATGAGACGGCAACCTCATTGGGAGATGAGATGATTTATATATATAAATATATATACAATAACCATCTAGCCCGAGTTAACTGCATGCGATAAATAAGGCTCTATGGTATTTAATTATATCTCAAGTACGTACCCTAACGTGTATGGACGGATAGAAAGCAAATCAGATGGTACGATGCCATATATCATATCTTTAAAAAAAAGGAAAGAGGCTGAAAAAAAGAAGAAAAATAAGGCAGCAGGTATGTCAATTTGTAAGTAACGCTCTAGTAATTAAAGGCACTGTTTGTTTCCACAGGATATCACGTAAGTACCTACACAGCGAGTTGTTGCCATCGATGAAAACGTCCGCTATCCCAGCTTGACCGATCATACGAATTAATTCCAAACCCGCCCACCCCAACTACCGAACCAAAAAAAAATGTTTTAGTCTCGAATATTTTATCAACGGACCTCATTTCACAGGATATAATTCATTCGTCCATGCCAACACACAGTATTTGCACCTAAGGAAAACTTCGTCATTGCCGTCAAGTAAACATACAATTTCAAAATGTTAATAATTCAATAAAAAAATGGAATGTGAAAACAATTATAAGCATATCTTTAATACATATAAAACAAAAACAATTTCTTGTGAAAACAATGAACTCAACTTATTTATAATAAAATTTACCATAAATATATAAAATTCTAAATCTTGATCCAAATTGTTCTTATCTATTTGTTATCATGCAGTGTTATCTGATCTGCTGTGCTCAGCTTGATTATGACCCTCTAATAGGTTACAGGTCATTAACATTACTGTGGCACACTCTCCCTTTAGATAAGTATTGGCTCACTGAGAGCCGTTTCCATACAGTAATGCATACAGTAATGCATAGCACTGTAAAGAGCTACAGTAATCATTGGGAATGTAAATGAGACATTAACGGCCATAATCTCAGTACCTGCTGAGCTGACCAACGGCTTGAGAAACTCTATCTAATTGCCTAATGCTAACCATATGTTGGCAATCGAAGGCTTTGCATTCTAACCGCGTATTGTCTTGTAAAATTCACAAGTCCAGTTGTTCATTCATGCATATCACAAGTGAAATAATTATAATTATAAAAGATAAGAGTCAGTAAATCATAAAGTACATGTTACATGCTTGGTCCGTTATTGCCGAGGCTCCGGTTATATTTATCCCGGATTCAGAAAGCTGCTATGGGAGTTGGACTGTGTATCAACGTCATTCAGTTGCCGCAGGCAGCTGACTCTTATATTGCTTTTATATCTGTCTATGGTTAACAGACTGTGACTCATGTAAGTGGCAATAAGCATGCTTTACAACTTGAATTCCTAGAGAACTCGTCTGAAAAACTTGAATGGTATATAAACACATATTTTGTAACGTTGAAAGGTTACCATTTCACTTGCTGAAATGACGTTTTCGTAGACCAGTCTACTGTAGCATGTCATTCGCAACATCTCGTACACTTCTTCGCGGGATCCCGAAGAATGACGGGATTGGCCGAGCGTTCACGATTGGTAGCATGTAATCAGCTGAATTACTATTATATGTATATTAGCGACGGAACATTCACAAGCCTCAATAGTGCAGTTGGTCGAGGCGCCGTGTTACTGCCCAGGAAAGTAGGGTTCAAGCCTTTTGATTTCCCTTTTTTTTTCTCAAATTTTCACTGATTTCATTATTGCTGATGGTAAGATAGCAACAGTTCCTTAACTAATCACATGGTAACAGTGAACAGTTTATATGTGTTGTAATGCACACTCTAACGCATACGTATCCCTTACATGTGAACAATTGTATTTCTGTGCTGATGTTACAAGGTAATTGTAATCAATATGTAACGCATGTCAAGGTATTTGAACAGAAAGAAGCGAAGTCACCCACATTGATTTAAAATGCTTGGTAGGAAGAACTGATGGTAAAATGCGGAAAGAATGTAAGAAAAAACGGTCGTGGCGTGTTTATGTCTCCGTGACAACATTTTTTTTCAATATTGTTTTAACACCCGTGACTTGATATATTATTATGTTAACTTCTTGTCTCTCGGCAGCTATTTTACGCTTGCGTAAAACCTTGCTTGTTTTACTGTTCATAAAACAACTGTATTTCAGCAGAGACTCGATTGTAATATAAACGTGTCCTGATTTTAGTAAGAATACCGGGACGCAGTCAAATTGGTATACAGGCATTTTATTAGTCTTCTACTACTTGAATTACATATCAATTTCAGGGATACAGTCTATAAATATGTTCTCAGCATACGAATTCATCTAGTTCCAAATAGTTATATTCACTGAGTTTTGATTGATGTTAACGGCAATCTTTATTTTTTGAAAGCTCGCGGAGCCCGGTTAGTTTTTCTACATAACTTGCATTTGTTCAATAATTAATATTAATTATCAGAATAATATAAAGGAAATGTGGTTGAATATTACTAACTGTTTGTGTGTACAGCTATATATGTATCTTTTGTTGGTGCTGTGGGATTCTAAAATGAGCAACACCTCTTCAATCATTAAACGGAGTTGATGAACATTTATTTGTTTGTATGGTGTTTTACGTCATTATCAACAAATTTAAGGTTATATATGACGGTCGATTTTTTTTGTGGTGGAGGCAGACCACCCATGTTTCCACCTATACCATTAACAGTAATTATATTATGTTATGAGGCCTATTTTAGTGCACATATACATTAAATATGCAATTGAGCCACATTGTGATTGTTATACTCGTAGTATTGACAACCATTATTCTTTCAGATATCCTCCTATCCATTTAAAACGATCAGAATCAAAACTTATATATTACCAAATGCACAAATCTTGACATGTTTGTAAGTGTATAGTTTAGTTTTCAAAATAACATCATTATGACTGGGGATTTGTGCACATCAGACCTCACAGAGCTAAACATGCTGTGACCACTGACTTCATAGCTCAATCAAGTTGTTTACAATATATAAATAAAATGACTCTTACTTTGACTTGTAGCAAGGTCTCTGAAATTTGAATAAATGAATGAATGAGTGAATGCATGAATGAAATGTTTTTTAGGATCTTCAAATGTTGATAGCAAAATATTCATAAAGTTATTCTATGAAGAGGATGTAACTCCTAATTCAATTTACCGAGTATGCATTCGAAAAACGCCGCACAGATAAGTTACGAGGGACACGTTACGAGGGGCTGACTGCGCGCAGCAATATTGTACAGGTGAACTTCCGGCTTTTCAGTATTACTTAAACAAAGTGTAGTTTTAGGTGTCATTGCACCATTGATTTTCCTTCTTCGTTTTATACAGGACGAATGTATATCAAGAGACAAACAAAGCGCACTTTTTCTCCGTAGAACATTTTAAAACGCATATCAATCAAACGATCGAGCGTCCGCCCATATAAAAATGCAATAAAATCAGGGGCCGTGTATCATGGAAGAAAAAGCCAGTATGTCTATTAAAACATAACTTCATATCAAACCTCAAGTCACGTTATAAAATATTAATAGCTATCATAATGTATTACCAAATGTAGATCAAAGTAAACGACAGAAATCGACAAAATGATAATAACGGTGTCATTTTCATAGAGCGTTATTATTCATGAATATAGAAATTCAGATAACTATTACTGTGTATGGAAACCATTAGAACGCTCTAATACTGTGATGGTGTTTGACCTAATTCGAGATTCCATATACTGCATATAGTGCACAGTGAAGCGTGAATTTGCTGTACCCCTCGTGTATGGAGATAGTTAATTGCGAATTCCATTTTCTGTATATGTTTTTGAATCGATGTGAACTACATTTTGTTCTAATAAAATTCCAAGGAAGATTTATATAGATGTATGTGTTTTTTATAGTGAACATAAACTTGATTTAGACCTCACTGCACAGATCGCCAATACTCGGGAGGCGTTTCATGAAAGTATAATGTGTTACTGGAAGAGCCTGACGTCATAGCATTCCATTTCCGTTTTGATGCGGCCATTCCTCCATTTTGTTTTTTTTGTGCATCGAGAGTGCTCCAGTTAGGACGAAACAATTTATCGTAAGTAGAATATGTGCAAGTTAACACTCTCCACTGTCATACGTGTCTATAAAGTTAGCTCACATTTTCAGTTTATGAATGTTTTGTGTACGTGTATTGTTTGCGTTGTCACGGATTTACCTACATGAAATTAGTCTTGATCATGTTCGACGCCTGATAATTTTGTAAACAAGCAAGCGTCGCAGATGATCTAGACTGCGTAAATAAGTTTTTGTTATTCATTCTGCATGTTTAAATATTCGAGTGAACAATTGGAAGGTTGTGTGTGCATAAACATTCCTTGACGTTTCTAGTCGTCGTTAGCATATTTGGTAATCTGTAGTATCTAAACTAAAAGAAGAACAAAATACCTAGACGGAGACGTGAGAATCATGGCTGTTTTGGTAGTCAGGGTAATTCAGACCCTGTGTATACCGAATGTGTCTAGGATATTTGTGTATGACTCCATGTTTCAGGAGACTTCCAGACCTATTTTTCTTGAATGTTTATCTTTCGAAACATCTTGTGCTATTTTGTTTCCATATAATTTTGGAAACTTAACCCTGCGGTCGTCAAGTGTTAAGCATTCTTGACTCGAGTCCCAGAAATCACGTGTTTGATTTCCAGTCGGGTCACATCCCGGATTTTTCAAACAAATTCCCGCAGTATCTTACTTGTGCATGGTACTGTGAATATAGGTCATCCTTCGGAGGAATGTAAAGTAGTCTGTCCAGTGTACAGGGAGAACTATACCCTGTGCAATATCTCTCTGAACTTCTGTGTTAAGCAGTGATACAAAACCAGGGCCCTAAATGAATTATAAAGAGATTATTTAACTGCTGGGATCGATTATAGGGAAATCCTTCACAAGAGGTAGGCGTGTGGTTCTTTTACGAACGAGCGCATGCGAGTGAGTGAAAAAACAAAGCACGTCTACCATCAAGTGAAGGATTACCCATAATCGATCCCAGCAGTTAAATAATCTATATTTATTACATTTTAAATTACGTTTTTGCAAACAAATATTCGCTTTATTGAACGTGATCGGCGGATGACGTCGACGTCAGCAACACTTTATTGACGTCACGACTCAACGTCGCAACGTTAGTTATTACTGTGTTTGAGTTAGTAACGTTAGTTATTATTGTGTTCTGAGTTAGTTATTAATATTTAGCGATAATGAATATTCTTGCACTGAGTTAAAACACCTGCGCCTCTTTTCGCCATGTTGACGACGTTTAGAGAAAGTTGAGTGCTTCGGTGATGCCGAATAATTAAAAAAAGACTGTATACAACATTTTTGTTCCTGAAGGATTTACTTTCGAGTGAAAAAAAATAAACTTGATAACCAGTCACATTTAGCCAATCTCAATGGCTCGCCTATTTGAGTATTGACTGGAAACGGTGATGCATTCCGTTTGATATTGGCCGTCTTCACGGTAATGGATAAAATATGATACGCTGACAAAAACAGTTATTTTGCGTAATTAATTTGTTAAACGTAATTGGTACGCACCAATAAAGTAATTTAATTGTGTATTTAGGGAGTTTTAACTGGGAATTTACGCAAATACGTTGCTTATCTGTAGCTCTGTTCTGTGACGTTTTATGTCATAGAACTATACCAAGCCTAGCTGCACTGCCATTGTTGTGTAATGGTTAATGATATTGAGTTCTTTAAAGTTTTAATACACAAACATTGTCACATTTCTGTTCTCTTGATACAATGGCAGGGATGATTAGTGCCATGTGTAGTTGCGCATGTCATTGTTGTGTTCCAGTTGAATGACTTTCGGCGGTGTTATGCCCCATTAAAGGACATAATATCATGGTTCCCATACCGGGAAATCGGGAAAAAGTCGTGAATTTCAAAACAGTAATTCCAGGCCATGAAAACCCCTCGAATTTTACCCAAATCAGTAAAAACCGGGATTTATTCGGGAAAAAAATAGTGTTGTGTAGCCTCTCCAAGTGTGGAATCCCGGTGATTTATAAAATAAAGGTGTACGTCAATTGATATTCCGTACTTTACGTAAGCAGGGGTGTAAAATTCCACTTGCCCGCTCGCATTGGCGAGTGCAAGATGCCTGCGGACGAGTAGCATTTGGCGTCTGGTCGTCCGACAGGGCGAGTGACTTTTTGCACTATAAAAATGAAGTTAAACTATCGTTCAAACACGATGTTGCAATATTTGCAATATTTCAAATCTGGATCATTTCCGACGCGTAATTTTGTTCCGTATTAACAAGGTGTTTGTTTGTTACCAGGTAACCTACGCTTCATATAGACTGTGATTCAATTCATGCTAAAATCAATTGGAGTGTGATGCAATATATTGCTAACCAGTCAGACTGGGTTTTTGTCTCGCCTTTTCGAAGAAAAAAAGAGACATAGGTGTTGCTTTTCCGGCGGCGGCGGCGTCAACATTCAAGTTTTGCGTTTAGGTCATTTTCTCACAAACTGTATGCACTAGACCTTTCAAACTTTGCTTATAGTTGTATCATGGGTGGTACATCGCAACGTGACGAAGCAAATGTGGAAGTGACCTTGACCCTCCAAGCAAAGGGCAGATAACATACTAATTTTTAGGTTCAACTTTTGCGTTTAGGTCACTTTTTCACAAACATTATGCACTAGACCTTTCAAACTTTGCTTATAATTGTATCTTAGGTGGTACATGGCAACGTGACAAAGCAAATGTGGAAGTGACCTTGACCCTCCAAGCAAAGGGCATATAACTTATTAATTTTTAGGTTAAATGTTTGCGTTTAGGTCACTTTTTCACAAACTGTATGCACTAGACCTAACTATGCTTATAGTTGTATCCTGAGTGGTACATCGCATGGTAATACTGCCGAATCTGTCATTTATAGCACGGCTGAAATATACCGGCATTTATAGCACGGTTTAGGCTCAGACCTTCAGGTTTATGAAAATTATATCATAAGCAAGAATTTATACTTACACAATGACATGAAGTCGCTTTTTTATTGATCTGATATTACATTAGGCGCTATTGTTGATGTGCATGACTTTTATCTGACCCCACGTGTAATATCAGATTTTCCAGGACTCGTATAAAACGTGGATATGCAAGAAAAAGCATATAATTACGGTGTTTTTGTCCCAATTTTTACTTCCTTTTTTGTTTATAAATATTGGCTAGTAGTTAATGATATAGAAAATGACATGATCTACAATTGTTTCAAATTTAAAATAAACTGCAGAGGCCACTTAAAACGGTATATGAGACAATGGTGGGTTCGTGCAAGCACTTGAACACTTTAAAATTGAAACTGAACCTGAAACTGAAACTGTTGCAAAATCAAAATTACCCAACCATAGTTACCATAGTGCATTTAAATAATTTACAGCCACTTCAAAACAATAGGAATTAGTGAGACACGCGAAACTTAACATCCACTTAACATCTACTTCACAAACAATTACAATAAAGCGACTTTTATTTATTCTCTTTAATGCCTCTTTACAGAGATAACATGTCCCAACTAGCAACTCTTTGTGAGTGAAACAATGATTATAAATTGTTTAAGGGTTGACTTTGTATTTGCATTTAGCACGCATCTGTGTAGAAAAGTAAGTGCACTTTTTGTCTCGCCTTTTCGAAGAAAAAAAGAGAAATAGGTGTTGCTTTTCCGGCGGCGGCGGCGTCAACATTCAAGTTTTGAGTTTAGGTCATTTTCTCACAAACTATATGCACTAGACCTTTCAAACTTTGCTTATAGTTGCATCACGGGTGGTATACATCGCAAAGTTACAAAGCAAATGTGGAAGAGACCTTGACTCTCCAAGCAAAGTGCAGATAACTTACTAATTTTTAGGTTCAACTTTTGCGTTTAGGTCACATTTTCACAAACTGTATACACTAGACCTTTAAAACTTTGCTTAAAGTTGTATCTTGAGTGTTACATCGCGACGTGATAAAGCAAATGTGGAAGTGACCTTGACCCTCCAAGCAAGGGCAGATAACCTTATAATTTTTACCTTAAACTTTGGCATTTAGGTCACTTTTTCACAAACTGTATGAACTAAGAACTTTCAAACTTTGCTTATAGTTGTATCTTGAGTGGTACATTGCAACGTGACAAAGCAAATGTGGATGTGACCTTCACCATCCAAGCAAAGGGCAGATAATTTTAATTGTTACATTTACATCACTTTCTCATGAACAAGAATTATGCACTAGATGTTTTAAACCTAATTTATAGCTTAATCTTTGGAAGAAAACATATTCTATTTTGACATAGTTGTGTTATCGGTAGTGCATCTTTTTTTGGATGCCTGGATTTCATCTATGACCTTGACCTACTTTTTGGAGCTGATGATTTTTAGCTCTACTGGCCAAAGGCCTTCATTTTTCATCTGATCTTTACCAAACTTTACCAGATTGTTAATATCAATGAAAGCTCGCACAAGTTCGAAAACCAGCCAGATCGGACCAATAGCAGCAGAGTTATGACCCTTGATTTAGTTAAAAATGCTATATTTTGCCTCGTTAATACGATAGGGCTTTCATTTTTCATCTGATCTTTACCAAACGTTACCAGATGTTTTGCCTTTCTTTTTTATTATTAGTATATATTTGCGTTTATATATATATCTTTTTTAATAGATATATATTTTTTTTAATTTCCTATTTAAATATTTTTTTATTTATTTATTTTTAATATTTATTTTTTTTAATTTTCTTATTTCATTTTTTTTTTTTTTTTTTTTTTTTTGAAATGTTGTTTAACGCCATGTTAGCAGGAAGCATTGCTGTGCCTATTGCATTTTTTTTCTGGTTCGTTGATTTTTGATGGAGTTACGGCCCCATGACATTTTTTTTTTAATTTCTTGTCGGCGCTACTCCTCCTAAACGCCTTGTTGGATTTCGTCGAAACTTGGCAGGAAGCATCGGTAAGATGTCTAATTGTGCATATCGCCCAGTTTGCTGATTTATGACGGAGTTATGGCACTTTGACATTTTTATCGTAAATTTCTTGTCGGCGCTACTCCTCCTAAACGGCTTGTTGGATTTCTACAAAATTTGGCAGGAAGCCTCAGTATGATGTCTAGTTGTGCAAAGCATGGTATATCAATGCAATTTTGGACAAGTTCGAAAATCAGCTAGATCTAGTTAGTAACGACAGGTTATGGCCCTTGATTTGTTGACAAAATGCTATTTATATATTTTCCTTTGTTAAATCTGTAGTTACTTCATTTTTTATTTGATCTTTACCATATTTGTTAATAATGTTACCCCCCCCCCCCCCCCCCCCCCCCCCCCCCCCCCCCACCCCCCTCACTCCACCCACCCCACCCACCCATTTTTATGAAATTTCATTCATAGAAGAAAGTGGGACAAATTAAAAAATGTCCAAGCAAGACTAGACACAGCAGACTTATTGCCCATGATTACCAGGTGAGCGATCTAAGGCCATCTTATCCCTGTTGTTTTTGCAATGTTTTAAAAAAACTACTGATGGGAATTTTATGTCGACAACCCTTGATATAAGAGCCGTTTTAGCCAGTAGAGCATCCACAGGCCCTCTTGGGCCTCTTGTTTTTAATAGAATGGCATTTCGTTTTAAACAAATGCACTTAAATGTCATCTCAGCAAACGGCAAACTCGATTGTTTTTAGTTACTAAAATGTTTACAAACTTTCATTTAAGCATCCTTGACCTTTTTATATTTAAGTCCAGCCCCGTTAGGCGAGACATGTAAATCCACGGATTTCTTGTTTTTGTTTCGACACCGTAAACATGGCGGGTAAACAAGCAGACATCAGGTCGCTGTTCGGAAAGTTTGCGCCAGCGACTGCAAGCGGATTCGGCCTGAGTGTCGGCGAATCAGAACAGGTATGGCTGAACAACAAGCGTAGTTCCCAACCGCTATAAATTAGTTCTGGCGTCTATTATTGGTTCAATGGAGACAAAGTACTGAAGAGAAAGTTCAGCAGAATGTTGTTGTTGTTGTAGAAGTCAATTCTCTGCGCTTTTTTTTTGTACACTCACCGATGATTGACCGCGTGGAAGGGAATAAATCTTAATGACAGTTGCCTCTGACAGTGTATGAGGACAGGTTGCAGACCATAATATTAAATGTGTTGTTAGATAATATGGCGCTTTCTTTGTTTGCATAACAATAAAATATCCACATACTGCCTGTCAGCTACTACAGTGTCTGTGAGTACACACATGTACTTATTGTAGCTTACTATAGTGGTGAAAATAATGTTCAGGTTATATGCTGCTGTGCGAGTGGTAAATTGGTAAGGGTGAGTAGCTTTTTGCTTCCACTAGTCCTGCAGGGCGAGTGGATTTTTCCAAATTGTTCCACCCCTGGTAACACTAGCGGATCCAGGGGGGGGCGCACCCGGCGCGCGCCCCCCCTAAAAATTCCGGATCATACATGTATGTCCGTTTTACTGTAGATAAAATATCAAATACGCCCTCAGTATAATTTTTTTTTTCGCTCGCTTCGCTCGCTCGACGCATCATGGCTAATGAGTGGTTTAAATAACACATTGTTAAAGACATCACACAAGCCTAATCCATCCTATAGAAATAGTGGGGGCATAATTATGATTGTTTTTTTCATGCATTGTGAGAAGTACGAGAATCTCATTCAAAATTGGAGATTGGTATGTACTGTTATATTATGAGGCCCCGACAAACAATTTTAAATCCGATTTAATTATTTCTAAATTTTATGTTTAACAGTACCAGCATGATTTAATTTCAATATTTTTAGTATTTATTTTACCTTTTTAATCTGCAATATTCAAATGTTTCTATTCGAAACAGTAAAATGAACATTTAGCAATTGTAAGAAACATTGCACATTGTAGACTTATATAAAATTATGTCAGGGCCTCAATAAATATTTTCCACAGTAGAGGATTAACAAGTTTGTGATCGTCTCTAGCTGTAAATATCCGTGATCTTTTGATTCTGGTGTGATGTCTTTAAATCCTTTTATTTGAAAACGGACTTTTTTATTCATACATGTATGTCCATGTTACTGTAGACAATATATCAAACAATTTCGATGCACACCCTCAGTATAAAAAAAATTCACGCTCGCTCGACGCATAATGGCTAATGAGTGGTTTAATTAACACATTGTTAAATCCTTTTATTTGAAAACGGACTTTATAATTCATACATGTATGTCCATGTTACTGTAGAAAATATATCAAACAATTTCGATGCACGCCCTCAGTATAAAATAAATTCTCGCTCGCTCGACGCATAATGGCTAATGAGTGGTTTAATTAACACATTGTTAAATACGTTTATTTGAAAACGGACTTTTTTTATTCATACATGTATTTCCATGTTATTGTAGATATAATATCAAACAATTTCGTTGCACGCCCTCAGTATAAAAAAAATTCTCGCTCGCTTCGCTCGCTTGACGCATAATGGCTAATGAGTGGTTTAATTAACAAATTGTTAAATTCTTTTATTTGAAAACGGACTTTTGTTATTCATACGTGTATGTCCATGTTACTGTAGATAAAACATCAAACAATTTAGATGGACGCCCTCAGTATAATTTTTTTCTCGCTCGCTACGCTCGCTCGACGCATAATGGCTAATAAGTGGTTTAATTAACACATTGTTAAATCCTTTTATTTGAAAAAGGAATTTTTTACCCTATAAATGCACTACCGCAAACGTTTTATGAGCCTAGAGACGGACCCGAAAATTTACCAAAATATTACGCCCCCCCTAAGCTGAAATCCTGGATCCGCCCCTGGGTAAGGCTAAAGCCAATAAAAATTAACCATTTATATTCGTGAACAATCGTAGCTCTGATCAATGAAATGTGAACCCCAAATTGTACTTTTGTTTTCGATCGCTGTCGTACAAATTCGTTACCTCACCGGATGACTCCAATCGGAACTCTTCGCCAATTTCCGTACTCGGGAATAGTGGCTCGGAGAGTACTAGGTGCCGCTCAATGGTTTTTGGAAGCAAAATGATGAATTTGGTTCGGTTTTCGATTGTAGCTCTCCGCAAAATAGTGCTCTTTTATATAATGTTGTATTGATGAAAATTTTGCAGATTTGTGAGTGATTTTTATCAATTTCTTGATATTTTATTGCTATGACCGATAAATTATATTTTTTAACAAAATAAATCCCCAAATATGTGTAGTTGAAATCAAAACGTTTCGGCCCCAAACAGTTCGTTCGGTCCCAAACAGTTCGTTCCATATACTGACTGATAGTTTGGAAGCATTTGTTGAGTTTTCCAAATATACTCTGAGTATACTTTAATATTACGGTTGAATTGAAGGAAAAGGAAGAAGAGACATTGTAATTATGATTATATCATATTATGGGAGTGATTGTTTACCGTTTTGTCAGTCGAGAGTGATATGTCAGCTGCATGCATATATGAACTTGATATTGTATCAGTAAATCAATTAATAAAACTCTAAACAAAGAAAGATATGACTCATGAAGTCCATACTGACGTCCATGGCGTCCATGGTACTTGATATATTGTTAAATTACGCTTATATGGTCTGCAAGTATATATTTTTTCTCCAATCCACAGACATTAGGGTACACCTTTGACATGAGGGTTAGTTTATTGCAAGATATAGATCTTATACATATATCATCTAGTGAAAACATTCCAGATATCATATATTTAATATAAACAATATGTAAATAGTTTATTTAACACTATTACTATGTGATCAATGATTACATCAAATGTATTTATTTTATAAGGGCTTCTAGAAGCATCAAACATTTTTAAAATGTTTAAATTTCAATCGGAGGCTCTAGTGTGTTTTACAAAAGATGGTTTACAGGAGGAATAACTTTTATCAATGACATTTTAAACAAAAATGGAAATCTTTATTCTTACATAGAATTGAATAAACACTATAATATACAGTCCAATTTTCTTGAATATGAAGGTATTATAACTGCTGTCAGGAATTATTTGGCAAACCTGAATATTGTGCATCTAGCCTGTAACAGCCAAACCCTATTCGTCCACTAATACTATCCTTAATTCTACAAAATGAGAAAGGCTGTCGAAACATATATGACATCATGATTAGAAATAATGTATATCCCAAAGCATAAAGTAAATGGAATAATGAAGTAGTTAGTGTTCCAAACTTTGAATTTGAAAGATTATACCGGTATGCCTTACCTTATAAAATAACAAAAGATCGTAAGTTACCTTGGTTCAATTTAGAATCAACCATAGGATACTTGGAACAAATTACCTTTTATCTAAAATGAATTTTATTAATAACTATATGTGCAGCTCTTGCAAAAATACACCTGAAACTATCCAACATCTGTTTTGGAACTGTGGAACAGTAAAAGAATTCTGGTCAAAACTTCAAACTTATCTTACAGAAAATGGCAATACAGCATTCGTAACTTTAACAGAAACAGATATTTTTATTTGGAAATAGTAAATTTAATACTGTTTTGAGCAAAATCATCATGCAAGCAAAACTTTACATTTATCGAAACAAGATGCAACGTCAAATTCCACAGCTTAACCTTTTTAAAACAGAGATAATATCTTTGTACAAAGTTGAGAAACTAATCACATATAAAAACTTAAAAATGAATAAGTTTGAAACCATGTGAAGTCAATACCTCGCTATCTGTGAAACTGGAGTATAGAGATAATTTACTTAGTTGATTTTTCCAGTATCAAACTGTAGCAAATAAACTTAATGTTTTCATTCTGGGACATGCAAAGCTTAGCTTACTAATTAGAAATAACATACCCTTGCTTATATCTTGATCTTCCTTAATCAACCTTCTTGTTGTTATTTATAGAAAAAATAATAATTTTCGAAGTTGTGTATATTAATCCTTTAAAACTATCCTAAAACATTGTCCTTTGATAATGGATTTATATACAGATTATTACACAGTATGGGTTATTGTTTTTTTCTCTTTCCAAAAACAAAATATGAGAAAAAATCAGTGTAGCATGAAAAAATGTTTATTTTTGATACTATAACATTAAAATTATCTGTGTAAAGCATGTCTGTATGTATTGACAATGTGGGTTTTACACTGGGTTTTGAAACAAAAAATATTCTTTAGTGCTGGCTTGTGCAGTCGGTAGCGCGGCGGATTTGTAACTGGAGGCCCCGGGTTCAATCCTCCGTGGCGCCACTGAGTTTAGTCGGTGTGTTTTTGACCAAGACACTTTCCCTTAGCCTCTTCCGTCGGATGGGGACGTAAACCGGGCAGTACCGTATCGGTCTATCCTCCGAGCACGTTAAAGAACCATAGGAATCTATTTGATAATAAAAAGTAGGGCATGGTTCCCGGATTCCTATGTATACTTCCCCTCTCTCTGGGGCAGCTCTAAATAACCTATACTGTGTTGATGAGCCGTTAAACAACATTCGTTTCAATTCAATTCATACATTTATTATTGTTTTTTTCCACATTACCTAGCACTAGTCCTTCATAATAAGACTTTGCATTTTGTATACCGTATTTCACATTTTTGGTCTCTTTTTTTTTCTTTTTATTTTTTAACTTTTTTTTTATTTTGCCTAAATGCGAACAGTAGTTAATTTGAAAAAATAAAGATCACAATAATGAAGATTAAACCTGAAAAAAGCTACTGTATGATATCTAAAAATGGATATATATTTACATAATTGTTATAAACTTCCATTCTTGGTATTGACCTCAGCTCTCAGAAGCGCCCAGTGAAACAAACGACAACTCGTTAGTCTCTGTTTCGCTACCAAGATTTAAAAGGCAAAGGTCATAGCAAAAAGAGAAGAATATGGACAAAAGAGGGCCTCAGGGAAGATTTTTGTAAATATATGGTAAACATATTTAAAAAAGACCTATTATTGTAGCTAAATAACATTGTTTTTCATTTTAAGACCAAAGGGTAATATAATAGGGTCTTAAAGATGATGAATTGAAAAAAGGGGCTCAGGGAAGATAATTTTACTAACTGGGCCACTGTCTTCTAAGAGCATTCAATGCATTACAATATTAGGTAAAATATTTTATAAGAGGCTCATTATTGCAAATCCAAAAGAGGGAAACGGCTTTCAAAGAAGAAAAGAGGGCCTCATGAAAGATTTTATTGCTAAATGGGCCATTGTCTTGTAATAGCTTCTTTCCCTCGTGGTCGTTTCCAGACATGCTGTAACTTATGATATTTGATTGTTTAAATTGAATTTGATTACATTGAATTAAATTTAAAAGTTAGAAATACTTAAAGAAATGCTTAATCCAGCTCTTTTTCCAAACAAATTTTTACTCCCACCAGGATTTGAACCTGGGTCTTCTACCCTAAAAGGGTAGACGTGTTTACCGATTACACCATAGAAGTGGTACATGTTTGTACTAAGAGCAAATGAACTAAAAATTAAACTGAAGTTCCTAATTTCACAGCAAAGTAGTTAAACTAGATTTAGCCCTGGCAACAGGGATTCATTTTGAATTCCAAACGATTTGATGAGGGATCAAGGAAGTTAGTGTCACATATTGCAAGTACAAGCTGAGGCAAAAATAACTGATGATAACACCATTTTAACCGATAATTTTGATCGGCAATTGGCTACTAATAACAACCCTGACGCCTATTTGTTGTGCTTATAATATAAAGCAAATAAAAATATGTGCCTAATAAATACATAATTTTATATATGCAATTAATATAACATTTAAGCATGAAATGATTTATATGTGAGTTGGCTGATGGGAGTCATCTGACGGATAGCTGGCAACATCCGTAACATGAGGGTCATCAACATGAACCTGGTGGTTCAGTAAATCGGTTGGCTGGTTGTTTGAATGATTTACATCATTTTTAGCACATGTTAGGCCATATATGATGATATATATCATCCATGGTGGGGGCACACCACTTTTTTCTGGGTAGAAATAGTAGTGTATACCTTCTGCCCATCTGAAAGGACACGCTTTCTTATTTATTCCAACTCGCAGTGAGAGAGGCGAGGTTTCAAACCATCCAAGCCACGGATGCAGTAAATCGGAATCAACCTTCTCAGCATATTAAACATTTAGGGCACTGCTCCCCGATTCAGATGTAACCTTTCTTAATTTTTTTTGAGCCCAGTAACTTCTAGGTATGGGTATATAAAATGTGTAACCTGTTTCTATAAATACTAAAAATAATTTCCTCTGCTTTAACAAGGGCTTGCAACCTTCTACTAGATACGTATCATACGGTGTATCTGTAGGCAGCATTAAAAAAAATTAGTGACTGTCCCGTTCATTTGTTTTGTACAATTTAAACAGAACTAATTTGGTATATATAAACCATCATGGTCTCTTTCAGCGTAAATCCACGTATATAAATGATGTCACGGTCTCTTTCAGCGTAAATCCACGTATATAAATGACGTCACCGTCTCTTCCAGCGTAAATCAACGTAATAAATGACTTCACCGTCTCTTTCAGCGTAAATCCACGTATATAAATGACATGACCGTTTCTTTCAGCGTAAATCAACATATAAATGATGTCACTGTCTCTTCCAATGTAAATCCACATTATAGTAACTTCACTGTTAATTTCAGGTTGAATTTGCATATAATATTAATATAAATAACTTCGTCGCATATATACACTCAACAAAATTCCTAATCGGTCACCTCAGTTTTACAAAATATTTTCCTTTCTTGGAATATCTTCCTCTCGGTTTTACTTGTTTTGAATAACATAGTTATTTAGTAAAAGGTCCTGAAAGTTTCAGAAAAATCATATAACTACCAGTGAAATTAGGACATGTTAAAGTCGCAAACCCCCAAAATAAAAAATTACAAAATGTCAGACTCACAATGGAAATCCCATAGAAGAGTGCTCGTTATTGAAATTTGAAGATTTAACATGCACTCGCAGACCAAAAGTCGCGGAAAGGAACTCATTACATACATGTTATATGTCTAATGAAATGATTTTATAGGTCATTTATTTATGTTTGCCATTTCTTTATTACCATATTGGTTTTTAAAACACTTGACTGTCACTTAAGCCAGGTCATTCCCCTTACAATTCAATGCAAAAGTATGTGACTTTGTGGATCGAGGGTGTTATAATATAATGCATTGTTTCTTCAAAAATAATTTAAATATCTTTACCAAATTTTCAGTTAATATATATCAAACATTGAACGAGGATTTGATTAATTTTACATGAATACAAATCTTGTGTAAAAGGTAATAATTTCATAAAACTTAGGTGACTGATTAGGAATTTTGTTGAGTGTATATATTAACTTCAGTGTTAATTTCAGGGTAAAAATTTGCATACATAGTAACTTCAGTGTTAATTTCAGGTGAATTCAGGGACTTCTCTGTTAATTTCAGGATAAATTTGCATATAAAGTAACTTCACTTATCAATTTTAGAAAAAAATAGTCAATAGAAAGAAAAAAATGAAAAGAAAATATAAGAACGCTTTTAAATGCATGGGTTGACATAAATTACTGTAAACACTATCAAAGATAGAATTATGAAATGAATGTTTTACTGCATTTTTTCTCAATTTTAAAAAAAAACACGCTTGCGACGGTATGGGTTATGTTCCTAAAATATATAAAAAAAATTCACATACAGTGCTTTGGGGGGTATAGAATCACTTGGGTTAAACGTCTAATTTTAAAACGAAAGGAAAATGTTTATTTAATTTCTGATTTAGATTTACCCTTTTAGTTGTATGATAGCAAAATTTCTAAAATTATTGTCCTGAAACTGTGATTTTTTAATAGGCGTTTTTTGCAACAATATTTACATAATTTCATTTTATCCTTAAAAGTGCCAAACTTCAACAAGTTACCTTAATTGATGATTGCATTTTGACTTTTGTCCCTAACATTTGTTAAAACAGCAAATATTTATTTCTGAGTTTATTGTGACAGTATGAATTTTTCGTTTCAAAAACACACTTCATTCAGGTAGTATAGAATCATTTTTTCTGAGAGGTGTTGCACGTAGTGTTATATTTTGCATGGAAAAATGTCCCAAATAATTTCACCGTTGAATAAGTGTATGCTTATATGATATATCTTCAAACCCTGAAAGTTTTAAAATAATCTAAAATATATGAGCTGAGAAAATTGAATTTAAACAGGAAATGATTCTTTACTACCAATGATTCTATACACCCCAAAGCACTGTATATAAATGACGTTGCTGATCCTTCAGTGTAAATCCACATAAAAACGTCACTGTCGCTTTCAGCGTAAATCCGCATGTTTAGAATCTTCACTGTCAATTTCCGGATAAATCCATACGTATAAATAATTTCACTGTCTCTTTTTGTGTAAATCCTACTAAATAAACAATTTCAACATCCCCTTTAGTATCAAGTCGCAGTGATAAACCATGTCACTGTCTCTTTCAGCGTAATTCCGTCTGTACAAATGATTTCATCGTCACTGACTTTCAGTGTTAATTCTCACATATTATTAATAACTTCACTGTCACTTTCTAGGTTAATCCACATGTATAAATAACTTCTACTTTTTATTCAGTTTTAAATCTATGTATTTAAATATATCAATATAACGTTAAGTCTTAAGACCTGTTTAAGGAATTTTCACAGACATATTCTAACTATCTGGGTTCCATTAATTACGGGTGGGAGTGTTTCTGGTGGTGTTCCTTGTTGTTCCAGGCAGACAGTGTTCCCTTTATTGCGCATTTCTTTTTCCCATATCCCCGTGCCACTAAAGCAAGTCTCCACTCCTCAAATGTATCAATAGAAATACCCGGCTATTCTGCTCTGGGTTCCGCTTTCTTATAAATTTAATGACACCCCTGCTCTACCCTGCCCTGTATATATTGGTGGGGACCATGATCATGATCATGATGATGCCCATGTGCTCGCACTTTTAGTTTTAGATGAAGAAGAGGTGAAACCTCTTAATAAACTAAGAAGCACCCTACGTTTGACTGGAATCACCATATTGTTTACCTAAGTATGAATAAATTATTATATCAGGAATCTCTATGAATACTCCCTGATAAAACAAATAAATATGTACCGCATTTTCGGAACTTGCCAGCAGTCGCCATTTTGTTTATCTTATAATTGAAGAGGTCGCTGCTACAGAGTTGTCGTTTCTTGAAAATAGTTCAATATGGCCACGAGTACTCTCCCAATCGGAACTCTTCGCCAATTTCCGTACTCGGGAATAGTGGCTCGGAGAGTATTGGGTGCCGCTCAATGGTTTTTTGCATCAAAATGCAGCATTTGGTTCGGTTTTCGATTGTAGCTCTCCGCAAAATAGTGCTCTTCTATATAATGTTGTATTGATGAAAATATTGCAGATAAGTGAGTGATTTTGATCAATTTCTTGATATTTTATCGCTATGACCGATAAATTATACTTTTTAACAAAATAAATCCCGTAGTTGAAATCAAGACGTTTCGGCCCCAAACAGTTCGTTCGGTCCCAAACAGTTCGTTCCATATAATGACTGATAGTTTGGAAGCATTTGTTGAGTTTTCCAAATATATACTTAAATATTACTGTTGAATTGAAGGGAAAGGAGGAAGAGACATTGTAATTATGATTATATCATATTATGGGAGTGATTGTTTACCGTTTTGTCAGTCGAGAGTGATATGTCAGCTGCATGCATATATGAACTTGATATTGTATCAGTAAATCAATTAATAAAACTCTAAACAAAGAAAGATATGACTCATGAAGTCCATACTGACGTCCATGGCGTCCATGGTACTTGATATATTGTTAAATTACGCTTATATGGTCTGCAAGTATATATTTTTTCTCCAATCCACAGACATTAGGGTACACCTTTGACATGAGGGTTAGTTTATTGCAAGATATAGATCTTATACATATATCATCTAGTGAAAACATTCCAGATATCATATATTTAATATAAACAATATGAAAATAGTTTATTTAACACTATGTGATCAATGATTACATCATTTTATTTTATAAGGGCTTCTTGAAGCATCAAACATTTTTAAAATGTTTAAATTTCAATCGGAGGCTCTAGTGTGTTTTACAAAAGATGGTTTACAGGAGGAATAACTTTTATCAATGACATTTTAAACAAAAATGGAAATCTTTATTCATACATAGAATTGAATGAACACTATAATATACAGTCCAATTTTCTTGAATATGAAGGTATTATAACTGCTGTCAGGAATTATTTGGCAAACCTGAATATTGTGCATCTAGCCTGTAACAGCCAAACCCTATTCGTCCACTAATCCTATCCTTAATTCTACAAAATGAGAAAGGATGTCGAAACATATATGACATCATGATTAGAAATAATGTATATCCCAAAGCATTAAGTAAATGGAAAAATGAAGAAATGTTCCAAACTTTGAATTTGAAAGATTATATGCCTTACCTTATAAAATAACAAAAGATCCTAAGTTACCTTGGTTTAATTTAGAATCAACCATAGGATATTTGGAACAAATTACCTTTTATCTAAAAATGAATATTATTAATAACGATATGTGCAGCTTTTGCAAAGATACACCTGAAACTATCCAACATCTGTTTTGGAACTGTGGAGCAGTAAAATAATTCTGGTCAAAACTTCAAACTTATCTTACAGAAAAATGCAATACAGCATTCGTAACTTTAACAGAAACAGATATTTTT
The DNA here is from genome assembly GCA_037043455.1 of Cyrtodaria siliqua. Classification (NCBI taxonomy): domain Eukaryota; kingdom Metazoa; phylum Mollusca; class Bivalvia; order Adapedonta; family Hiatellidae; genus Cyrtodaria; species Cyrtodaria siliqua. The sequence goes on along the minus strand of JAWPHD010002920.1, from coordinate 100,971 downwards.
ATTTGGAAATAGTAAATTTAATACTGTTTTGAGCAAAATCATCATGCAAGCAAAACTTTACATTTATCGAAACAAGATGCAACGTCAAATTCCACAGCTTAACCTTTTTAAAACGTATATAATATCTTTATACAAAGTTGAGAAACTAATCGCATATATCAACTTAAAAATGAATACGTTTGAAACCATGTGGAGTCAATGCCTTGCTAGTATCATGAGTATAGAGACAATTTACTTTGTTGATTTTTCCAGTATCAAACTGTAGCAAATAAACTTAATGTTTTCATTCTGGGACATGCAAAGTTAAGCTTACTAATTAGAAATAACATACCCTTGCTTATATCTTGATCTTCCTTAATCAACCTTCTTGTTTTTTATAGAAAAAATAATAATTTTGGAAGTTGTGTATATTAATCCTTTAAAATTATCCTAAAACATTGTCCTTTGACAATGGATTTATATACAGATATATTACACAGTATGGGTTATTGTTTTTTTCTCTTTCCAAAAACAAAATTTGAGAAAAATTCAGTGTAGCATGAAACAATGTTTATTTTTGATACTATAACATTAAAATTATCTGTGTAAAGCAAGTCTGTATGTATTGACAATGTGGGTTTTACACCGGGTTTTGAAACAAAAAATAATTTCTTTAGGGCTGGCATGGCGCAGTCGGTAGCCGGAGGCCCCAGGTTCAATCCTCCATGGCGCCACTGAGTTTCGTCGGTGTGTTCTTGACCAAGACACTTTCCGTTAGCCTCGTCCGACGGATGGGGACGTGAACCGGGCAGTATCGTGTATCGGTCTATCCTCCGAGCACGTTAAAGAACCATAGGAATCTATTTGATAATAAGAGTAGGGCACGGTTCTCAGATTCCTATGTATCCTTCCCCTCTCTCTGGGGCAGCTCTAAATAACCTATACTGTGTTGATGAGCCGTTAAACAACATTTGTTTCAATTCAATTCATACATTTATTATTGTTTTTTCCCCATAACCTAGCACTAGTCCTTCATAATAAGACTTTGCATTTTGTATACCGTATTTCACATTTTTTGTCTCTTTTTTTTGTCTTTTTATTTTTTAACTTTTTTTTATTTTGCCTAAATGCGAACAGTAGTCAATATGAAAAAATAAAGATCACAATAATGAAGATTAAACGTGAAAAAAGCTACTGTATGATATCTAAAAATCGATATATATTTACATAATTGTTATAAACTTCCATTCTTGGCATTGATCTCAGCTCTCTGAAGCGCCCAGTGAAAAGATGGAGCTATTATTTTTCAACATTTCAATTAAAGACACACCCGGTTAAAATGAGATACCGGTAATAAATATAATAACAGTCGTGAAAGAAAGAATGTAGTTAGAAGAGTTTATGGATGTGTAAACGTCTTGAAAACTGGTCGACATCACATGTTAGGTTTCATCCTGCGTTAAAACGACCACTCGTTAGTCTCTGTTTGGCTACCAAGATTTAAAGGGCAAAGGTCATAGCAAAAAGAGAAGAATATGGACAAAAGAGGGCCTCAGGGAAGATTTTTGTAAATATATGGTAAACATATTTAAAAAAGACCTATTATTGTAGCAAAATAACATTGTTTTTCATTTTAAGACCAAAGGGTAATATAATAGGGCCTTAAAGATGATGAATTGAAAAGAGGGCCTCAGGGAAGATAATTTTACTAACTGGGCGACTGTCTTCTAAGAGAATTCAATGCATTACAATATTAGGTAAAATATTTTATAAGAGGCTCATTATTGCAAAACCAAAAGAGGGAAACGGCTTTCAAAGACGAAAAGAGGGCATCATGAAAGATTTTATTGCTAAATGGGCCATTGTCTTGTAATAGGTTCTTTCCCTCGTGGTCGTTTCCAGACATGCTGTAACTTATGATATTCGATTGTTTAAATTGAATTTGATTTCATTGAATTAAATTCAAAAGTTAGAAATACTAGAAATGCTTAATCCAGCTCTTTTTCCAAACAAATTTTTACTCCCACCAGGATTTGAACCTGGGTCTTCTACCCTCAAAGGGTAGATGTGTTTACCGATTACACCATAGAAGTGGTACATGTTTGTACTAAGAGCAAATGAACTAAAAAATTAAACTGAAGTTTCTAATTTCACAGCAAAGTAGTTAAACTAGATTTAGCCCTGGCAACAGGGATTCATTTTGAATTCCAAACAATTTGACGAGGGATCAACAAAGTCAGTGTCACATATTGCAAATACAAATTAAGGCAAAACTTACCGATTATAACACCATTTTAACCGATAATTTTGATCGGCAATTGGCTACTAATGACAACCCTGACGCCTATTTGTTGTGCTTATAATATAAAGCAAATATAAATATATGCCTAATAAATACATAATTTTATATATGCAATTAATATAACATTTAAGCATGAAATGATTTAGATGTGAGTTGGCTGATGGGCGTCATCTGACGGATAGCTGGCAACATCCGTAAGATGAGGGTCATCAACATGAACCTGGTGGTTCAGTAAATCGGTTGGCTGGTTGTTTGAATGATTTACGTCATTTTTAGCACATGTTAGGCCATATATGATCATCGATATCATCCATGGTGGGGGCACACCACTTTTTCCTGGGTAGAAATAGTAGTGTATATCTTCTGCCCATCTGAAAGGACATGCTTTTTTATTTATTCCAACTCGCAGTGAGAGAGGCGAGGTTTCAAACCATCCAAGCCATGGATGCAGTAAATCGGTTTCAAACCATCCAAGCCACGGATGCAGTAAATCGGAATCAACCTTCTCAGGACATTAAACATTTAGGGCACTGCTCCCCGATTCAGATGTAACCTTTCTTAATTTTTTTTGGGCCCATTAACTTCTAGGTATGGTTACAGGGCCGTCGATCTGCCGATTTAACAAACTTCTGGTACGTAAAATATTGAGTACGAACTGTATTTAATACAAATAAAACTTGTAGACTATTTAAAACAATGATTATAATCAAAATTATGGCCACAAAATAATTCCCCCTTTCCTGTAAAAACACGCTAAAATTCCCCCACCTAAGGGTCGCAGTCCCCCAAAACAGATCGACGGCCCTGGGTTATATAAAATGTGTAACCTGTTGCTATAAATACTAAAATAATTTCCTCTGCTTTAACAAGGGCTTGCAACCTTCTACTAGATACGTATCATACGATGTATCTGTAGGCAGCATTAAAAAAAAATAGTGACTGTCCCGTTCATTTGTTTTGTACAATTTCAACAGAATTAATTTGGTGCATATAGTATAATTATATCAACCATCACGGTCTCTTTCAGCATAAATCCACGTATATAAATGATGTCACGGTCTCTTTCAGCGTAAATCCACGTATATAAATGACGTCACCGTCTCTTTCAGCTTAAATCCATGTAATAAATGACGTCACCGTCTCTTTCAGCGTAAATCCACGTATATAAATGATGTCACCGTCTCTTCCAGTGTGAATCCACATATAGTAACTTCACTGTTAATTTCAGGATGAATTTGCATATAATAACTTCACTGTTTAATATTTCCAGGGTAAATTTGCCGCATATATATATATTAACTCTCAGTGTTAATTTCCGGGTAAAAATTTGCATATATAGTAACTTCAGTGTTAATTTCAGGTGAATTCAGGGACTTCTCTGTTAATTTCAGGATAAATTTGCATATATAGTAACTTCACTTATCAATTTTAGAAAAAAATAGTCAATAGAAAGAATAAAAATAAAAATATAAGAACGATTTTAAATGCATGGGTTGACATTAATTACTGTAAACAGTATCAAAGATAGAATTATGAAATGAATGTTTTACTGCATTTTTTCTCAATTTAAAAAAAAACACGCTTGCGACGGTATGTGTAATGTTCCTAAACTATATAAAAAAATCCACATATATAAATGACGTTGCTGATCCTTCAGTGTAAATCCACATAACAACGTCACTGTCGCTTTCAGCGTAAATCCGCATGTTTAGAATCTTCAGTCAATTTCCGGATAAATCCATACGTATAAATAATTTCACTGTCTCTTTTTGTGTAAATCCCACTAAATAAACAATTTCAACATCCCTTTTAGTATCAAGTCGCAGTGATAAACCATGTCACTGTCTCTTTCAGCGTAATTCCTGCTGTACAAATGATTTCACCGTCACTGACTTTCAGTGTTAATCCACACATATTATTAATAACTTCAATGTCACTTTCTAGATTAATCCACATGTATAAATAACTTCTACTTTTTATTTTCTGTTTTAAATCTATGTACTTAAATATATCAATATAACGTTAAGACCCGTTTAAGGAATTTTCACAGACATATTCTAACTATCTGGGTTCTATTAATTACGGGTGGGGGTGTTCCTGGTGGTGTTCCTTGTTGTTCCAGGCAGTGTTCCCTTTATTGCGAGTTTCTTTTTCCCATATCCCCGTGCCACTAAAGCAAGTCTCCACTCCTCAAATGACGACTCTACCAGGGGTGTCATTAAGAGGTGGGAGGTGGGGATTTGTCCCTGCTACTTTGACTGTTCTACCTGGCTACTATAAATAGGATGGTGTTCCCTAATATCGCGGTACTTACCGTTTGCAGTTTAAATAAATGATAATACAACATTTATCTAAAACTATTTCTGTTCTAGTTACGTTCACAAACATCTCATTTGTATTTGTACATAGTATTAAAACATTAGATGGATTACATATTGAAATAATTTTATCCGATATCGACAACTATGTTTTTACTGTTGTCAGGGGAGAGTACTCTAATATCGCGGTAAACGGTGGAGGCCCTGACTAGATTTTATTAATTGCCAAAAAATCTAAATAAAATAAATGGGGTATATCTACAAATAAATCTACAACTATATGCTAAAATTCAATAGTTTCTTTTAATAATCACGCAAGTTACATCAATTCATCACTCAACACTCTTGTTTTCTTTACTTTTTTAACTTTTGTACAAGCAGTTAGACCTTTGTAAGGCAGTGTGGACGTGAAAACAGAGCCACGCCTCAAAACTGTAACATTAAAGCTGTAATTAAGGTGTGTCCAATGTGGACAGACGTCACACTTTCCCCAAGAAACAAAACAAAGTGTCTTGCACCCACTCAATATGTGCGCCTACAAATCAATTTGGGAACTCCGTAGGAAAAAGCACAGCAGGGCTTCTTTGTTAGTTCCCCTTAAATTATTGGCGCTGTTGACAGGTGCCCTGTTCGCAACATAGCGTCGTCACGTGACCACAACAAGTTCATTCATAAATATCATCAAGCAGACGAAGATTTGACGGAGCCCCAAAGTTCATCAAGTTATTTTACGAAGTGGTATGGGTTCTTTCGTTGGTAAGGGGGTGGGGTAAATTTACACACTGTGATGTTTTTATGTATTTATATGGAAAACCAATTTTACTTACTATGAGTTGAGACATTTTGCCGATATGTATAATTTGTAAACATTATCGTGACCTCCGGGTATGAATTGTGGGATTTTGATCTCAGGTAGGTGGCGCTTGAGGGTGATGTCATCAAAAATAGTGTTTACCGCGATATTAAAGAACCCGCGATATTAGGAGAAACCACTATACTTTTACTAGTATTTTATACAAGTATCAATAAAAATACCCGGCTATTCTGCTCTGGGTGTCGCTTACTTATAAAGGTAATGACACCCCTGCTCTACCGTGCCCTGTATATATTGGTGGGGCGTATGATCAGATCATTGATACCATGATCATGATGCCCATGGGCCATGGCATGTGCTCGCACTTTATTTAGTTTTAGATGAAGAAGAGGTGAAACTCTTATAAATTAAGAAGCGCCCACGTTTGACGGGAATCACAATATTGTTTACCTTAGTATGAATACATTATTATATCAGGAATCTCTATGAATACTCCCTGATAAAACAATAAATATGTACCGCATTTTCGGAACTTGCCAGCAGTCGCCATTTTGTTTATCTTATAATTGAAGAGGTCGCATCTGCAGAGTTGTCGTTTCTTGAAAATAGTTCAATATGGCCTCGAGTACTCTCCGAGTCGGATTCCCGAGTGACGGAATCCGACGAGGCAGTTCCGATTGACAATATGTTGACGATTTTAGCCGAGTATTTACGAATAAAACTCGCAATGTTCCGTCGTATGTGCAAGCGTCTAATCATTTGAATCGATAAAGCATGTCGTCTGAGAACAAGTTAAATGGCAACACTAAATTTCCTTGATAGGAGGGGGAACGGCCTGAAAAACAGCGGGTTAAAGTCAATACTTGTCAAAAACAATAAACTAACATCTTGTGTGGTGTCACATATTAGTACTGCGAACAATTTAACGTTTTTGCAACAACGGTGTCGGACAAACACTGGTATAAATTGTCCTTGAAAACTGTGGGAAAACCTGGAAAAGACCTTGAGTTTTGTTCTCAAAAAACTGTGGGAACCCTGTAATACACTCACTTTGTACAGACTAGTTCTCCTGCTACCATGGCTGGCATTCAACAATTAGTGGCCTATATCATTGCCATGTGCCGGTTGAATGAATGTTGAAAATGTGTTACGGTCCCCTGCACATTTAGCCAGTAGAGCATCCACAGACTCTTTCACCTCTTGTCTGCACCGTTTTTTCAATACTATAACACTTAGAGATACCAAACTTGGTATGTGGATACATCTTGGGATAGCTGTGTGTCGCATACCAAAATAAGGCCACTGTGACTTTGACCTTGACCTGTGACCTCTGTCATAGAAAATGCTTGTCCGCACCGTATTTTCAATACTATAACACTAAGTCTTAGAGATAGAAAACTTGGTATTTGGATACATCTTGGGATAGCGGTGTGTCGCGTACCAGAACAAGGCAATTGTGACCTTGACCTGTGACCTCTGTCATAGAAAATGCTTATCCAGACCATATTTAAAATACAATAACACTTAGAGATACCAAACTTGGTATGTGGATATATCTTGGGATAGCGGTGTGTCGCATACCAAAATAAGGTCACTGTGACCTCTGTCATACCCCAAACATTGTGAGAAGCATCAGTATGAAGTGGAACTGCGCATATACATGAAGTCATGGGGTATGCGTTTGCAAGGGTATTAATAACCTTCAGTGATAGTTTTAGTTTGACATTCTTTTGATCTACATCTTTATTAATTTCGCTTAGTTTTGTACACTCTTCTTGTGATGTCTGTGCGATCTCTGTAGTGTAAGGAAACACGCTTTTCTTTCGAGAAAAGAGATTCAAGTTCAAGTCTTGGCAGGGACCTGACACACTGAGTTGTACATACAATTTTTTTTTTCCACATCAGGGCTGTAAAAAAAAAGATTTTAGCCACTAGTCCGGGACTAGTCACCCTGTCAAAAGTGACTAGTCCCAAAACAATTGTCACTAGTCCCAAAAAATGGACACAAGTCCTGAATTCTTTCGATTTCTCAATATGTTAAAACTTCGTCTTTTTTTAACAGATTTGGATACTCATTATAATTCATTATACACAGTAAATGAAACAATCCTTATTTACTCTTCAGACAGTTACCGGGTAATGTATGTTTCAGTTGTATAGATTGTAGGCTTCCATTGGGTGAAACAGTAGCATTAGTAAGAATCTTATGCTACACAGAGGAGCATCCTGGAGTGTCTTCTCAGCTTCTAGTAGATACTGGGATGCACACGCTTTATGATGTTCTTGTCTGAGCCAGATACAAACACGGGTACAAGGCTAAGGTTGGTTGTGGTAAGCTTGGGATAGCGCTTTGCAGAATTTACAAAACATCTTGTTATCATCCTCATGATACACTAACCATGAGAAGGTATCTAACCAGTGTTGTTTAAAAGTCCTGTCACGTTTGTTTACATCATAGTTTTGGTTTTTATCCACTACTGGATGATTTTGACTTTTTGGTTGTCTGTGAAACACATTCAACATGTTTCCTATTTTTATATTTACTTTCACTTTCACTTTCAACTAGAATATTTTCCTTATTTTTAACACCGAAAAAGTTCAACAAACTCATTTTTGAAATGTAAACATTAGCAATGCCGAATATGAAATCAAACTGATTATGTATATCAGTTCGTTTTGTTTTTATTTAAATTTGTTGACAATTCTTCCAACAAACTGCACAATCCGTTACCCCACCCGCCTTCTTGTCTGGTACAATTACGCTCAACAATACACTGAGAAACAACAATAAATTACACCTACCGTTTCATATCAAGCATGCTTCCATTATCAAATGTCCTTAGTTTCTTTACTCATCGAAAGATTGCCGACAAATCGGCCTGATTGCTAATTAATCAAAGCGTTAGTGTATGTGTTTTGAGTGTATCGCCATTTTCAGCTAACCACGTGCCGAACAGGTGATTTACCTGTAGTAGTCGTTTCTTTGGCTAGCGGGTCTGGATTAAAATAGATCGGGTCAATTGATTGGATAATGTCGATAATGCCGACTGTCAATTAAAGTAATTTGGAGGCGGGACTTTCGGCATGTTTGATTGTTGATACAATTGCTCCGGGTAATCGCTGATCGCCGCTGTGGATGCTAATTGCATTACATAAGCGATTGCAATTAAAGGATTACGTTGAGAAGTGTGCTGGGTTGTTTTATGACAGGTGGCCGACATTGTTAACTGGACAAATCTGGGACTGAAATCTTTCAAACAGTGACACGTCCGACTTTCTCTTTTTTGAAATTGGACTAGTCCGGGACTGAAACCTTTGAAAAAGTGACACTCCCGACTTTGGGCTTGGACTAGTCCTGGGCGTCGGGCTATCGGATTTGTACAGCCCTGCACATCAGTAATGTTGTTTTTGTACAGCATGAACTTAAAAATATGTACATTTGATAGTCATTCATCATATTATTACCGTATGTAAATTGTAATTATTCATACATATTCAGAGTGTGTTTTTGTCTCGCCTTTTCGAAGAAAAAAAGAGACATAGGTGTTGCTGTTCCGACGGCGGCGGCGGCGTCAACATTCAAGTTTTGCGTTTATGTCATTTTCTCACAAACTGTATGCACTAGACCTTTCAAACTTTGCTTATAGTTGTATCATGGGTGGTACATTGCAACGTGACAAAGTAAATGTGGAAGTGACCTTGACCCTCCAAGCAAAGGGCAGATAACTTACTAATTTTTAGGTTCAACTTTTGCGTTTAGGTCACTTTTTCACAAACTGTATGCACTACACCTTGCAAACTTTGCTTATAGTTGTATCTTGGGTGGTACATGGCAATGTGACAAAGCAAATGTGGAAATGACCTTGACCCTCCAAGCAAAGTGCAGATAACTTAATTTTTAGGTTCAACTTTTGCGTTTAGGTCACTTTTTCACAAACTGTATGCACTATAGACCTTTAAAACTTTGCTTATAGTTGTATCTTGAGTGGTACATTGCAACGTGACAAAGCAAATGTGAAAGTGACCTTGACCCTCCAAGCAAGGGCAGATAACCTTATAATTTTTACCTTCAACTTTGGCGTTTAGGTCACTTTTTCACAAACTGTATGCACTAAGACCTTTCAAACTTTGCTTATAGTTGTATCTTGAGTGGTACATTGCAACGTGACAAAGCAAATGTGGATGTGACCTTCACCATCCAAGCAAAGGGCAGATAAATTTAGTTGTTACATTTACATCACTTTCTCATGAACTAGAATTATGCACTAGATGTTTTAAACCTAATTTATAGCTTAATCTTTGGAAGAAAACATATTCTATTTCGACATAGTTGTGTTTTCGGTAGTGCATCTTTTTTTGGATGCCCGGATTTCATCTATGACCTTGACCTACCTTTTGGAGCTGATGATTTTTAGCTCTACCGGCCAAAGACCTTCATTTTCAATCCGATCTTTATCAAACTTTATCAGATTGTTAATATCAATGAAAGCTCGCACAAGTTCGAAAACCAGCCAGATCGGACCAATAACAGCGGAATTATGGCCCTTGGTTTAGTTAAAAATGCTATATTTTGCCTCGTTAATACGATAGGGCTTTCATTTTTCATCTGAACTTTACCAAACTTTACCAGATGTTTTGCCTTTTTTTTTTTATTATTAGTATATATATATATATATATTTATTATATACCTGTCAGTAATATATACATAGTACAGTCATTTTCTTACAATGGAATACAACAACCTGTATCACACTACAGGTTATCACTATGCTACTAAAAATAGAATTAGTATCACTATCTTACTAAAAAAGAACAGCGGTTCAAGCAAGTTTTACGCCACTATGCGCGAGAACGTCAAGACGACGTTGCGTCATACAACCAAAACAAGTAGGTCAAACCAATGACACCAACACCTTAAAACTACATACATTTTCCCGCTGCACTTTATCGAGAAATAGTATGCTTTATTGAATGTGTATGCAATAGCAATGCAAATGTTTCTATGTTAATGATGTGCTAGAGTAACCTGTTCTGGAAGTTTGTATCACCTCTCGTAGGTAAATGCCAGATCAGGATTACACAAACAAACCACACATGATGCTCTAATTCCAATGCAATGAATTAAAACAAATATATTCTACAATGTTTAGTCTTATTGCCGCTCGTCGTCATAGTATAATTATATTGTATACTATGATTTTTCTTGTTAGGGATCAGGTCAGACGAAATTGAAGACGCATCCCAGTGAGCACACGACGTTGATTCAACGTTGAGATGTGGTTGGATTTTGGTCACGACGTCGATCAACGTTACTTCAACGTTGAATCAACGTTGCCCTATTCAACCTTCAACCATCAACTTGTATGGGTATGAGTACTGACGTTGTATCAACGTTGATTCAACGTTACCGTTCTCAACGTTGGAACATCGTTAGAATTGTAACGTTGTTTAGACGTTGGTAAAAGGTTGACCTTTCAACATTGTGGATATATATATATATATGATATATCAATCATATAATTACTAATAACGAGGTGTAGGTAAATGAAAGATGTGATAGATAACACCATTAATCATTGCAGAATTATATACTGTACTCCTTAAATTTCCTCTTTAATTACATAATTATATATTGACGAATTGCATCCGCGGAATTTGTTTTGCAAGTATTCGTTTTGCAAGTAACGTACGTTAGGCATAATTGCAAGAATAACATGTCGTATACGTTTTATTGCAAAGGCAGCGTAACCCGTAAAACGTTTATCCTAATTATTCGAAGTCGGAAGTTTATAATAGATTTTATCTCCCCTGGATATCCGCTAGGAGGCCACTAACGGAAATGCTGACCCAGCCAATCAAATGCAGGGATATAAAACACGCGGAAAACTGAGATTGTGTCTTGTTTACAAAGAAATGTGTGTATACAATCGTTTTAGTACAGTTATTTCAATATTCAAAAAGCGTCGGTGATCAAGTTCGAAGTGGTAAGTCAGTGTTACCAGGGCTTTATATGACATCATATAAAGCCCTGGTGTTACTTTGTTTGATGGGAAAAGTTTGTGTAAAATATTTGTGAACAATAACGAATCCCGATCGATTTCGTACCCGTTGGGGCCCATCTTTTTTGAAGTTTATCTATTCTTTTTTCAAAAAATATTCTCCAACGACCAGTCTCTTGAGGATAATGTTCTTTTCGATACTGCACACACTCAATTTCTGATTATCAATGCAGCCTCCTTTCGGAGGAAAGGTTTTATGCCCCCACCTCCACTCCACCCTCCCAACACACACCATAATCCGAGCATTCTCTGACCTTACCTGCCCTTTTTACGATTTTGATATTTCATCTGCCTAAAAAGCCTCAAAAAGATAAAAAAAAAAAGAAGGCTTTTAGGGTCAAAGAATGCTTGGATTAAAAATTACGGTGAGATCTTGCATGCAATGTGTGTGGCTCTCCCTGCACACAGTGCCGAAAGCTTTACATCCCGTCCAAAAGATAGCTCATACTTTTGCTGATGGGGTCATTGTCGTACTGGGTACTACAGAAAGGCAACCGGGTTACATTTATGTATGTATACAGAAATGTACCCGAAAATTACCGAAATCCAGAAAGGCCCTCAAATTAACATAAATGTACCCGAGACAAAATCTCGCGAGAATACAATGTCGTAAAACGCGTCAGTAACGCATTAGTAACGCGTTCTGTTACTTCACGGAAACGAAACTTTCATTAACGATTCACTTTTTTAACAGTTTAGCTTACATATTTATAATAGATTTAATGGCGCCAATTTATATTTTGAAAAACAATATTTTTGATATCCCTTTTATAATGATTCGATTATCAGTATTCTCAATGCAAATTTGGCGCCCAAATTTCAAATTTGCGTGTGTGTGTGTGTTTTTCCGGTGGGGGCTTTGGAAATAAAAGTACAAGGATTCCTTCATTAAACTTTTCTTGAATGACGAGCTGTGTATTTGTTTACTTTTTTGCGCGGGGTTTGATGATTTACAACTTCCGGTTTTATGACAATACGTTCTAGATTTTATTACTAACTACGGCAGCCTAAATATGTTTTTAAGAACAATAGTGCAATAGTTAATGATAAACAATATTGTTTAAGTACATGTAGTTGTTTATCAAGTTCTAAATTGTTTCAATTCCGCCATTGAGATCTTGTTTGCCAGGGTACGTTTCTGTATATTTGGGGACCGTTCTGGATTCAAAGATTTTCGGGTACGTTTCTGTATACATAGATGTACCCCGGGTACCTTTTTGTAGTACACGGAACGCCAATGACCCCATCAGCCATACTTTCGCAGTACCTAAAGCCTGAGTCAATCTTGATTTGAGCTTGAACTAGCGCTTCTAGTAGATATAGCGCTTAAATTGTATAACCATTTAAACATTTTTGTACATAACGCGCAGGATTGAAAGGGTGGGTTATCAATCTGTTTTGCAGCAACATTGTTTAAGCAGCCATTACCCAACTGGAAGCTGAAGTATGAAAACATGTGGAAAGAGTAAAATACTAAAGAATCAAATGATTGTTCTCTTAAAGGTCCTTATCCTCTTTCAGGACGATGTCAAATGGATTGATGGCGAAAATCAATATGAATGGAAATTTCCCTTCAAGAACACAAGTCTCTGCAAACTTATAATTGGTAATGTATTAATTAAAGGTATTAAAGCTAGCTCTGTAGAGGGCAACATGTACAGTACGGTTCACGCGAAGCACACACTTTACTCAATTCGCCGAGTTTGGCCCTATCGAGTGCCGAGCGAATCTACGCCAAGTCAGTGTTTGGATTTGGCGAATCCACGCGGCGAAAGTACACACAGTCACTCGGAGTGATCACACACACTCCGAGTCACTCCGCATAGAATTCAATTAACCATGAGTGCACACCTTTGGCGATTTATTTTTGGGAACAAATCTAAATTTTCCGACAACTTCAACTTGTCCGACATCGCGCTTGAAAAAGAATCAATCGGCAGAAAAATACAAAAGCCATCTTTTCCGTGCAAAGTTGACATGACTGATAAATATTATGAATACATAAAAAGTCATTTCGAAAAAAATATGGATTTCAAACTTTTAATGCATTTAATCAAAAGTTTTTTCCGTTTCTGTTGTCAAAAAATCAGTTCCCTTGCGACCGACATAAATAATTTGGATACCCATAATCCCTAGCGATGTAGGTACCTTTTAGAAAGGCGGCACTAAGAACGTGTTTAATGACCCGGAATTCTTTACAATTTGTTTGATTATTTTTACTAAAAAACTCATCGATATAATAATAATCAACAGCAGAATCGTAAATCATTTTACAAACACCGATTAAATAAAAATTGTAATTTCCAGTATAGTAATTACTAATTGTATTTCATGTTCAGTCGCCGCTGTTACATCATATTACAATGTTTCATACACTATTCATGACTATTATTTTACCATGAAATACATTCACACTCTCGTGAATAAACATTGTGGCAAATATCGACACTATACTGACAAGTTGTTCGTTACTTACTTCCCAGAATAAACAATGCGCATTAATGATCTAATTGCGAAGATATTGGAGATTTATGCAAACCTTTTATTCTCCGTACGTACGACCAGCCCCTTCATCAACTATGATAGAAGGGAGATAACAAGATGGGAAAAGGAGGATTTCATTAAATGCCATAAGGATGACACAATTGTCGCCGCTAGAAGTATTTTTGAAAACCACTAACGGAAGACAATATTAATAGCATAAGACGCGTACCGAATATTGATTTAAACATATTTTATTGCCAATATTTTACAAACAGAGCAAATATAAACATATATACGAGTAGACATATTATAATGACAAATGGGTTGGGTAACAAGTTCTACCAACATTAGATTAAACCCTTCCCAGTTAGCATTTTGAAATTGCGAATGTATATGGCTGAGAGTAATAAAATAAAATACAATGGCAAATACATTGATATAGAATAAAGCTGAATAAGTAAATACAATTTAAAGAGAAAACATAATAGAGAAAGAGAGAGGATAGAATAGTGAGAATAGTGAGAAAGACTAGTTTACCCCAATTTGAATTCAGTCAGTTTAAGAACGCCTGAACGCTATCTAGATAACATTTTCAAAATATAGTGTACGCGCATAGTACGTGTAGATTGTTTAAAAACAACAGAGACAGATTATGTAAACCTATGTGTTTCGCGTATATATGTTTGAACTGCTTCGAAGAGAGATTCATTTCCTCTGTCAGTTAACTGTTCGAGACCATAAAGGATTGTTCTTATATTTAACGGGTGTAAATGGCGGGTGGATTGAAAGAGTTGGAGCCGGTATGTGAAAAAAGTGTTACACTGGAAAAAATAATGTTCAGCATCTTCTACTTCAAATCCGCATACCGAATATATATCATGTTTACGAAATACTGGTATGTGTCTCTATGTACATGATGTAGACATGTAATTATTTATAATATCTTTGTGACTACCCCCCTATCCCTTGCCCCCACCCCCACTACCCCCTCCCGACTCTCGACCATAATTACAAATTGAAATATATTGTTTATGTCGGTCATTAGTTACACTGTTTAATAATGTTGTTTGTATTGTATTGTATTGTACATGTTCCTCATGTTTGCACCATGTTGATGCCTGAGAGTAATAAAGTTTATGTTGTTGTTGTTGTTGATAACCAATCACGCACTTCAGTGTTTATACCAACACGAATACCATTGGCTCACGACAGCAGCGGGGCGGCCCCCATCACTGCTGTGCGCGCACCACCAAACGTTATTTGTAACAGTTTCACTCAGGCTCTGGGTTTTTACAACCGCTAGTTCGGAGTGGCACATTCTAAAACCGCCACAACCCCCAACCAACCACCCTAAAAAACAAATAAATTAATAAATAAATATGCACACTATACCATAGCGTTCGTTCCGACTTTATTCTACTTCTCAAGTTGCGAAAATAGGCGAAAATCGCCGATTATATAAACACGATTTATGTTTTTAATAGCAAAACAGTTATTTCCAATTAACGACAAATCGTGTAACAACTTAGATTACGTAATATTGCCTAATAATATTTAGTACATCGTTTTTATAGTGCTTTATTCCATTTCATTTTCATTATGTAATTACCGGAAAATAGTATGTTACATCATATTACAATGTTTCATGCAATATTCATGACTATTATTTTACCATGAAATACATTCACACTCTCGTGAATAAACACATTGTTGCATATATCGACACTATACTGACAAGTTGTTCGTTACTTACTTCCCAGAATAAACAATGCGCATAATTGTATTTTATGTTCAGTCGCCGCGAAGTCGGTAATAGGAACCGCCATATAATTATCGTGATATTATCCGGGCATTCGAATTTTCAAAAAACAAAAATAAAAAATTGTCTTCTGCCTTTTTTAAAAGTTATTGAATAATTATGCATTAGAATAACTGCAGTAATAAAATGTTGCACCTTTTACCTGTGCAGTTTCGACTCAGCGAACTCTGAGTTTGTATACGCGAAGTATCGTGGCATTATGCGCGAAGTATCACGGCGTAAGTTTGCCGAGAGCCGATTCCCACGCCGAGTAGTTTTATCACCCAAACTCCGCGTAATTACGCGATTTGTAAATTCCTCACTCGGCGTGAAATGGTTGCACGCCGTGGCCTTTGATATATTAAATGTGTAAATAAACAGATTCATATATCTTACTTTCCTTTTCAGTAAATTTGTTAATATATATCTTTCTTTCCTTTTCAGACAGTGTCCTGGCTTCCCACCAAGTGGTGGAGACCTTTGTGGAGGATGAAATTTAAAGGTTTTTAAAATATGCCCAGGAAAGGACTGGAGGTGGAGGAAGAAATAAACGAGACAATTTTTTTTAACTCAATGGCCTGGTGACTATCACGAGAAAATTCAAGGACCAAGGACAATATAACTATTCCGGCGGAAGGATTTGTGTATGGTGGCGAAACCACTTGACTTTTTGATTGGATTCATGGAAAAAAAACTGGAAAAAACCCCGATCGAATGAGAATAACTTAATTGGCCTGGTGACTATCACGAGAAAATTCAAGGACCAAGGACAATATAACTATTCCGGCGGAAGGATTTGTGGTGGCGAAACCACTTGACTTTTTGATTGGATTCATGGAAAAAAAAACACGATCGAATGAGAATAACTTAATATTTAACGGATTTTATTCAACTAAGGTGCACATACCCCTCCAAAGTGTTAGTAGTGAAATGTTTTTATTACATTTCTACGTCTGAAAGATTTGGATTTTTCAGTTAAAGAATATTCACATTCTCTAAATATTAACTCCGAACACAAAAATATTGTCACGTGGTCGCTGTGGAGATTGTTATTTTCACATGATCGCTGTATAGACTGTTATTGTAATGTGGTCGCTGTTGAGATTGTTATTGTCACGTGGTCGCTGTGGAGATTATTATTGTCACATGATCGCTGTAAAGACTTATTTTCACGTGGTCGCTGTGGAGATTGTTATTGTCACATGATTGCTGTATAGACTGTTATTGTCACGTGGTCGCTGTGGAGATTGTTATTGTCATGTGGTCGCTGTGAAGACTGTTATTGTCACATGGTCGCTGTGGAGATTGTTATTGTCATGTGATTGCGGTGTAGATTATAATTGTCACTTGATTGCGGTGTTCGACAATTTATAAATAGCTAGACTTGTTTTGTTGACATAATTACAGAAATATTTTTTAACAGTTGCTTTCGTTATAGAGATTGATTTTTTTTATTATTAAAGGCGATTGATTCGATTTGTAGTGAGGTATTATCTTAAACCCCAATATTTTACATTAAATAAAACCCTTACCCTTCTATGAATGCATAATGGACTGTCCTTTTGTTAAATTTGGACCTTTCCATTTATAATACAAAGGGTTGTTTTGGAGAAATGACTGATTAGCAGCCAGAAAGTGTACACCCTGATCAGCCTGCGAGTTCTGAGTTCACACTGCATGCAAAGGCTATTGTGGTCATAGCATGAACAGTATATCAAAGGACTATATGGTCGAGCATTTGTATATTTTGTTTCCAGCAGAAAAGTATTTGTTAGAAACTTTGATTATTTTTTTCGCTCGCCACGACTAATTTAAGTTATAGTTATTTGATTATTAGCAGTCTGATAATTTTTAGCTGTACTTGCTGTAGGTCTTTGCGAGGGTCTTTATAGCAATGAAAGCTCGGACGAGTTCAAAACCCAGCCTGATTGGAAAGTCAGAGTTTTCCTGAAATTGCCCTGAGTGATTATAGCTTGTCAATATGACCATATGGTGCTAAACATAATTGCTAGCATTACATACCACATCAACATTAAGCCAACTATAATTTAACGATGTTTTAGCGTTCGGTCTTCAACGTTGTTTCAACGTTTGGTTTTCAACGTTGTTTCAACGTTAGAATTTCAACGTTGATTCAACGTCAGAATTTCAACGTCCAATCAACTTTCAAATCCAACTATAAATCAACGTTGATTCAACATTGGTACCTGACGTTGATTCAACGTTGATTCAACGTTGTTGTGCCCGCTGGGATATAACTGGAAGCATCGTTTATTGACGAGGAAAACATTTCTTCTTGGATTTTAACAAGGTTCCACACGACACTAATCTAACATTGTCGTATATATTAAAATCCTGAAACAAGAAGCGTTTGAAAACAGATTACCACCAATCATGTATGTGCAGTTAGACAATACTTGTAGGTAATTATCGATAAATGTGTACATTTAGGAAGTCAACATTAATTACGCATTTGCCTTTTCCCTCTTTATTCTTTTAAACGAATTAAATGACGTATTTCATATGAAGTTATTAGAACTTAATTCGGATAACAATTTGAGTAGCGGTGTACGTTGCTAACATAGTGTTTTTCTCTGTTTTTACTTTCACCAACACCCATTTTCAAATATCATCAGACATTCGTTCATGTACTATCTCAGAAGGAGTTGAAATTATTTTTGAGTTCTTCATTGACAATTGTCACGATGTGTTGTGGAATTCTTCAAATTATATTAAAAATCCTAAAAAGAAGGTCAACGACTAAAATGTGATCAGATATTTACTCACTTAAATATATTGTTATGCTCCCCGAAATATTTGAGTGGACGCTTTTGCAGTCCAGTCCGACCGTCTATCCGTCCGTCCCCTTTCCTCTTTCTGACTGTCCATCCCGCTTTTCATGTAAGGAGGAGCATAACTTGAAAACTACTATTGCGACCGGAATGAACCTTCACACAATGATATAGAGCAAAAAGAGAGCGCAGAGTGCAAGAACCATAACTACCTCTTTATTTAAATAAATTCCGATTGGTTGCTCTATACAAAATAAAGAATTCGGCAAAATCCGATCAAAAACGAGATCGTGACGTGTTGTGACCTTCCACAGAGGGATACAATTAATTGATCAAGGTTACATTGCACCATTGATTTTCCTTCTTTGTTTTATATAGGACGAATGTATATCAAGAGATAAAAAATGCGCATTTTTGTCCGTAGAAAATTTTAAAACACATATCAATCAAACGACCGAGCGTCCACCAATATAAAAATGCAATAAAAACAGGGGGTCATGTATCATGTAAGAACAAGCCAATCTGTTGAATGACGTCACGTTCTATTTTGACACGTCACAGATAGATTTATCCCGTTTCTACTTTCGCTTTACTGTCTATGTCAATTATAATTAAATATCTCAAACAAACACTAATCAATGCTCACAATACATCATTTGGCTCAATTATAGGTAATAATAACAAAAAGCAATCAAAAGTATGCATTTTGTATCACTGGTAAGGCAGGGAAACGTTTTTTATTAGGCACTATTTGACTATACACCACGGAAGCACAAACGCAATGGTGCAATGTAACCTCAATACCTCGTAGCGTTTATACCGGTATCACAGTAATTTTTTCAACATCAATGAAAAAGCCGAAATCGTTTTTCCTGTTCGACTTTTATACTTATTTTGATTGACAAATAGTTTTGCGCTTTCAGAAAGTTTGTTTGTCCGATCGGACAACCAAAGTGGGAACACGTGGTTGTCCTGTTTGTAAATTAGTTGTCCCGGACAACCGGACAGCCGCTAATTTCGCAGACTGCATATTACTAGGAAGTGAATGACACTGGATTAGAATATCAAGGTGTTAATGTTAATGCTTGTTACACTCACCTCCCCACCCCATCCCCCCGTCCCCCACCCCACCTCTCCGCTCCCCCAGATTTTGTCTCTTTAATATACACAATCAGATAATAGTTGAGATATTTTAAACTGTTATATGTGTTGTTTGAAAGATAAGAACAGTTTCCCATGACTGTTATCATTTAAGAGCTTGACATTTGGCCCTTAAACCGCACTCTCCTGAAAACAAGTGAGTGCAGTATAAATCGCATACGAGAAAAATATGCTATAAATATTTTGTACCATCTACGCATGTGCAAGAAGTTTTAGGGCGTTGCAGTTTTCGGTAAAATTAACAGCTCGATCAAATCAAGAAATAGCATTATCACGCGACATGAGCATGACCCATGTTTTGATTATTGTAGCCAATCGCCTTTGTATATTAGTGGGCAAATACAATGTCAAGGAGTGCTGTTTTGGTAAAGGTGTAGTCGTTTTGATTGACAGCTGTGTTGTAAATTACAACTGCGCGTGCGTAAAATTGAGTAGACCATGGTATAACTGCCGTATCTGTCATTTATAGCACGGCTGAAATATACCGGAATTTATAGCACGGTTTAGGCTCAGACCTTCAAGTTTATGAAAATTATATTATAAGCAAGAACAAAGGAAAACCATTAGAGCTATGGTACAAATGAGCTGTTGATGAATGGGAGAACCGTTATTTCTCAATTGTAAGTATTATTATCATATTGGTTAAAAATCTTTACATTCACATGATGATCGAATTTGCAAATAGGTAGATTTTTTTTCAGAAATGAATGCCGGAAATAGAACTGTTTTTGTCTGATGCATGCCACCGGAACTCCATATAAGTGGATTTTCCTCGGTTACATTTCAGGGCTGGCTACGGACCTGATACACATTTATGTATATATAATAATGATACATTAAATAAGACAGTATCTTTAAAAAATGTAAATGATACAACTTGAATAATTTTTTTTACATTTTAGATAAATCGGCATTATTACAACAACGAGTACACGATTTCACGCTCCAAAGCTGTATGTGCATAAACATTATTAGCATACCAGCTTAAATCTTCAACTACTTATTCCGTTTGAATTAATTAAGCAAGCCTTTGATGACGAAGAAGGAGAAACAAGATATGAATGACCATGCAGCCGACAATTCCAGTTATGCAGCCGACAATTCCAGTTATGGAGACGGTTACGATTACTACACCGATTACCAAAAAGACTATGATGCAAAATCTGACTTTTTCTATTACAGAGGGTTCAACTTTGAAAGACTCATTTATCTTTATTTCTGGGAAATTTTAGTTGTCTTGACAACGCTGGCAAATATTCTCGTTATGATAGTACTCATGCGCAAGAACATGCGCAATTCGACAAACGTGATTTTGACCGCCATTGCCGTTTCGGATTCATTGACCGGAATTGTTACTCTGCCGGTGTATATCTATGCATATAAACAATACGAAGCTGGCGATTTGAAGTTGACAGAAATATGGTGCGAGACATTTATGCTCACTAAATTCTACTTTTCAAGGACGTTCCATACGGTTTCAATATGGTTGACGGTTATTTTAGGCATACAGCGTTTCGTTTCCGTCTCATTCCCCTTCAAGGCTCGGAGTATGTTTACCATGCCTAAAACTGCGGTAATGATTGCTGTTGTTTGTACTATCTCGCCATTCCTTCACCTGTACCACGTTTTCAACAGAAAACCATCCGTAAATGGCTTTTGTGAATGGGCTCTTCAGGAACCGTGTGTCGAAGGATGCGTTTACCTGTGGCTGACCTTTTCCTTGATGCACTTTATTCCATGTGTTCTTTTGGTCGTTGTCAGTGTTCTCATGGTAATACAACTGTACAAAATGCAGGAACCCCGCATGATAACGAATCGGTCGAATCTGGAGAGACGCACCACCGAAAGTCGTCGGATTTCAGCAGTTGTCATTGCAGTGGTATTAGTCGTCCTCATACCTGAAATTCCATACGGCATGTTCCTGCTCATATCCGTGTCGCTTACGCACGCGCGGAAGAACTTGTTGGATCTGCACATCAACCGCACATTCTTTAGTGTGTATGATATTCTTCTTGTACTCAGCTTTCATGCAAATCTTTGGATTTATATTGTTATGAACAGGAAATTTAGACGTGGACTGGAAATATTGTTTGACCCACTCATTACTTTTCTCTACGCGATTGTCGGCATCTGTGGAATAAAACGCAGCATCGTTCGCAGACGACCCAGTAAAGACACAAGCGTCGCCAAGACCACGCCCTCGAATCTCAATTCGCGTACCAGCTCGGTTTGGCTTGAACTGAAAACGTATCATGTTAATCAAGACAAGGAAAACAACAGTACGAGTGGGACGCACCAACTTATGGTAGCAACATAGACAAGGAAAACAACAGTACGAGTGGGTCGCATCAACTTATGGTAACGACATAGATACAGGCATTCGAGTGCATCTTCAATAATGAATTCCTTATCGAATCACACATTGCGTAGCGAAAATGAAATACCATATTCAGCTGAGTTTTCACCCACATAAATTATCCGCTGGAAACTATGCATATACACTATCATATATTAAATGACAATACGTTAGTAATATAACGTGTAGATAAGATATATATATATAAATGTTTGCAAAGCGTGGCTACTTGAATCTGATGCAATCGAATGACATAGTAGCTTTGTTCATTATTACAAATATCAGCAATAAAAGAAAAGTAAAAGTGACGCTGTCTGGACAGACCAATGTGAATTCATTAAACATCATTATATTATATGAACGGCGTAAAAATTCCGGACATGTAAATATTAAAGATTCGCCAGTTGAAATAGCATACGAATCAGTGTTAAGCACTATATATTACAAATAATTGGTGCGTTATTACACCATAAAGTTATCCGACGTCTATAAGAACCAAATAAAGCTGTTATGAAAAGGACCTTTCCCGTCAATGGC
Source organism: Cyrtodaria siliqua (assembly GCA_037043455.1). NCBI lineage: Eukaryota > Metazoa > Mollusca > Bivalvia > Adapedonta > Hiatellidae > Cyrtodaria > Cyrtodaria siliqua. Next base: position 78,370 of record JAWPHD010002920.1, on the reverse strand, counting down.
AGTGTTGCTTTATTTTACCTTGCCATTTTACCTCGGTGCAAGATAACCGGAACTCACAGGGATCTATGCAGTCGTATGCGGGTCCGTCAAGCCATACTTAATTATTCCTGCGGAATAACGTCACCGTTACTTTGATCGTTGACCCGAGACCACAGTGGTAATCTAGCCCACCCTAGACGTTCGTGACAATATTTCCATAAGAACTCCAGATAGTGGGTGGCCATTAATGACAGTGCCAATACAGAGTGTATCTGAGTCAATTTATCAGCACTTAATTGGAAAATGCGTGCTTATATTCACTGAACACAATTGATAATGTGATCACCTGTGTTTATGGATATAATTTGACAAACTAGACATGAAGGCTATTTAATAAGCTATCGTATAAAACAATTCAATTCGCATATTTGCTGAACATATTAATATTATAAAGGATAACTATTTTAATGGTAACACGTTTATGAAATTCAACACCCACAAAACCAAATGTCATAATTTCCATATCTGGTTTAACCTCCATAAGCACCGGGCTCTCTTTGACACAGTTTATCGATAGAGGTATCGTTGTTTAATGGCATTCCATGTTTAAGTGACGCTTTGACCAATTTCTCAGAGATGTTGATGCTGTGAAGTTCCACACGTGTTCTCTTAGACTTATTGTTTGGGGCGCTTGTTTCAGCCAAAGTTTTTTCTGCAGTAACTCGATCAATTTAAATAATACGTACATCAGTTATATATCATTAGAACTGGCATTTTAGTGGTAAATAAAACTACTTTACTTTTGAAAATCAGTTCAGAAAAAAATATTTTACAGACAAAATGATTTTTTTATTGGGCTTTTCCTGTGTAAATTCCTTGTTGATGGGACAGCAGAAAATTACAAAATGTCAAATAACTTCAGTAAAACTTGATATTTGGTTATTAAACTTTCAGGGTGTCTTAATGTACTAATATCCAACAATTTAAAACTATTTTTGAATAAAAAATCTAAAAAAAAATATTTTTCGAATTTTTCATGCAGCAGAATTTTGCATTGAAAATGACCCATCAAAATCAACTTTCGCGCATGAAATTTTTATTTCTTAACCGATTTTGAAAAGTAAAGTATTTTTATTTACCACTAAAAATGTCTGTTCGACTTATATATAACTTATATAGGTAGTAGATTAATTTTATATTAAAAATCCAAAATACATTTGGCTGAAACAAGCGCCCCAAACAATAGATCCTGACTTTTCACAGCCCATAGAAGAGCTCCGACATCGTTGGCTTCTAGCATGTGTCGGGCGGTTCTATCAACATTACATGGGGTATTATATTCAGCCAAGAACATCCCTGTATTTCCTACGATATGTGGTACAAAGACTGGCTGCTGAACTTCATTTTTGTACCGCCATGCATTAACGTTACCATTGAGGTTGAAAATAGAGGCTAGGTTTGAAATTGTGACTTTTGGTTTTGAAGGTTTTGAATTGGATACCTTTCTTATGTTTGAACTATTAGGGGTTTGGCAATAAAATGTTCACCAAAAATGTGAATTGAATTATTTCGTTTGATAGACTATTAAATTGCAATCATGTCTTGTTTGTCTTCAAATATAGCCATAAATCTCCTCTGTGTGATATATACAATCTCCACTGTGGGATATATACAATCTCCTCTGTGCGATATATACAATATCCACTGTTCGATATATACAATCTCCACTGTGCGATATATACAATATCCACTGTGTGATATATACAAGCTCCGCCGTGCGATATATACAATATCCACTGTGTGATATATACAATATCCGCTGTGCGATATATACAATACCCGCTGTGCGATATATACAAGCTCCACCGTGCGATATATACAATATCCACAGTGCGATATATACAATCTCCACTGTGCGATATATACAATATCCACTGTGCGATATATACAAGCTCCACTGTGTGATATATACAAGCTCCACTGTGCGATATATACAATATCCACTGTGCGATATATACAAGATCCACTGTGCGATATATACAATATCCACTGTGCGATATATACAATCTCCACTGTGCGATATATACAAGCTCCACTGTGTGATATATACAATATCCACTGTGCGATATATACAATCTTCACTGTGCGATATATACAATATCCACTGAGAGATATATACAATCTCCACTGTGCGATATATACAATATCCACTGTGCGATATATACAAGCTCCACTGTGCGATATATACAATATCCACTGTGCGTTATATACAATATCCACTGTGCGATATATACAATATCCGCTGTGTGATATATACAATACCCGCTGTGCGATATATACAAGCTCTACCGTGCGATATATACAATATCCACAGTGCGATATATACAAGCTCCACCGTGCGATATATACAATCTCCACTGTGCGATATATACAATATCCACTGTGCGATATATACAAGCTCCACTGTGTGATATATACAAGCTCCACTGTGCGATATATACAATATCCACTGTGCGATATATACAAGCTCCACTGTGCGATATATACAATCTCCACTGTGCGATATATACAATCTCCACTGTGCGATATATACAATATCCACTGTGCGATATATACAAGCTCCACTGTGTGATATATACAATATCCACTGTGCGATATATACAAGCTCCACTGTGTGATATATACAATATCCACTGTGCGTTATATACAATATCCACTGTGCGATATATACAATATCCGCTGTGTGATATATACAATACCCGCTGTGCGATATATACAAGCTCTACCGTGCGATATATACAATATCCACAGTGCGATATATACAAGCTCCACCGTGCGATATATACAATCTCCACTGTGCGATATATACAATATCCACTGTGCGATATATACAAGCTCCACTGTGTGATATATACAAGCTCCACTGTGCGATATATACAATATCCACTGTGCGATATATACAAGCTCCACTGTGCGATATATACAATCTCCACTGTGCGATATATACAATCTCCACTGTGCGATATATACAATATCCACTGTGCGATATATACAAGCTCCACTGTGTGATATATACAATATCCACTGTGCGATATATACAAGCTCCACTGTGTGATATATACACTATCCACTGTGCGATATATACAATCTTCACTGTGCGATATATACAATATCCACTGAGAGATATATACAATCTCCACTGTGCGATATATACAATATCCACTGTGCGATATATACGAGCTCCACTGTGCGATATATACAATATCCACTGTGCGATATATACAATATCCACTGTGCGATATATACAATATCCACTGTGTGATATATACTATCTCCACTGTGTGATATATACAAGCTCCACCGTGCGATATATACAATCTCCACTGTGCGATATATACAATATCCGCTGTGTGATATATACAATATCCACTGTGCGATATATACAATATTATTAAATCAAATTATTCAATGAATACAACTGGTTAAAAGTTGATCACATGATTAAAAATAAAAAGGTATATTGACCTGAAAAACGTATATTGACCTTTGTATATTGACCTGTGAAAAGTATGAAAAATTCAATTTCCATGAATATTCAAAATTCAAAATATATTCAAAATTTCAAAATTCAAAATTTCAAAAAACAAAATTCAAAATTCCAAAATTCTAAATTCAGAGTTTCAAAATTCAAAATTTCAAAGTTCAAAAATTTCAAAATTCAAAATTTCAAAATTTCAAATTTCTCAATTCAAAATTCAAAATTTCAAATTTCAAAATTTCAAAATTCAAAAATTCAAAAATTCAAAATTCCATGAATAATTTGATTTAATAATAAAATAATTGTTGCCTTTTAGGTTCGGTCGATATATAGAGTTTAATAACCAGTGTTTTTGAGATACGGGAAATATCTCCCGAGATAGAGAATTGGCCCCGATATAAGAACGAGTGCGGAGCCCGAGTTCTTATATCGGGGCCATTTATCTAGCGAGGGCGATATTTTCAGTATCTCAAAAACACTGCTTATTAAACTATATATTACATAATTTAAAATGATATTTTATTAATATTTCTAATGATTCACGCCTTTTTACACCAGTTTGCACGAGAACGCCAAGACGACGTTACATCATCCAAGACGACGTTACGTCATACAAACAAAACAAGTGGACCGGAACTCTTCGTTAATTTCCGTAATCGTTATTTCCTAGTGACGGAATCTGACTTAGACGTCCGTAAAACAATCGGAACGTCATTTGGCATTTCCGCCACTGACGGAAAAGGCCGAGAAATGTTCCGTACTGGAATATTTCCCAGTAGAGCAAATGAGTAGATAGCCTATAGCTTTTATATTACTGACTATAATATCTGTTATAGTCAACGGTTATTGGATGACACAAAATTAGCGTTTTGAACTTAGGGAGTAAATTTCACGGTGCAGTGTTCGTAGATCTACACCGTCATGTTGGATTCACATCGAGGTACTGTGCTTTAGCTTATGTTAACAATTTAAATTCATTGAAATCATACTCGCATGATCTATCAATTCTTTTTGTCATATTCCTGTTGCTCATGATTTTATCTTCGATTAGGTTGTATTCGTTTTATTTTAGTCATACAGTATATACGTTGTTGGTCGATGTAAATATAGTCTCCTATTTCAGGTTGCAGAAAACTAAATACTTTCCCATAGACCTCCTGTTGCACCTGTCAGCTAATATCTCAAGAATTATACACCAGATTTTCTTTAAATTACCTTATTTCATAGATATTTCCATCACAAAGCCTTTGAAAGTGTGAAAAAGACAATTTTTTCTGCTCAAACTCTCTGCACATGTCTGTGTTTACAAACACTATTGAATCCGCACTGAATATTGACATGCAATTTCAATGGATGTTAAATTTTCAAAAACATTAAAAAATATTTTTTTATTTAATTTAATGATCCTAGCTGATGGGGATTATTTTACCTATAATTTATCCTTCCTGAAAATGCATATTGAATATTTCAAAGTTATATCTGCTGACCTCTGTGAACTCTGTGAACTTTCACTTCTGTACTGAATCGTACACAACAAAAGGCGGGGCTTCAGCCAGGCTATATTTAGCTGTACGCAACCTATAGAGAGACATTCAGACCTGACAGAAGGTATTTTTTCTGGCTAAATGTTTTGATACATTTAAGCTGAGAACAATTAAACCATTCTTTTTTAGAAAAAAATCCTTTTCGACAAAATATGAGGGCTTAAAATAGCTTCGGCTAAGGCAAAATTCCTTCAGTTTTTACGCGTAATTCCAGAATCTTCAAAATGCCATATATCGACAACCGTTCCAATCTTTTGCTTCAAATAAAGTGACTTAAAATTGATTTCATCAACAACATGTGATGTTTAACCAGTTGAAGCTATCTTGTAAATAATATCTACTCAAAAATGATATTTGTGATTTTCAGGGGTCAAAATAGCAGATTTTACCATAAAAATGCCACAGTTTTTGTATATATTCAAAATCTGCCTTCAAATGAATTAATTAACATTATTCAGCAGTTTCTATATGTGAAACCATCAAGAAAATGCAACTTTTCAGTTTAAAAATGACAAAAAATAATTCTGAGACTATCCTCCCCAACTCCATTTTTAGGGCCATGCCATGTTTTACAATATGCTCATTACACAAGATTGACTGTTACTGTACTATTTATTGTATTTGTTTTATTAGATATTGTTTGTAGCATATTTACAGGTCATTTTCATGCAACCATGCAACCAATAAGCACTGTTTAAAGTACAGATCCATGAAAATTCATTAAAATGAAGTGGGTGGGGTAAATAAAAACTTTTAAAAAGCATAGAAAAGGTCATATTTTTGGCTAACTAAATAATTTAATTTGTAAAATGTATTAAACCGCATAAAATATTTGCATATCGACACTAACCGTATAGAAGCGATGAACTCAAAGTCAGCGTTTAACTCAAAATCTTTTTCAAAACATAGGCGCCTTTTCGACATCTTTTCGGAAAGATGTAGATTGTCGCTTACTGACATTTTTGCCAAACAACGTATGCAAAGCCCTCAGAAATGAATAAAACTTACTAGATATATCTTTAACTGTGTCAAACATGTGCATTACAGGCCAATTTTGTATACCAGGTGTCAGGTATGGCTAGTTTTGTGTCCACAACCTTTAATTAAATAATTTAAAATAACTATTTTGCATCATAAAACTTGAAAATATTTAAAAAACATGAAAAGAGTTATAAGATAAGTCAAAATACACCATAATTTAACATTTCTCACACTTTCAAATCATTGTGTTAGAAAAAAAGTATGTCTACTTTCACTTTTACCATATGCAGAATCTAGCCTATAGGTTGCAGAAAACTAAATACTTTCCCATAGACCTCCTGTTGCACCTGTCAGCTAATATCTCAAGAATTATACACCAGATTTTCTTTAAATTACCTTATTTCATAGATATTTCCATCACAAAGCCTTTGAAAGTGTGAAAAAGACAATTTTTTCTGCTCAAACTCTCTGCACATGTCTGTGTTTACAAACACTATTGAATCCGCACTGAATATTGACATGCAATTTCAATGGATGTTAAATTTTCAAAAACATTAAAAAATATTTTTTTATTTAATTTAATGATCCTAGCTGATGGGGATTATTTTACCTATAATTTATCCTTCCTGAAAATGCATATTGAATATTTCAAAGTTATATCTGCTGACCTCTGTGAACTCTGTGAACTTTCACTTCTGTACTGAATCGTACACAACAAAAGGCGGGGCTTCAGCCAGGCTATATTTAGCTGTACGCAACCTATACCTTACTAGGTCGGCCATTTTGATTCTAGTCAGAACAATTTTTCTTTCAATTAACGTAAGCTTTATTTCGTCTCTTTCTTTGTTTCTATTATGTGCGATTCCTTTGCTAATTGATATAACTATAAATAAATAACAACGTTCTCGTATATTATTTAATTAATATTCCCGAAATGTGGGGTTTCCCACGAGATTAGTTTTGCCCTAAATATGCTGCGTGGTTTATGAATGACGTGATGCCAGGGAGTAGGTAAACGTTGATTAATATTACTCTCATATTGCGTGGTTTATGTGTGGCATCGACGTTGACGAATTTAAATAGAGTCTAAACGTTGATAACTTCGTTTTTTGCTTTGTTTGTTTTTTAAAGCGTTCGTTTTAAGCGAGGTTTTGGGCCAAACTACTCCACCTGCGACCCTCAATTCCAAAGTGGAATGTCCCTTTACTTCACTGCAGAGCCTGTCGCAGGTTTAAAGTGTAATAATGCAACTATTATCTACCAGCAACATTTTGCGTACTGGCTACAGCCTATACTGCATTTATTTTCAAGTTAACTGGGTCAGTAGTTGATAGAACAATGAGTGGTATTTGGGTGTGTTTCAAGAATAATGCGGTTTGGTACATTCCACTAGCGGATACCGGGGGTGGGGGAGGGGGCGCACCTGGTGCGCGCCCCCTAAAAAATCCGGATCATACATGTATGTCCATGTTACTGTAGATCAAATATCAAACAATTACGATGCACGCCCTCAGTGTAAAAAATGTTCTTGCTCGCTCGACGCATAATGGTTAATGAGTGGTTTAATTAACACCCTGTTAAATCCTTTTGTTTGAGAACGCCCCTTTTTTATTCATACATGTATGTCCATGTTACTGCAGATAAAATATCAAACAATTTCGTTGCACGCCCTCAGTAAAATATAAATAATAATAAAAAAAAAAAAAAAAGTTCTCTCTCGCTTCGCTCGCTCAACGCATAATGGCTACTGAGTTGTTTAATTAACACATTGTTAAATCCTTTTGTTTGAAAACGGACTGTTTTACCCTAGCAATGCACTATCGCATCCGTTTTATAAGGCTATAGACGTACCCGAAAATTTACCAAAATCTTACGCCCCCACTAAGCTGAAATCCTGGATTCGCCCCTGCATTCTAACTGAAAATGTTTACGGCATAGCTTAATAAATAAATAATTGTATAATGATAGTGGGCTAATAACAATGATGAATATATATATATATATAATAATAATCGTAATAATTATAAATATATAAAAAAAAAAAAAAAAATAACAAAAAAAAAATAAAAAAAAATAAAAGAAAAATAAATAAATAAATAAACAAAAATTATTCCAATAAGTTGGTATTAATATTTCAAATAGGATTTTATTTTCTCAGTTTATACAATGTACGTTGATTTTGTTTTCATATTCACACTGGATAATGCGTCGTGGAAAGCGAGCAAGTTCGATGGTGCGAGCCAGCTCTGACGGGAAAAGTCAGCGGTTGCATGTACTGTCTTCCGGTGTAAAGACATATCGTTCAGCAAGTCAGTTATGTCACAGATCGTTGGGTGGCTCGTTTGATTGCAGAAGAGGCCGTACTGGCCGTACAAAGATGTTAGGCAACTAGAGGAAAAGATGTTACAGATGCCTACGGAAACAGGACTCGTTTTTATACACTTTATTATGGGTTTAAAGTCAGTGGGTTAGTCAGTTGGGACATATATAATACTAATAATATCATAAAAAAAACAATTAAAAAAAAAATAAATAAAAAAAACAACAAAAAAAACCCCACATAAATAATTGGCTAGATATGTTGTTTTTTTTATGGTATAATTTTTTACACCACTTCCTGCTGTTGTATAATGCAAACCTCTCCAAATATCATATTTTACACCAGGAGTCTGCATTTTCATTGGAGATGTGGGTAAGTGATGTATGGCTGTAGATTGTTTCACACCTTTCCTTTTTTGTTACACATTGTTACTGCAAACAGTTCACACTAGAAAGTTTAAAAACTAGGAAGCTTAAAATGGTCTCCAAGTAATCATTATCCTGTTTGTAATCAGCGTTGTTTAAGCTTCTGCTGCTATTATTTAACTCCAAGGCTGTTCGTGTAATTGTGTTTTATGATGCTAACCATGTAATTGGAGTGTTTAGGTAATATGTTTTCTTACTGCTGATAAGTACGTCTCACCAGTTGTTCATTTCACCTAATTTTACCTTGCTGCTGTTGGCTGTAAGTTGTTGGTCTGCCAATGGAGGCAATGAATATTTATGACCCAGAGCGGTAGGTGACGTCATACCGTCCGAGCGTGCGTCTAAGATGGTGCGGAAGTATTGTGTCGGATATGGCATTATTTTAATTTGAATTAATACTGTTTAACAGTTAAAAATTATTCATGCCTCAATTGTACTTGCCGTTCTTCTAAATTAACTGTTTATAAAATAGTCCGTGCTTATCGTCTAGCGATCAACTTGACATTTATTCAGTTTGCGTACAATAATGTTTTCATTACAGTGGCTGTTGTTTTATACTGACGCTGTTGCTGATGCTGCCTAATTTTAATTGGATCTCTATCACATCTTTCAAGGCTTATTTTGTTTCAATCTTTAGGACATTTTGCCTTATTTTTCAGTTCGTGTAACCATCAAGTTGACTTAACACCAGTCAAAATTTTCTATGTCGGTATCGGATGCAATGTGTGGAACAGGTCATATAGTCCTCCAGTGTTGGTATTGTATGTAAAGTTCCACTTTTTACTTGTTACTCATAGCAGCTTTGTGAATTTCGAAACTTTGTCGTGTAGAGTTTGGAAATATATCCCTACAATGTTTAATACATTCATATTTAATGCATCGACAGTGCCTTATCAGTGCTTCATCAGTGGTGGACATATTCAAGACATGGCAAATGGTTGCATACTTATCATAATGCCTCATTTTAAGGCTATTCCATTTGATCATTCGTTTATTGTTGGGCCAATCCATTAGATCGATGAGGTTTCAAATATCCTGTACCAGGTTGATGTTTTATTTATCCTGCACTAGGTATTTTTGCCAGGGGTTCATTGAAATTTAGTTATCTGTTCCTTTTCGGCTTGTCCCTAGTCAATACACCGCACTTTAAACCAGTTATGTGCATGGTCACTAAATTATAAAACCACTTCTGTGCTGTGTCTATTCAAAATAACAACTTCTCTGCAGGGTTCCACAATGCAGTTTGTGCGTGTGTGTGTGTGTAGCTCTGGGGTTTTTAGTCAATAGTCATAGTCAAAGTTATATAAACAACATGGCGTCCAAAAGGTATATGCACAATAGATCCTGGGCAGGTTGCAAATTGTACTATAATAACACATGTCCTCCAAGTCACCAACTTCATCTTAGGTTGTCATACAAGAAGATGATAAATGAGACAAATGTCATTCCAATTGTCAGCATCACGATGACATCTTTATGTATTAGTTACAGGGAGTTTACACAGTTGTGTGGCTAACCTTTTTAATGCGGGCAGTTCACTTGAAAAGGATACATGTTCTTCGTGTATTGTGTCGGAGTGTTAGATGGTTTAGCCTTTAGATAGTTGTAGTTCATGTACCGATTGATTGACTTACTGTTCATCAATTACTTCGGCGCTTGATGATGATGATTGTTTACACAAGTCTAAAATCGATCGTAGGTCAAAGGTAAAAATGCAGTTAAAGTCATGTTTACAATAGAAATAAACTTGATTATCCAGGAGACAAAAGTTAATACACTTAAGAAAATGTGCATATTGTACACAAACAAATGTATATCAGTTGTTTGCTGTCTGAAATGAAAATATCCATGGCACGCGAAACAGTAGGAAAGATACATGCTTTATCAGAAATTATTCAGAGTTCTAAGTCTGCAACTGAGTATCATGTATATGTTACACTTCATATTATATAACCGCTTAAGATCGATATTCCTGATGCTAATTTAGGCACGTTTAACAGTTCGTTTGTTTTTCGAGACACACATTACAGTTAAATCATCCTCCAACCTTTACATACTTGATAATTTACTGACATTTATTTATTTTTACAATGTCTGATGCATCAACTCATGTGGTCGTGGAGAAATGATTGAGGGAAATACCCATTAACGGTTTTTAGATGTGGTCGTTGTTTGTTCTTAAATACTTCCTCGGCTTTCATGGCGTTATTCTATCAATCCTTTAGCAAGGACAAGGGCCAGAAAGCGGCTAAACAGTTACGCTGCTAAGGCGATAATAGATATTGAGGGCCTTTATTTGCTACACCGTGACATTCAGGCTGATGATACCTGTCTTGAACAGGATGGTGTTCATAATTAACTGTGGGGAACACTTTGTTTCTTAAACCAGTTAGCATACCCAAACGTTCCGGCTGATGATACCTGTCTTGAACAGGATGGTGTTCATTTATCAAATGTGGGGAACAACTTGTTTCTTAACCAGTTAGCGGCTGGATTTTAATGTTTCATTTAAAGTAGGCAGTGATGAGAAAATAGATATTTTTTTTGGCACCGTTTCCCCTATTTTTGGCGGTGGATGGGCGCCTGGACACTCTACTCTATGACTTGGAGTGTCCGGGCGCCCATCCATATGGCGGGCAGCGAAGGTGTGAAAGGAAGGACATATAAGTTTCAGTTTAAATGTATTCAGCTCCTGTATACCCAGAGACTGAATTGTAATCTAAACATAAATTATATACAAATTTGCTGTCCGTACGAATTGATAAAAAACATTTGAATTGATTGAATTCGGTGCACTTGTAATTATGCTTGAATATCAACCGTGCTTTCAACACTTGCTTAAATGCTTATCAGAAAAGTTGCTTTCATAATGAACATTTAATTTGGTGCACATGTATTTATGTCCTTAATAGTGTAATATTCAATCTGCTTTATTGCTTAATGCTTTCTACTGTAAGGGCTTGCCATAATGGTCTTTTGTGCTTACCGGCAGCCCAATTGTTAAACCCCATGCTTGGGGCTTGTTTTTCAATCCATGCCACGTCCAATATTTGCCAAATCTATTAAAGTTTAAAAAATATTTTGATGTGTTGTTATTACAGTGCTCTCCAATAATACTGACTATAATATCTGTTATAGTCAACGGTTATTGGATGACACAAAATTAGCGTTTTGAACTTAGGGAGTAAATTTCACGGTGCAGTGTTCGTAGATCTACAACGTCATGTTGGATTCACATCGAGGTACTGTGCTTTAGCTTATGTTAACAATTTAAATTCCCTCCCTCCCAGCCCACAGGATCATTGATTGCAATCGATAATAGTGTTATGAAGTTGTATAAGTACGATAAGTTCATTAAAGAAATTTCATTATTTGTCAATACTTATATTTAAAAGATAGTATTTTATGTTGCAAGATCATGTTGCTTTCTCTGAGTTATATATTTTCAGTTGATGTCTTCCTCTGGATCCACTTACGTAGTCAACCATTACTGGTGTGGCATGGATATTAAGAACATTTACATGCTTGCTGGAAGTTTTGTGAAAGGAAGGACATATAAGTTTCAGTTTAAATTTATTCAGCTCCTGTATACCCAGAGACTGAATGGCGGGCAGCGAAGGTGTGAAAGGAAGGACATATAAGTTTCAGTTTAAATGTATTCAGCTCCTGTATACCCAGAGACTGAATTGTAATCTAAACATAAATTATATACAAATTTGCTGTCCGTACGAATTGATAAAAAACATTTGAATTGATTGAATTCGGTGCACTTGTAATTATGCTTGAATATCAACCGTGCTTTCAACACTTGCTTAAATGCTTATCAGAAAAGTTGCTTTCATAATGAACATTTAATTTGGTGCACATGTATTTATGTCCTTAATAGTGTAATATTCAATCTGCTTTATTGCTTAATGCTTTCTACTGTAAGGGCTTGCCATAATGGTCTTTTGTGCTTACCGGCAGCCCAATTGTTAAACCCCATGCTTGGGGCTTGTTTTTCAATCCATGCCACGTCCAATATTTGCCAAATCTATTAAAGTTTAAAAAATATTTTGATGTGTTGTTATTACAGTGCTGTCCAATAATACATATTTGTCTGTGATTTGTATAGAAATACTGGGAATAGAAAAGCTATATTTCCTCTTTTGCTCTACTGGGAAATATCTCCCAGTATCTCCCAGTGGGAGATATTTCCCAGTACGGAACATTGCTCGGCCATTCCGTCAGTGGCGGGAATGTCAAATGACGTTCCGATTGTTTTACGGATGTCTTCATCAGATTCCGCCACTAGGAAATAACGATTACGGAAATTAACGAAGAGTTCCGGTTCCACTTGTTTTGTTTGTATGACGTAACGTCGTCTTGGATGACGTAACGTTGTCTTGGCGTTCTCGTGCAAACTGGTGTAAAAAGGCGTCAATCATTAGAAATATTAATAAAATATCATTTTAAATTATGTAATATATAGTTTAATAAGCAGTGTTTTCGAGATACTGAAAATATCTCCCTCAGTAGAGAAATGGCCCCGAAATAAGAACTCGTGCTCCGCACTCGTTCTTATATCGGGGCCATTTCTCTACTGAGGGAGATATTTCCCGTATCTCAAAAACACTGGTTATTAAACTCTATCTATTCCCAGTATTTCCTATATAAATAAGAGACAATTATGTAATATGTGTATTTATCGACCTGAGAAAAGTGATAGAAAAGTGATATCGATCTCGGCTATCGCCATGGTCGATATCACTTTTCTCAGGTCGATAAATACACATATCGACCTCACTAAAGGGCAATAATTTTATAATATTATTCCTTTACATTTGTCACTTTGATAACGCAATCTTAATAATTACACATGGTAACAGTGAACCGTTTATATGTGTTGTAATAATGTACACACTCTAACGCACACGTGAACAATTGTATTTCTGTGGTGATGTGTACTTCTAGCACTTCGTATTACAAGGTAGGCTAATTGTAATCAATATGCAAGGCATGTCAAGGTTTTTGGACAGAAAGAAGCGAGGTCGCCCACATTGATTTAAAATGCCTGGTAGGAAGAACTGGTGGTAAAAATCGGAATGAATGTAAGAAAAAACGGTCGTGACGTGTTTATGTCTCCGTGACAACATTTATTTCTTTCAATATTGTTTTAACACCCGTGAATTGATATAGTATTATGTTAACTTCTTGTCTCTCGGCACCTATTTTACGCTTTATTTATATCGTTATTCTTAATTTATTAACATTAATATCTGAAAGTAAAAAAGTAAATAAGTAAGATTTTAAAAGTTTAAATTTTTATATTTCATTTTTGTATTAAACTTTTGTTTTATTAAACGTTAATATTATGTAATATTTCATTAAAATGTTAGTGCTCTGTGCTTTTCCTGACGTCGTCAATTTCAACGTAAAAGCACGGAAGAGTGCGTCTACTCATTTATTTTATAATCATTCTCCTTGTTCAATATTTATAAAATTTCATAAATGTGATTTTGGAATACAAGGGACAATGCCACTTTAGTTTTGTGGATTTTTGCCGACGAACCACCTTTTATTAGCCATTCCCGAAATTCATTTATAAAATATTGACGTCTTAGTTTGGACTGCTCCGTAGATGGGTTTCTCGTCCTATTATATCATTCATTGCAACGTAACAGGACATGTTATCGGATTTCTGTTTAAATCAATCGATTGCTTTTGAGTTGGATTTCAAAGTATATGAATCTTAAAGGTTTAGGTCAAACAATGAGTGCGATATCGAAAAAGTAAAGGTATTATTTGAACAGTCCTCGTAAGCTGAAAATAAGTTCTCTTAAAATAGTATGTTTAATAAAGTTGACTATTTGAAAGAACATAAGGCAATCTTGATTTGAGTAAAACTAGCGGCGTCCCGTTATTTTTTCTGAATAACTTGCATTTTTGCAATCATTAATATTATTACATGTGTAAGAAAAGTTCAAAGTAAATATTTGCATTTTACTAAATGTTGATTATATTGGACCAATTATTTTAAACAACGAAGAAAAACAAAAACTCAGAATTTAGTTTCAAATATGCAAGCAATTTTGAAGTAAGAATGATGCTGAAAAAATAAATCGAGAGGCCAATTTTAATGTTTGATGAAAACTTCAAGGCTAACGGGTATAAAAAATAGGTCAACAGTGGCCAGGTGTAAACATAAATGTACACAATATACGGAAGTATTGCATTCAAAAATGACTTGACACAGTGTTTGTACCAACATGACACAATGGGTGTACCAACATGTCACAATGCGTGTACCAGCAAAACACTATTCGAGTAACAACATGACACAAAGCTTAAACCAACATGAACCAGTGAGCGTAACAACATGACAAAATGCGTGTACCAACATGACACAAGGCGTGTACCAACATGACACAAAGCACGCACCAAGATGAAGCTTTGCGTGTAAAAACATGACACAGTCCGTGTACCAACATGACACAATGCGTATAACAACATGGCACAAAGCGTGCTCCAACATGACACAATGCGTGTACCAACATGACACAACACGTGCTCCTACATGGCACAATGCGTTAAACAACATGACACAAATCATGCACAAACATGACACAATACGTGTACCAACATGACACATTACGTGTAACAACGTGACACAGTTGTGAACCAACATGACACAATACGTGTACCAACATGACACAATAGTGTACCAACATGATACAAAGCCTACACCAACATGACACAAAGCGTGCTCCAACATGACACAATGCGTGTACCAGCATGACACAATGCGTGCTCCAACATGGCACAATGCGTATACCAACATAGCACAAAACATGTACCGACATGAAACATTGCGTGTAACAACATAACACAGTGCGTGTACCAGCATACCACAAAACGTGCTCCAACATTACACAAAACGTGCCCAAACATTACACAAAGCGTGTATCAACATTACACAAAGCGTGCTCCAATATGACACAAAGCGTGTACGAACATTACACAAAGCGTGCACCAACATGACACATTGCGTGTACCAACATCATATACTGAGTGTACTATCATGAAACCAAGCGTATAACAACATGACAAAGTGCGTGTACCATCAAGACACAATGCGTGAATCCACATACCACGATGCATTTTCTAACATGACACAATGCGTTTACATGTTTTGTTCCAATTTGACACACTGCGTGTACAAATGACACGATGTTTGACCAAAATGTAACAGTGCGTGTGCTAACATGATATAATGAATGTACGAATATGACACACTGCGTGTACCAACATGACACAATGGTTTACATGTATTGTTCCAATATGACACACTGCGTGTACAAATGACACGATGTTTGACCAATGCCAAAATGAGTGTATCAGCATGTAACAATGCGTGTGCTAACATGATATAATGAATGTACGAATATGACACAAAGCGTGTACTTACGAGACACAATACGTGTACTAACATGACACAAATCGTGTACTAATGGCATAATGTCAAACAGTGACTAGATGACACTAATAAGGACCCAGTAACATTTATTTCGTATCTTTTAAATGGAATGCACGATTTTGACCTGAATTTTTAATTGGATAACATTCAGCCACGACTTTAACCAAAGGATTAGTTTTTCTAAGTATAACTTTGACCTTGGACTGACAGGTGGGATGTTGTTCATTTGAATGACCGCCGCCTCGATAAGGTACATACCAAATATGAAAGCTATAACTTAAAGAGTTGAAGAGTGGTATATAGTTATAAAAACTGTAACCTGCTGTCTGAGACCGTGGTTATGGCAATAGCTCCCCAAACGTTCACCTCGACAAGCTAAAAAGGGGCATAACTTTGTCAACATAGATTGCAGAGTTATGTGACTTGCGCATGTATGACATGTTATCTATTTATACTCACTATATGTGTGAAGTTGTATTGAGTGCTGGCATGCGGTTTGTGAGATAAGAGCTTACTGTAAAATGTTTTACTCAAAATGGACAAAGTACAAAAAGGGGCATAACTTTGTCAAAATAGCTTGCACAGTTTGTGCGTGGCATGTTATCTGTGCGTGAAGTTTTATGACAGGCGGTTTTTGAGATATGAACCGAAAAAGGTTAACTAATGGTAACGTTAATGCCGACAACGGGACGAGTAGAATAGCTTTAGTAGAAGTAGAAGACAATATTTGATGAGGGTTTTCTTCTATCCATGCTTCATATTCATAAGATAAGCCCTTATGACTTTATGACAAGTTATGTTATTGAAATGCGTTCATAGCACAAAAGCACACACAAGGATAATGGTAAACAAGAATGACCCATCCTCCATTTAAATAATAAACAAGAAAATCGGCAGAACCGATAGATGCTCCCCAAAATGTGCCCTCAACTTATCATATGGCCTTGTTTTACCCAGCAGTTTTCAATTTGCAGTTCCATTAGCAGTTTATGCTCAAGATAAAAAAAAATAAGCATACAATTACAAAGGGCAATAACTCTAATTTGAACAGAGTTACGGTTCTTGCACTCTGTACTTTCTCTCATTGCCCTCTATTACTGTGTGAAGTTTCATTGCAGTCCCATCAGTAGTTTTGAAGATATGCTCCGGACAAATATTCTAAGTATAAAATTACAAAGGACAATAACTCTAATTACAATAAGGACAGAGTTACGGTTCTTACACTCTGCACTCCTTCTCCTTGCCTTCTATCATTTTATGGAGCTTCATTGCAATCCCATCAGTAGTTCTAATGATATGCTCCGGACAAAAATTCTAAGTATAAAATTACAAAGGACAATAACTCTAATTAGAATTAAAACAAACTTCGTAAAACCTTTGCAAAATTTTATTATCGTAACCCTGATCTTCTTTCCAAATATAAAAGTAATTTAAGGACTCTTCTGCGACAAGGACTATCACAACCTGACTTCTATGGTGATGTGATTTATAAACTTCGTAAGATTCTAGGTCATGATCACTTTCATACTATCTTTGTTAAACTTGTTAAAAAGTTTATCAAAAGAGGTTATGACCCTATCATTTTGCAACGTACTGCATGCTTGATGGTGGACTCTTTTACAGTTCGCCACTATGCTTTCCTCTTTAATTGTACGATGACCGGACAGGCTGTGGACCCTATGATGACGCCTACTTAAAGCCCATTGGGACGGTGGCGTTTGATGTTTGTCCATGATCTTTCTTGTCGTCCCCTAATGGTTTATTCTCTTACTGCTCTGGCTTCTGCAAAGTCACTGAGTACCTTCATTGTGGCTTTCTAGGCTTTTTTTTTGTTGTATTATATTTACACGAGCATATTTGTTTTTTACTTATATTGCCTATTGATGCTGCCTTGTTGGTTAGAGATTAGATCATGGCGGGGATTTCTTTATTTACACTGTCCTGTTTTAATGGGATGACAGTAGGGTAAGTGTGAGGTTTGGTGCACCCTAGAACCGGTTTAAACCCCCAGTGGCCTACTTTGCCACTGACCGTTCCAAGGCGGTAGCCCTATTGTCAACCCTTTTTGTGTTTGTGATGTCGTTTGCATTTATTATTGCTTTTGCCTTCTTGTTTGTCTGTTTGCGTGTTTGTTTCTGTGTTTTGTGGTTTACTGTCCCCCTTGAATGCTACTTTCCCTGTCCGATCTTTTTATATTTCTTTACGGTTCTTGCACTCTGCACTTCCTCTCATTGCCCTTTATCATTGTGCGATGTTTCATTGCAGTCCCATCAGTAGTTGTGAAGATATGCTCCGGACAAAAATTCTAAGAATAAAATTACAAAGGGCAATAACTCTAATTTGAATGATAACAGAGTTACGGTACCTGCACTTTCTCTTATTGCCTACTATCACTGTGTGAAGTTTCAGTGCAGTACTATCAGTATTTTGAAAATATGCTCCGGACAAAAAAAAACTAAGTATAAAAATTACAAAGGGCAATAACTCTAATTTGAACGGTGACATAGTTACGATTCTTGCTCTCTGCACTCCCTCTCATTACCCTCTATCATTGGGTGCAGTTTCATTGCAGTCTCTTCTGTGGTTTTGAATATATGCTCCGGACAACATTTATTAGGTTTATGTATATTACTGGTGCAATATAATCAACAGTTAGTAATATGCAATAACAATTAACATGTCGCCAGTTGTCAATCATTTATCCATTTCAACCAATCAAACCAGAACGATACTTCTGATAAACAACAGCACGTGTATAAAGCACGTGCAACTATGTTATATAAACTATTGTCAATATACTCCGACATCAACAATAGGGCGGAGATATCTAAGTACTGGCGACATGTCAATTGTGTTGCAGTACCAATTGTCGCAAACCTAAATGTAACAAACCGGCAAATGTAAAAACAACGAAATTACGAACGCCATTTGTAACAAAATTTCGGCAAATGTAACAAGTTTCCGCTAAATGTTACAAAATCAGTTTTCGCTAAAAGTTACAAACATGTGCCATATGTAACACAAGGTTATGTTCCTCTAAAAGTTACAACCACTATCGCGAAATGTTACAACAATTTTTTACCGTATTATTTTTTCAAAAACGTTATGAACCATACGTTACTGGCAACTTTGAATCTTCAACTTCTGGGATATATTTTATCATCATACATTGTATGTCTATTATAATAATATACAAATAGTTTTATTAAAAAGATACATGTATTGGCACTATGTCAAGAAGCACATTACAAATATTAACCATGCCTTGTATATCATATTTGCTCTCAAAGTTTGGTAACGCATGTTTCGTGTTAAAAAGTGACCCCATTTTTTCATCTAGATCCATGGAAATTGCAGAAACGGGATACGTATACGAGTTCATTTTATAAAAAACATATCTGTGTAGCATTTAAATGCCCCCATTCCTATTGATTAAGACAACTAGTATGTTCAGTATCCACCGAAGTAGTGTAACGTATGTTTCACAGACATTTGGCGTCACTTTTCAAATCAAGTATCTGACAACTTAGACCAGCGGGATCTAAACATTAAAGTATATATTTAACACTTTTTATAGCGAGCATACCAACATAGCAAACATTTGCGTCCATATTGAACATGAAATACGACTAATACACGATGAAAACAGAAAAACTCGACTGGCGTCAGTAACGTATGTTTCATTTTTGGTTGTTTGAAGGCATGGATTGGCGATATTTACATCGTGTTTGTTTTTTCAATCAATCAATCAATCAATTAATCAATCAATCAATCAATCAATCAATCAATCAATCAATCAATCAATCAATCAATCAATCAATCAATCAATCAATCAATCAATCAATCAATCAATCAATCAATCAATCAATCAATCAATCAATCAATCAATCAATCAATTAATCAATCAATCAATCAATCAATCGATATTTATTGTATTATACCGACCACATGGAGGGGTGCCATTTCAAAATGTCTTACTCTGACGTCAAAACAAGGAGCCATCTGGTATTGCTTCACTTTGGGGTATAGGGAATTTAATATAATGGAGTGTTAACAGTGAGATATAATAATATTTATTTGGCCTGTAAACGTCTTTGTCTCTACAAAATCGCCAAACAGAACAGATATTACGTTCAATCAATCTTGGTTCTATGCTTTCTTTGCAAGGAACCTTTCAGACTACGCAAAATCAATCAAAGCACTAAAAGCACAGAAAGGCTGGGCTGCCTTTCAGAAGAACAATGGTTCACTCAATGAGCGGACACGATTTGTTTTATAAAATAGTTTGTTTTTATTGTGTATTCCCGAAACGGGCGTGAGCGGTAGCCAGCATATTTCACTACCGCTCATGAACAGTCTCAATCAAACCGAGACTGCAATATTTCGTATGTGTCGTGCTCGGCCGTTTCCAAAGGTCCATTATCATACTTTTTTTGATGGTTATGTTAAAAATGAATCGAGTTTTCTTAAACGACATACAAAGAACATACCAGGTGATATTTAATTAGATGTAACATTTAGCGAAAGTGGTTGTAACTTTTAGCGGAACCGAAACTTGTGTTACATATGGCACATATTTGTAACTTTTAGCGAAAACTTATTTTGTGACATTTAGCGGAAAATTGTTACATTTGCCGAAATGTTATTACATGAGCCGAAATTTTGACATGACATGAGCTAGAGGTCTAATATTTTGCATGTACCATGTACCATAAGCTTATGGAAACAAAAAAAAAGCATTTTCAGCTGAGCTTATGGGATGGCGAGTTGTCCGCCGTCGTCATCCAGACCGTCTGTCCGTTAACTTTTACCTCGTTAAGACGATAGGGCCTTCATTTTTCATCCGATCTTTACCAAACTTTAACAGATTGTTAATATCAATGAAAGCTCGGATTAGTTCGAAGACCAGGAAGATCGGACCAGTAACCAGCCAGATTGAACCAGTAACAGCGGAGTTATGGCCGTTAATTTAGTTGAAAATGCTATATTTTGCCTCGTTAAGACGATAGGGCCTTCATTTTTCATCCAAACTTTACCACTCTTTAATAAATTGTTAATATTGATGAAAGCTCAGACAAGTTCGAAAACCAGCCAGATCGGACAAGTAATAGCGGAGTTATGGCCCTTGATTTAGTTGAAAATGCTATATTTTGCCTCTTTAAGACGATAGGGCCTTCATTTTTCATTCGATCTTTACCAAACTTTACCAGATTGTTAGTATTAATGAAAGCTCAGAAAAGTTCGAAAAACAGCCAGATCGGATCAGTAGCAGCGGAGTTATGGCCCTTGATTTCGTTAAAAATGCTATATTTTGCCTCCTTAATAGGATAGGGCCTTCATTTTCGAAGAAAAAAAGAGACAGGTGTTGCTTTTCCGGCGGCGGCGGCGAAGGCCTCAACATTCAAGTCTTGCGTTTAGGTAATTTTCTCACAAACTGTATGCACTAGACCTTTCAGACTTTGCTTATAGTTGTATCTTGGGTGGTACATCGCAACGTGACAAGCGAATGTGGAAGTGACCTTGATCCTCCAAACAAAGGGCAAATAATTTAATAACTTTTGGTTGAAACTTTGCGTTTAGGCAGGGAGTAATTATACTTTACTCCCTGGATTAGGTCACTTTTTCACAAACTGTATGCACTAGACCTTTAAAACTTTGCTTATAGTTGTATCTTGAGTGGTACATTGCAACGTGACAAAGCAAATATGGAAGTGACATTGACCCTCCAAGCAAAGGGCAGATAACTTAATAATTTTACCTTCAACTTTTGCGTTGAGGTTAATTTCGCGCAAACTGTATGCACTACACTTTTCAACCTTTGTTTATAGTTGTATCTAGGGTGGTACATCGCAACGTGATAAAGCATATGTGGATGTGACCTTGACTGTCCAAGCAATGGGCAGATAACCTTATAATTTTTGCCTTCAACTTTGGCGTTTAGGTCACTTTTTAACATACTGTATGGACTAAGACCTTTCAAAATTTTCTTATAGTTGTATCTTGAGTGGTACATTGCAACGTGACAAAGCAAATATGGAAGTGACATTGACCCTCCAAGCAAAGGGCAGATAACTTAATAATTTTACCTTCAACTTTTGCGTTGAGGTTAATTTCGCGCAAACTGTATGCACTACACTTTTCAACCTTTGTTTATAGTTGTATCTAGGGTGGTACATCGCAACGTGATAAAGCATATGTGGATGTGACCTTGACTGTCCAAGCAAAGGGCAGATAACCTTATAATTTTTGCCTTCAACTTTGGCGTTTAGGTCACTTTTTAACATACTGTATGGACTAAGACCTTTCAAAATTTGCTTATAGTTGTATCTTGAGAGGTACATTGCAACGTGACAAAAAATGTGGATGTGACCTTCACCATCCAAGCAAAGGGCCTATACTTAATTGTTACATATACATCACTTTCTCATGAACTATAATTATGCACTAGATGTTTTAAACCTAATTTATAGCTTAAACTTTGGAAGAGAAAATATTCTATTTTGACATAGTTTTGAGGGTAGTGCATCTTTTTGGACGCATGGATTTCATCTATGACATTGACCTAATTTTTGGAGCTGATGATTTTTAACTCTTCTGGCCAAGGGACTTCATTTTTCATCCGATCTTTCCCAAACTTTAACAGATTGTTGATATCAATGACAGCTCGGGCAAGTTCGAAATTCAGCCAGATCGGACCAGTAACAGCGGAGTTATAGCCCTTGATTTAGTTAAAAGTGCTATATTTTGCCTCGTTAATATCATGGGGCTTTCATTTTCCATCTGATCTTTACCAAACTTTACCAGATGTTTCCATTTTTTATTATTAGTATATATATTTTTTTTTATTTTATTTTTTAAATATATCAGGCTAGACGCAGCTGAAGCTTTTCACGTGCACATACAGCATAACTCACTTTTTAATATCAAGTGTTTTGGCACAATGTAGTCCCAATTTGTAATCACGTGCAGTAACGCGGAAATTGCAGTTGTCATTTAAAAAACGTTAGCTTAAGCTAATTTTGAATGCAAAAACAACACAGGCAATGAATAAAGTAAGTTTATACGTTAAACAATCCCCATAGCATTTTGACCATTATTGGCATATTTTGCATAGCCTAAATCGCGATTCAAATGTGAAGATCGGAAATTTTGAGTTATTTTACATATTTTAAACATATCTTGTCGGCGCTACTCCTCCTAAACGCCGTGTTGGATTTCAACGAAACATGGCAGGAAACATCGGTAAGATGTCTAGTTGTGCATATCTTGCTTTGGTTCCATTTCGTTGGTTTTTGAGGAGTTATGGCACTTTGACATTTTTACTTTAAATTTCTTGTCGGCGCTACTCCTCCTAAACGGTCAGCCTCCGCGCAGGGATATTGTAGCCACTAATTACTGTAACAGAAAGGGGAAGCAACCACTGCGGGCAGTTTGCTAAACGGCGTGTTGAATTTCTACGAAAATTGGCAGGAAGCCTCAGTATGATGTCTAGTTGTGCAAAGTTGTGCTAGTTGTATCAATGAAATCTTGGACAGTTTCGAAAGCCAGCTAGATCTTGTTAGTAACGACAGAGTTATGGCCATTGATTAGTTAAAAACTGCTATATTGTATTTTCCTTTGTTAAATCTGTAGTAACTGTTACTTGATTTTTTATCTGATCTTTACCATATTTGTTTAGAATGTTAATATAAAAAACCCATCCATTTTTTTTATGAAATTCCATTCATAAAAGAAAGTGGGACAAATTAAAAAATACCCATGCCAGACTAGACAAATCAGACGTATTGCCCATGATTACCAGGTGAGCGATCTAAGGCCATCCTAGCCTTGTTATTTTTGCAATGTTTTAAAAAAAAGTACTGATGGGAACTTTATGTTGACAACCCTTGATATGAGTCGTGTTAGCCAGTAGAGCGTCCACAGGCCCTCTTGTGCCTCTTGTTTTAATAATCAAGGGCCATAACTCTGATGGAACTGATCCAATCTGGCTGGTTTTCGAAGTTATTCGAGTATTCAATTTCTTTTATATTTTTTTATATCAACAGTCTGGTCAGGTTTAGTAAAGGTCAGAGGAAAAATGAACGCCTCATCGTCTTAAAGCTACAGACCCTGCATTTAAATCGCTTTCTTCTTTGTTGACGTGTCTTTCTTTGTAACTTCGAGTTCACCAGCTCATGGCGAAATCGGGTATTTAAGCGATCAAATTTAGCGCAGACCTCATTATGTACTGAATTGACATCGGGTAGTTCACATCGTACAGGTAGCATTATAATTTGCAGAAGGAAAAAGGTTTGCCTCTCAAGGGACTTGCAATCACGATGTTCTAACTGACAATCAGTTGCAGACAGGGGCTTCTTGAAAATATGGTATATTTAGTACCATTTATAATAATGCAAAATAACAAAAATGAGATATAGGGTCCTATAGAAACCACAGCGTCCGAACTCAATGGCATCGTAGGTCCGTACTGTACTGCAAACATGGACTTGACAATACAATGAAAGAGACAAAGACAAACAAACAAAACACAACAGAAAGAGTGGTGAAGACAGGGTTACCATCTTGGAACAGTCAGTAGGCAATAAGGCCTACTGGTTAGCTTGAATCGATTTTATATGCGCACAATCCTCGCTATTATCCTGTCTTCTGCGCCCAAATAGACAAGACAGTGTAAACAGTACTACATCCCATCAAAAGGAATTCTCTACCAATAAAAAAATGAGATATAGTGTCCTATAGAAACCACAGCGTCCGAGCGCAAAGGCATCGTAGGTCCGCACTGTACTGCAAACAAGGACTTGAAAATACAATGAAAGAGACAAAAAACAACAGAAAGGGTGGTGAAGACAGAGTTACCGACTTGGAACGGTCAGTAGGCAATAAGGCCCACTGGTTAGCTTGAATCAATTTTATATGCGCACAATCCTCGCTATTATCCTGTCTTCAGCGCCCAAATAGACAAGACAGTGTAAACAAAACTACATCCCATCAAAAGGAATTCTCTAACAATGAAGTCCACATCCTGAGAAACTAACTAAAGAAACACATACACAATAATAAAACATCTCAGGATGTATCCAGAATCGTACGGAACAACCATAGTAGTTGCAGCTAAAGAGAAAACCAATCTAGGGTACGACCAGAAAACTCGAGGGACGAAAGCTCATGCACCCACCTCCCTTAGTTGGGGTTTCATTAGGTACAATCATAGAGTCCCAAGAGGTAGTCCAGTGATCGCACAAGTGAAAAGTGAAGCTTAATGACTGACTGTAAAGGGGTCAGTCACTAAACATGCAGTGCGCTGTAAAACCAAAGGGTTATATCCTTTTCTGACGAACTTCCTGATTAAATTTGTAAAGCGGTCAGGAAACCCGTCAGACCCATTTAACTTTCGAAGTTTATAGACCACATCTCCATAAAATGAGGGTTGTCATATGCCTAGTCGCAGAAGTGTCTTAAGGTTGGTGTTGTACTTTTCTAGCAGGCCCTCGTTGCGGCGGTAGAATTTAGAGAAAGATCTACGTAGTTTGTGATAACGAAAACCCTGCTGAAGAAATTTACTTGTAATAACTTGATTTCGATCATTGAAAACTATAACATCATTACACGCTCTAGCAAATCGAATGAGCTGGGAGATATACACCCCGTATGAGGTAGAACAAGGTACGTCTCCATCCAGGTGTGGATAGTTAACGATGTTAAAGTCCACATCCAGAGAAACTAACTAAAGAAACACATCCACAATAATAAACATCTCAGGATGTATCCAGAATCGTTCTGAACAACCATAGTAGTTGCAGCTAAAGATAAAACCAATCTAGGGTACGACCAGAAAACCCGAGGGACGAAAGCTCATGTACCCACCTCCCTTAGTTGGAGTTTCAGTAGGTACAATCATAGAGTCCCAAGAGGTAGTCCAGTCATCGCACAAGTGAAAAGTGAAGCGTAATTACTGACTATAGAGGGGTCAATCACTAATATGCAGTGCGCTGTAAAACCAAAGGGTTATATCCTCTTCTGACGAACTTCCTGATTAAATTTGTAAAGCGGTCAGGAAACCCGTCAGACCCCTTTAACTTTCGAGGATTATAGACCAAATCTTCATAACATGAGGGTTGTGATATGCCTAGTCGCAGAAGTGTTTTAATGTTGGTGTACTTTTCCAGCAGGCTCTCGTTGCGGCGGTAGAATTTAGAGAAAGATATACGTAGTTTGTGATAACGAAAACCCTGCTGAAGAAGTTTACTTGCAATAACTTGATTTCGATCATTGAAGTCTATAACATTATTACACGCTCTAGCAAATCGAATGAGCTGGGTGATATACACCCCGTATGAGGTAGTACGAAGTACATCTCCATCCAAGTGTAGATAGTTAACGATGTTAAAATTGAAATCATCTCTCTTATTATAGATTTTAGTATGAATACAATCATTTGAAGTCGAGAGATGAAGATCGAGAAATGCTGCTACTGTATCCTAACTGTTGGCTTTATTCAACGTGAGCTCTGGTGGATAAATGTTAGTAACCATATGAGCAAAGAACGGATTATCAATATTGGGTATGTCATCAAGATACCGAGAAGTATTATTAAAGGCATCACTAATTTCACCCTGGCTAGCAGGTGACAAACTCAACATAAAATCTCTTTCATAGCAGTACAAAAACACGTTTGCAACAAGTGGCGCACAGTAAGTACCCATAGGAATACCAACAACCTGGCGGTAAATAGTTTTACTGTATCTTATAAAGATATTATCCAGAAGAAAAGATAAGGCTCTACAAACATCAGTACAAGTCCACAAATTATACTTATCAATGGAGGCGTTAGTAAAAAAAGCCCTGACATTATTAAAAGCTAAAAAAGTTGTACCTTCTCTAGCGAATGTCTTCTGAATAAGCTGAAGCAATTTTTCTTTGAAAAGATTATGTGATAGTGTAGTATACAGTGTAGAAAAGTCGTAGGTGCTTAGAGAAGAAGCATGGAAATGCTTACACCGTAGTTTGTCAAGAACTTCAGAGTTATTGCTAGACCTGAACAGATTGATTCCTGAGTTCTCGAAGGCCTTTCCTCAATATTTTACAATATGTTCTAAAATACATTTGAACGCACTTCAGACGTATCAGTATATAGTTCATCATGTCGCACAAGGAAATTAACCATGCGTGATGTAATAAAATATTTTATCAAATTAAAACTAGGATTCCGTTTCAAAACGACTTTATCTCTACCTTTTAATGTGCAGTTGATCAGTTTGTACACTAGTTAGTGCGTAATAACTATTTATTGTTAAAAGTGCTACAACGTACCAACAAATATACGTGGCCTAGTGGTTAGATTTACATCCACAGGAACAAATAAAAATAAACGTTAATGTTTCAAATCCCTTTCCGAGCAACTATTTCCTTTTTTTTTTTTTTTTTTTTTTTTTTTTAGCTCTGCTGGCCTTTCGTCCGTCGTCCGTCCGTCCATTAACTTTTGCCTTGTGAAAATTATAACGCCTTCATTTTTCATGCGATTTTAACCAAACTTAGCCAAAGTCTTTATATCTTTATATCAATATAGAGCTCGAATGATTTGAAAACCGGCCAGATCGGATTAGTAACACCAGAGTTATTGCTCTTGAATTAACGAAAAATACCAATAATATCAATAAAAGCTTAGATAAGTTCGGAAACCAGCTAGATCGGATCAGTTAC
The DNA here is from genome assembly GCA_037043455.1 of Cyrtodaria siliqua. NCBI lineage: Eukaryota > Metazoa > Mollusca > Bivalvia > Adapedonta > Hiatellidae > Cyrtodaria > Cyrtodaria siliqua. The sequence goes on along the minus strand of JAWPHD010002920.1, from coordinate 50,427 downwards.
TCGAGAGTTATGGCCCTCGTTTGTTTCTGAAAAATGCCATTTTCTGACTTTTGAACACTCTAGCACCTTCAACTATTATTTGGTCTTTACCAAACTTGCACAGATTGTTAATACCAATGAAAGCGCGGAAAAGTTAAAAAAAAACAGATTGGATCAGTAACATCAAAGTTATGGCCCTTGCTTTGCTAAAAGAAATGCCATATTCTGCCTTGTGAACACACTAGCACCTGCATTTATTATTTCATCTTTACCAAACTTGCAGAGATTGTTAATATTAATAGAAGCTCAGAGAAGTTTGAAAACCAGCCAGATCGAATCAGTAACACCGGAGTTATGGCCCTTGATTTACTTGAAAATACCATTTTCTTCGTTGTGACCACTCTAGCACTTTCATTTATTTTTTTATCTTTACCAAACTTGCACAGATGCTAATATCAATAATAGCTCGGGCAAGTTCGAAAACCAGCTAGATCGGATTTTTAACACCGGAGTTATCACCCTTGTTTGGCTGAAAAATGCCGTTTTCTGCATTGTGATCTCTCTAGCACCTTCATGTATTATTTTATTTTTTACCAAACTTGCACATATTATTAATATCAACGAAAGCCCGGACAAGTTCGAAAACTCAGCGAGATCGGACTAGTAACACCAGCGTTATGGCCCTTGATTTAGTTTAAAATGCTGTACTTTGCCTCGTTAAGACGATAGGGCTATCATTTGACCGGATTCCAACAAAAGTTTGTAGGGATTATCAGAATCAAGGCTAGTTGTGCATATCGTCACCGTGTTCCGGTTGAATGATTTTGGCAGAGTTATGGCCCTTTAAAGGTTTTAGTACACAAACGTTGTCCGGACTAGTTCTCTTGAACCTCTGGTCGAATTTCAACGAAACATTGCAGGGATGATCAGTACCAAGTCTTGTTGTTTTTATATTCACCGTGTTTCACCTGCAAGTTTTTGGCGGAGTTATGGCCCTTTATAGGTTTTAATACACATACTTTGTCTGGACTTGTTCTCCTGAACCCCTGGCGGGATTTCAGTATGACTTGGCAAAGTTGATCAGTATCAAGCTTAGATGTGCATACCGTCGTCGTGTTCCAGTTGAATGATTTTGGCAGAGTTATGGCCCTTTAAAGGTTTTAATATACACATTTTGTCGAGATTAGTCTCTTCTAAACTCACGGCCGGATTTCAGCGAAACTGAAACTCTTTAGGGATGATCAGTTACAGGCCTAGTTGAGCATATCATCGCCGTGTTACGGTTGAATGATTTTTGTCAGCACTTTAAAGGGTTTAGCACACAAACTATGTCTGGACTAGTTCTCCTGAACCCCTGGCCGGATTTCAATGAAACTTTGCAGGGATGATCAGTGCGAAGCCTAGTTGCGCATATCATCTTCGTGTTCCGGTTAAATGATTTTTAACAGCGTTATGGCCCCTTGTACACAATCTTTATTCAGACTAGTTTTCCTGAACCCCATATTGGATTTCAGTGGAACTTGGCAGCAATGATCAGTACCAAGACTAGTTGATGTCGTGTTCCCCACCACAAACCCCCTATAGCAAGTAGAACGATAAAGGCCCTCTTGGGCCTTCTTTTTTATGAAATCTAATCGGAAGCTGTATATTGATCGATGTTACCTGTTCGAAGGCTAAATAAAATGTGAAATTTTACGCATCGATTCTGGCTTTTTGGCCGCTCTTCGAATTGAAACTACTTCACTCGTGACTCGCTCATATTCATGAGTTAGTACTAGTCCGTGTATTGCGTCTGAAGCTTTAATTAACGAGGTAAATCACTATATCATATTTAACTAAATAAATGGTCATTACTCTGGTGATATTATTCGATTTGGCTGGTTTTCAAAAGTTGTCTCCGAGTCTGAATGATATCAAAAACCTAACCAGGTTTAATAAGGATCAGATAACGCAATGAAGGCCCTATCCACTTAAGAATGAAAATTAACGGGCGGCGGACAACACGTCATCCGCTAAGCTCCGCTGACCTTCGGCCAGGACTCCAATAACAACACGCATTTGCAATTAGTTAAATTTAAAATTGCTGTGTGCAACTCGTTACTGCACTACTATTATTGATATTATGACCTAGTCGACATATCTATTTGATAACGACATGCATGCTAAATAAAGCGTGTGTGTAGTTTTAACTTACACAGCGTATAATTAGTTATCTCTGCTCAGGGTGTAAGTCAGTGAAATAAAAACAGCTTTAAACATTCAAATGATGATTGAATTGATTACATAAATCCGTAATACTGGATACTGCCATGACGTTCGTATTGAAGGTACTTATTTGCCATATACTTCAGTATTTAAAGTTCACCGGCCATGTTTTGTTTCATGAACATGTTTATGTCTATTTAAATCGAGAATCAATACACAACAATAGATATTTACAATTCACACATTGCAATATCTGTTAAAAGCGAGAATACGATTTTATTTGATTACGTAGAAAACTTTGAAGAGGTAAACTAATCCACAGGTAAATGTATTTATCAATTATCTCGCAACAGTTGTGCAGCTATGCAATTCATTTACCTCATTTCCCCGTGCAGTCACGCAGGAAAAAAAGTAGTATCTACGTCTTGCAAATAATACTTATTTTTACATACAGCTTAGTAGCGGATTTAAATATATGTTTTTCTCCGGGACTATCAGGAAATGTTTATATGATGTTTAAGAGTTAAATTTGTTAATTGATAATGGCATCAAAAGGGTGGCCATTCATCTTTAAATACTAAATAAGGATCTATTAAATAGAATATGCGTAACTTTACCAATATTCATGTAGCGATTTTGCATATGTTAATGAGCAGTACATGATAATTGTATCTTATCAAATTTTATTTTTTAATGAAATTCAATCACGATGCTTTAAAATATGTAGTATATTTTCTTTTTTAAACGTATAGTAATAGTCCGTTGAACAAATAGCAAAACTGGCATCATTTGTTTTGAACAGTTGTCTAGCAAATCTAGTAAGCTTGTCGTTTTATTGTTATTTACATTTACAAACTAATGATAACATAAAACTTGATTAATATGTCTGTCTGGATACACTTGACAATATAGTGTATTTATCGCACACATTCTTACCCATCATTGCTGCGCCCTGCATCATATCAGTTTTATCCAGCGGGTTTTAACACATTTTCATTCAATATTAAATATGCACGAATTGGAGATTTTATTCATGGCTTAATTCCAAACCTGCCACATACCATACACATGTTAATGTTGCTGCCAATATATATCGTATTTATCGTATGCTGTGTCTGTCTTCTCTGTTACACAGCGAGGATTCCCTTATCCGGCATGTTTAACGGTTACGGAAATCGACGATACAATTCCGATTGCACACCCAGCCTAATGGAAAATATCGAACAATTATTTTCTTTCGTTTGCTTATTTATTACACTATTATTACACTCCCACACTGGAAAAGATCGAACAATGATTTTTGCCTTCGTTTGCTTAGTTATTACCATGATTACACTATATAATCGTTTAATTACACTCCCACACTGCAAGTTATATGAATAAAGCAGGTATTAATTTGAAATAACATGCAAGAAAGTGTACTTGTTTTACGAGTTATATTATCAAGTAAGTATTGGCGTTGGTCTAACATGCATGACATTATTGTAAAAGCCATAGTAACTATTATGTTTTATGCATAACAGACCATTGTAACATGTCAGTAACCGGACCATCTCTGTGATAGTTCTCTGCGTTGTTCTTAATTTTAAGCGAGCTGTGCACTTTAACTTCTTGACACAATCAAATGTATGATGATCACGATGATACTAGTCTACTGATTATAACAGAACACGAATTTGCTTGATTTAGATCCAAGATGTCCTTTGAATTCGAAATGGACGCCATGCATGTTTAAAATTCCAATATTAAAAATGACAATGATACGTAAAAAAACTTTAACTTAACTTTTTAGTAGAACGGATATGGATTTATTTTCTTATACATTTTTTTAAATGACTTATTTTATGTCCTCTTCCGTTTAAGACGATGGTAGGGAAATAAGTTGCCCTAAGATACACGCATAATCTAAATTAGTATCTAATCCTGTTAAAGTGATACAATAAATGTCCGAGTGTCTGCTAACAGTTATTTTTATTGTTAGAAACGTATATTCAGCAAAGTTGTTTCCGATGTTGTTCGTGTCACGCGCAGGTTATTCCACCAAAGTATACCACCATGCGCCGTAGTCAACGATGTGAAGCCGTTTCACTATCAGGATATGCTTGAACTCGAGAGACCTCCTGATGTCACGTGGCGGAAACTCCCAGGTGAATGCTAAACACATAAAATACAATATAAGGAACAAATACATATAGAGATCCATAGATCAAAATCTGTAACACATTGCAGGTTATCGTCACGGTGTACAAGTATTTCATGTTGAATACATACAACTCTACATAACAGAGACTTTTTAACTTTTGATAAGAACGAGAAACTTAAATTTATTATGCTTAATCTTCAGAGGAAAGTTGCAAAATACTTATTTAAAGCTTTTCTTAAGAGACGCAACTCAACTTATATTGTTACATAACTTATTGTATTAGCAAGTACAATGTCCTTGCTATAATTGTACAATCATATTTAATATCCACTGAACTATTTATTATTGCTTTATTCAATTTATTTAACAATTGATATTTATATCATGTGATTTACTTAATATTATTATTTATAAATAGTTGGGTCCGTTGGGCCGGGTGTTTAATTTTCGGTTATTTCATATATGTTTGATTTTGAATTGTATATGCACATGTCACTTTAATAAACTATTTACTTACTTACTTACTTACTTACATGCGTCTTATATATATTTCGTAAAATAATTATAATAATAGTTTTATTCTTTTAAACACTTTTTATAATAACACTAGTTAGTGCATTGGTTTATAATGCAGCTGCGATATTATAGTAGTGTAAGTTTAGATCTTGTGTTATGCCAGTTGTCTTCCTACTTGTTTATGTGCTCTGTATAAAACTCTCAGGAGGCTATGTGACCAAAATAAGCCTCGGTGACCACAGATTTCTGAAGGTGGAGCCTGAGGCTCTCACATTGCTCGCAAACAGGCAACGGTGGATATGGCCCATCTATTCAGAACTGGACACCTACAGGTACTGTTTCATATACTAATGTAAATCAGTACCTTAAATCTATATTACACAATAGAGAACTATATTATATAAAATAACCAAACAGGGATTTTGTTTATTCAGCAAAGTAACTTTATTATGAGTTTCAATCCAGCAAAAAAAGCTACCAAGTGTAATTCATGTTGGGGGTAAATGGTTACATCTTTAGCTTTGTGCATGCATTTAAATTCACTCTTTTTTGACCTTCTGTAGGATTTTAGGTTGTAGCAGTAACTAGTGAAAATTACACGTGACGAGAAAAATATTTCTATTTAAATATCAGTCATTTTCTTTTCATCTTGATTTCATTTTCTCTGCATCAACAATCATTGCTTTGTAATTTGCATTAATGAGCTATATCAAAACAAAAATGTGAATGTCCTGTTAATAAATACCGAAAAGGGGATCCCTTGGAAGCAACACACACAAACAAGAAATAGCAGACTCGTTTTAATTGTTTATGAGAGGTAATGTAAGTGCCACTCCTCTCACGTCTCCTAGTACCGGCTTAAGCGATATTCTACTTTAAAGCAATACAGATTGGGCTTGATGATCCCAAAGGACCAGTAAGTAATAGCTCTACTGATGTTTAGTTGGGGCTTGTAACTCAAGCATGTTTTTGTGTCTTGAGGGCATATTGATGAACTATCATCGTACTGCCAAATCTACTGGTACATTCTTTTCTAACATTACATAAATATCAAAATATATGATTTCAGCAACTGTCTAATATTTTAAAAGACACTGAAGCCTCTAGCAATGACAGGTACATAGCAACGGAAATGTTGAAGAATGCATGCGTGTCGGCTGGAATGGGGCTGCCTGGTTGCCAAGATACTGGGACAGCTATTTTTATAGGTAGGGCAAAATTAGCAAAAGGTCATTGCCGCATAAATTAAAATAGATATACGCTTGTGACGCTAAGTTTTGTTTGTTTGGTGTTTAACGTCATTTTTCAGCACATTTAAGACGGTCGAATTGTTTGTTGTGGAGACAGACCATCCACTTATTACTTGGAAGAACCAGTACTGTATACCTCCCTCCATCCGTATCGACACGTTCTTACAAGTTGAGCTAGTTGAAATGGTAACAATATTTATACACATTTCGCAAGATCCTTGGGCATTATGACTTCATAAAATCGTTATCGAACTTGTTAGATACAAATTTAAGAGAATCCCCAAAATAGTTTATTAAAACACTCAATGATGATTGGTTATTGGGAAGGTTTTAAAAATCATACTATCAATACCTCTGACGTACGTTAACCGTTAAGATGTCAATTGAAACAACAATGCAATGGAATGCGTTATTTTAAGCGACACTATGTTTTAACAACACATTTCAATAGGTTGAAGCTGCATATTTTTCTCGTTTGATGTTGAGAGATGATTATAAAATGTAAGTTTAGAGAAATTGTATTTTGTGCAATCTATCGATACATTCTGTATCATGATACACACAATTCCATGTCATATAAGAAATAATATATTTCCAGCGGGTTTATTTTGCGCGAAATCAAAACCTGGTGCCTGCGACTTGAAACACATCGCGAGCCTGCGGCCCTTGGTATTAATGATTTTCAAAACCCGCCCTCCAGGTATTGATCTGCGACAATATAAACGCGCTGGAAATATTTTATTTGTTCTTTATGACCCTGTCATTTTGCAATGCACTGCATTAAATGGTGTGGTTGACAATATTTACAGATCGCCACGCGTTAATCTTTGATTGTGCAATGAATGGACACATTGTCGACGACCCTATCTGATGTTTACCTAAGTCCTTCAAACAAAAGGTTGTGTTTAATAATTTTCTTAAGTATTTTCTTGCCATACCCTTAATTAATTATTATCTTCTTGTTATGGCTTCTGCCAAGTTACTGTGTACTTATTTTGTGGCTATTTTGTGGCAATATTTTGTGGCAATGCACCAGTTGTCAACCATCTTGTTTTTTGGTGTCGCATACTTAATGTTCGGGACGCTTATTTCAGCAGAAGGGTTGGATGGCTGAGTTATATAGATGATACATTTCCCCTTCGACCTTTGTATCTTCTTTGATAGCTAGCGCGGTTTCACGTTTCTAATTATTTTCTACAGTACAGAAGCACAATTTCATATATTTCATATTTAGAATGATTCATATTTTATCGTCAGGTAAGAAAGGACAGTTTGTTCTGACGGACGGCAAAGATGCCGAGTCGATATCATGAGGAGTCTATAATACAACATACACCCAGAGAATTCTCAGGTATTCACAGGTGTGTTGTATTTGCTGTTATTAATGAAGAAAACATGTTTTATTTAAGATTGCAGGAATTAAGTAGTGTAAACTCACGATATGCAATATATCCGTTACTGTGCTATGCATATACATTACATGCTCCCTGGGTTTTTGACTGCTAGTCGAAAGAATTCTATAAAGTTTTTAGATGAAAAACACATATTGGAATATACTTTTAATATATACATTTATCGTATGTCACGACAGCTTCTCTATTTCGTTTCTCAGGTAGCTCCACTCGATATGTACAAGGAAGTAAACACGCAAACCAATCTGCCCGCGCAGATAGAACTCTACGCAACCGGAGGCTCACAGTATGACTTCCTGTTTCTTGCTAAGGGAGGTGGTTCTGCAAATAAGACAGTTCTGTATCAGCAGACAAAAGCCCTGCTTAATCCAGATAAATTACTCAAATTTGTAGACAAAAAAATTAAGGTAAAACATTTTCTGCACATTTTAAATATATTTTTAAAGTAAGTTATTATTTTTAGAAATGATTGAAATAATTAAAGACAATATTTGTTTTTCGAAAATATGTTATTATGCATAATAAAAATGCATGAAAATATCGTAAATATAATATATTTAAATTGAAAACCATTGTCAATACACAGTTTAATCAGTCTAATCAATCGAAAAAGTTATAAACCTGTTTTCTAGATCTCAAGAGGGCATTCGACTCTGTGTTGCACCCTGCTTTATATATAAAACTGATAGAAAAAGGCATAGCCGGCAAGTTTTTTAAGCTTTTACAATCCATGTAGAATTGGATCACCAAGTGATCTTACAGACTCCTTTATCTCTCAAGTAGGAGTAAGCCCCAATTTGTTCAGTTTGTTTATAAATGACATTGTTAATACTTTTAATGACCCTTGTGACCCAATACGTCTTGGGAACAAATTAGTTAGTTCTTTACTTTATACGGATGACTTGGTTCTACCGTCCAACTCGTCATTAGGACGGCAAAGAATGGGGCTTAGACCATGCCAAATCAAAAGTAATGGTTTTCAATAAAGCAGGACGATTTCCTGACCTCAGTTTCAGTATAGATAATACGCCATTAGAATCTGTACGCCAATTCAAATATCTAGACTTATTTACTGCAAATGGCAATTTCACACATGCTCTAACAGATTTGCACCATAGAGGGCAAAAAGCATACTTTAAACTGTGTTCACTGTTTAAAAATAAATCTGTTGGTGTCAATCAGTTTATACACATTTTTTGTCACACTGTCAAACCAATACTACTCTACAGTTCAGACATTATAGGAATGTTTAATATCACTAATAAGGTTAAACAACTTAGTGACAATATAACTTGCAATATCTATGATAGTTTGCCGATTGAGAAGATGAATACTTCCATGTGTAAATATGTTCTTGGCGTGTCAAGAAAGTCTACTAGTCTTGCAGTATACACTCAACACAATTGCTAATCAGTCACCTCAATAAATTGTAATTAAAAAAAGAATAAATTCAATTTCGTGAATGTATTGATTGCATAAGAAAGCGGAATTCATTACAAATCAACAAACACAATTTCATTTCAAACAAATAAAGAGTTGACATCTTCCGCAGGAATGAATAAGGCGACCCGGTAATTCAAAAGTCACAAAATCATGTTAATTGACGTCTGTTGTATGTTAATAACGTGTGTGCCCTCCATCGGCAGCAATCACGGCTCGACAACGACTCCTCATTGATACAATGTATCTGTGAAGATACTGCTGACGGATATTTCTCTAAACGCGGTTGACGTCACGCTCCAATTCCCATAGATTCAGCTGCTGAGGTTAGGCCCGTACCTTTCGTTTTAATAAGTCCCAGACATGCTCGATTGGGTTTAGGTCAGGACATTTATAAGCGGGAAAAGGGATGACTCGTATGTTATTGGCCTGTAACATTGCCAATGTTGCTCTGACGATATGGCACGGAGCGTTGTCTTGGACGAGTTGCATGCCACGGTTTGCAGCAATGTGTGGTATAAGAACAGGTTGAATGATGTCCGTCTGATATCGTCGTGCATTCATGTTGCCTTGTATGGACACGATCGGTGTTTTGGTGTGCATTGAAATGCCCGCCCATATCACAATGGATCCTCCCCCGAACTGGTCCGCCTCAAGAACACAATTGGCGATGTTTCTCTCACCACGTCGGCGATAAATGCGTTTGCGGCCGTCGGCACAACGCAATGTAATCCCTGTCTCGTCGACGAAAAGAACATTCGCCCAGCCGGCCTCGGTGAACTGTAAATGTCGCCTAGCCCAAGCTAAGCGAGCTTGGCGGTGTCTTCTCGTTAAGATAGGACCTTTCCGAGGTCGACAGCATCGAATTCCGACGTCACGTAACCGGTTTCGTACGGTTTGAGTTGATACATGACGTTCATGAGTCTCCCTCGTATGCTAGATGTCGATGTAGCTGGTAGAAAACGATCACGGAGATGTGATACGATCATATATCTGTCCTGCAGTTGTGTTGTCACCCTCTGTTTGAACCGTCGGGGTCGATCAGCCACACTTCCGGTTTGGTTGAATGTCGCCCAAAGAGCTTGGATGGTGGATAGCCGCCGATTGAAGGTTCTTGCCACCTGAAATAAAGTGAAAAACGGAAAAAGCCACCAAAATAATAGCTACAAATAAATTATATCGATATTCTTTTGAAATTTCAAAAAATAAAACTCACCTGTCGTAAAGGTGTCCCGGCCTGTAACATTCCGACAGCTCGGCCGCGTTCCTCTTGTGTTATTCTCGCCATGGTATCTGTTTTTCAAGTAGGTAAATCATCAGCAATGACAAAAGTGTACATGAACACGTGCATATTGGTGTCCATGCCCTGCACGTGCAAAATGTGCTATATTGGTCAACGCGCCTAACACGGTTAATTTGACCGCGAGCCGGCCAGAAAAAATCAATAATTAATTGCAGTACCTCTTCAAATATCGATATTTGAAATTTCGTGTGAATACATGCATTATTATAAAAATAGTAATACAATATATACTGACCGATTAGGAATTTTGTTGAGTGTATGGCGAGATGGGCAGATACCCACTTTATACTGATGTTGCATTACACATGCTGAAATACTGGTCTAGGTTATATGATGATACGTGTGGCGATCCATTGCTAAAAGAAGCGCTCAAAAGCAGTTTTAATAACAATCAACATTGCTGGTTTACATGCATCTACACCATTTTAAAAGATGTTAATATGCTCCACTTAATCAATGATCCCTCTAAATGCCACAACAGGGACATCGCTAAATGTCACAACAGCGACATCGCTAAATGTCACAACAGGGACATCGCTACTATAAAACATCGTTCAGAGCACAATATGTACGCAAATGGCATACTGGTGTAAACTCCTGTAAACTCCAGTGACAACTAGTGTAAACTCCAGTGACAACTGGTGTACACTCCGATGACCACTGGTGTAAACTCCTGTGACAATTGGTGTAAACTCCAGTGACAAACTACACACATTCAAAAAAATATTTTTCAACAAGAACCTTATTTAACACAGGTTCATAGTGATACAGAACGGCGTATGTTGGCTAGATTTCGCACTAGCTGTCACAAACTTCATATTGAAACTGGAAAGTACACTGTACCAAAAACACCAGTGGATAATGTATTCATTGCAACATGGGTTCTATTGAAGATGAACAACATGTATTGTTAGAATGCCCTAAATATAACAGCATTAGAAATATTTTGTTTAATTGCATTTCAAAGGAATGTTATAATTTTGTAATCCTAGATAATAGTAGCAAATTTACTTGGCTATTAAGTAACGAGAATACGAGAATATCACTATTTGCAGAACACTAGCCGAATTTATTTATAATGCATTTATAACTAGAAACATATGTGATTAAGCTAAACGCATTATTAAACTGATTTAAACAACTTTATCTAACCAACAAATGTATCATTATAATTAAGAAAACATAATAAATAAAATAGATTCATTTAATGCATGCGCTGTTTTAATTTGCCACTTGCCCCTATATGTGAAATGATACACGTTTTGGTTAGGGGAACATGTGTTCAGGGGCTAATCCTTACAACAGTATAATTACTAACAGTTATCACATGTTGTCTCCCCTTAACTATTTTATGCGACCGTACACTGTGTTTACTGTTTTATGTCTTATTTGTCTAATTGGTATGTTTCCACAGAGTGGTTTGACCTGATTAGCATATTTCTACAGCTTTCTTCAATAAAACCTCCATCAACAAAACAGACCAGGCTTCTAGTTGGTTCTAGTATAGAGAGTGTGGTAGAGTGTTTCGTCGCGATCTACTCGCACTATCCCCACCTGTCGGCCCGTTTTGTCCCGTCTGTGTCGTGTCGTGTCTCACCAACTGAGGTATAGTAAGTTCAAGGTCACTGGCTGGGGTTATGTCAAATGTACTTGTTTCTATATGTATTTCTTTAACTGATAACAACATTCAAGACCATTAAACGGTAACTAGATCTCAAAATTCAAAAGTACAGACTAGTTTTCGGGACACTCTTTTGTTAATAATAATAAGCACAATGATACGATGTTCCGCGTTCCGCGTTCCGCGTTCCCACCATTCTCGCTTGTAGATGATTGGTCAGTGGTCATGGATTAATGTACTGCTTTCTTTGTCCGGTCTGTAATTACCTTAGTAATTAGTACCCAGTGACTGATTTGACCGTAATATATAATCTTACATGGGTTGAAAATTACTGATTGGTTGATCTTTTATTTTCCTCCCAATTGGAGAGCATACATATATATAACAATATATATATATAGACAAGGTAATTACAAATACAGACTGATTTGAATATAGTTTGTATACATTTTTTTGCACGACGACACTGTATGTCGCAATGAAAACGGCCTTTACGTGAAATAGCTTGCGAAATTTTATACCTGCAGCCTAGAATGCATCGCGAAGAAGTGTTAAGGAAAACAGGTACATGTTACCACTGACCGTTCCAAGGCGGTATCCCTATTGTCAACCCTTTTGTGTTTGTGATGTCGTTTGTATTTATTATTACTTTTGCCTTCTTGTTTGTCTGTTTGCGTGTTTGCTTCTGTGTTTTGTGGTTGACTGTCCTCCTTGAATGCTACTTTCCCTGCCCGATCTTTTTATATTTCTTTAGTATTTATATACATTACCCTGTCAAGCAGCTACTTAGAATGTCGCGCTAGAAGGCGTTGTTGTTATGTAATGTATAAAGCACATGATCGCCTTTTTACAGACGCTTGGAACACAGGCATGTCCTCCATATCACCTGGCGCTTGTTGTCGGTGGCACATCGGCAGAGTTCAACTTAAAGACTTTAAAACTGGCCACGTGTCGGTATCTGGACACCCTACCGACATCAGGTTTGCTTTGTGTTACTTCGTTGTCTTCCCGACTATGCATGTCTGTGTTTCATATTCAAACACACCGTTTTTCATATTCAAACACATGGCTTTTTATCTGTGGAATCCATGTCATACTGCACGCAGGAACCGATATGTGTTACTCAGTAGTCCCAGACAGTATTAATAAATATCCCACTTTTAGTTAAGTTGATGCTTGTGAATATATTTGTCTTTAACAGCAGTTCTATAACGATTATGGCAGACGTCTTTATTCTGCAACCTGTCGCACATTTATCGTCCGATAAACTTAAAGTGGTGACGACATTGGATAATAGCGAGGTTGTGTAGGATTTTATCTAACCTGTAGGCATTATTGCCTACTGACCGTTCCGAGTCGGTAATCCTGTATAATAATGTTAACTTATTGTCCATATTGGGCATAATAACACAATTGTTCAGCACTTGCTGTTGATAATTTTCAGGAGGTTTATTGGCGTCTTGCTACTTAAAACATCAACATGAATGGTTATCATTGTACCTCTGAGTCAATGCTTGACCGATTACTTTGACACTTTTGGAATGTGTATCTGACATGTGATTACATGGTGCTTACATAAAAGCTTCTTCAATTGTTGCCCCGTGTGGTTCTCGGGGCCCCGTTTGGTTACGGGGCAAAGAATAGCGCCTCTGCAGATCCTGTTGGAGGGGAAGGCAGAGGGGTAGAACTCCCCCACCCCCGAATTCATGTTCATTTTCCAGTTTGTCTTTTTTTTTCAAAATAAACTTGCCAATACGATTTACTTAAATATGTTTTAAAGATATCCCCGTCCTCAACTGCTGGGAAAAGTAGTAATCATGGGGCATTTAAGGAAATATAATTTTGATATTTGTTGACACCGTTCAACATATTTATTCGGCACCTCAGACATGTATACTACGTTCAGTTTCAAAACTTTCATTTAAATGAATGCGTATTTACTCTCACAAACAAGCCACTAAAGTAATTTTTACCTGAAAAATACAGCCGTTAAATATCCAAAAGTGCCTTTTATTACAAGAAAGAGTTAAGGATGATATACATAAAGTATATAAACTTATATAAACAAACCCGACTACAAATCAGTAGTGTTATTATTTACTGGTCCTTTGGAATCATCAAGCCCATTCTGGGTTGCTTTGAAGTAGAATATCGCTTAAGCCGGTGCTTAGAGGCGTGAGAGGTGTTGCATCTTATAATAACCTCTCATGAACAGCCCCAATAAAACCGAGTCTGCTAATTTTCTCTCTTGTTTGTGCTTTTTGCTTCCAAGGGATCACCTTTTCAGTATTTATTGACATTCACACTAACGTTTGTTTAATGGTGTGTGGCTGCCGTAAAAAGTCGCCCCGACTATAAATCAGTAGTATTATTAATTACTGGTCCTTTGGGATCATCAGGCCCATTCTTGGTTGCTATCGCGGTGCTAGGCGACGTGAGAGGTGTTGCATCTTATAGTTACCTCTCATCAACTGACTCAATAAAACCGAGTCTGCTAATTTTTTTCTCTTGTTTGTGTTTGTTGCTTCCAAGGGATCACCGTTTCAGTATTTATTTCGACTATACTAGGCATGACAACCGCAGTGATGCCTTTAAACACGTGTCAGCAGATGCTTATCAAGTTAATTGTAATAATCAATTTGCCGTTTCTCTTATCTCCTGATTAACTAGTCTCCATTATCCAAGCAAAATGTGACGGTTCATTCGCAATACAATTATTGCAGATCTCAGGATTTGACATAGACGTGTTACTGATGTAGATGACAGTAAATCCAGCATTCAATCATGCTAAATGTTGGCATTTCCTATAATTAAATTAAAAGACGTAATCCAGTCCGATACAATCCTTGACAAATGCAATCTCTATTATGTAATCAATAATGGAAAGCGTTTATTGTGCAAAACAACTGTTTTATCATAGTATCGTCTGACTTAAAATTGATTGGCTGCCATTAGTGCACCGTAATTTACTAATTAGAAATCTGTGTCAATTTGCGGAAGAAATATGTTCCAAAACTTCGACTTGATAAACAAAAAAAAGTGCATGGTGTTTTTGGCCATATGCCAGTTTTGCGAACCGTGTAGTCGCACTTTTTCTAGTCACCATACACTGCTTGTTAATTATTAAAATTGAGGATAATCCAAGGTTTTTAATCGGAGACGGAATGTAAGTGAAATTTGTTTATTCGGGCGATTTACGGTTCAAATTTCAGACGTTAAACAATGGGCAACCGCTTTAAATTCTAGTTGCATTATAATATCCTTTTATTCATCAGCGTACATACACGTTTTATTCGCTGTCAGTTGTGTACCTTAATTTATATATATTTTAAAATGAATGTAGGAAATGAACATGGTAGAGCTTTCAGAGACATCACAATGGAGGCGGACATATTTAAACTGTCACAGCGGACAGGGATTGGTGCACAGTTTGGCGGGAAATATTTCTGCCATGACGTCAGAGTTATTCGTCTGCCTCGTCACGGCGCATCGTTCCCCGTTAGTCTGGGCGTGTCCTGCTCAGCCGACAGACAGGTAAATTAACAAAATTGTAAATAAAGAAATCCCCGGCATGAACTATTCTCTAACCAACAAGGCAGCATTAATAGGCTATATTATATATTCTGTGATGAATTATAGAAATTTCCCAGTTTGAGAATATCTATAACATATCCCTTCTTCTACTGTGCTATCTTGCCTAGTGTGCAAGATAGCACAGTAGCCAAATGTTATGAACTAAACGAAAGACGTCACGATATTACGTCACGAATTAACGTCATGATTTTACTCCACTGTGTCACCAAAGGAGTGACAGAAGAAGGAATAGATGTCAAAAGACGATTGGAAAGAAATTCATCACAGAATATATATTATATAGTTTAATTAACATTTTTGTCGTGATAAGGAAACTTACGACAAAAATGTTAATTAAACTCTATATAACACTCTAGCACCTTCATTTATTTATCAGTGAAAGTCTAAAAAAGTTCGAAAAGCAGCCGAATCAGACCAGTAACACCAGGTTTATGGCCCTTGATCATCTTAAATATGCAATATGCTGTATTGGGAACCTGGGGCCGTGAGTTTAGATCCCACTGTGTTTTTGTTTTGTTTTTCCCCTTTTATTTATTATGCGTATTGGTTGTTAAAGAAAAATACCCCAAAAATACCAATAACAAATTCCTATATTCACTAAGTTGTTAAATAAACATATTTTAAATCTCTTTTTTTATTTTTAATTATTTTTTTAATATTTTATTATTATTATTTTGAAACTTCTTTCATTTTCTCAGTTAATTCTTCTTCTTCTTTTTCTGCTTCTTTTTCTTCTTTTTTAAAAAAAGAAAATTGTGAGTTATTTTTAGGTTATCTGAACCAGGGTTTTTGTATATGTAAGACTCAAAGGTGAGTTATTTGGATCGCTCTTCGTCCGTTGTTTTTCCGTCGTCCGTCCGTCCGGCGTTAACGTTAGCTGTCCACCTTGAATGCTACTTTCCCTGTCCGATCTTTTTATATTTCTTCAAACTATTTCTCCTCAGAAACTGCTGGGCCAATTTCAGACAACATTTCACATGAATGATACTTAGGTCAGTGCCTTTCAAAATTATACAAATTAGGTCAATACGACATCCAGGATGGCCGCCATTACCTTATATGGTTAAAACATTAAACAATCTTCTCAAGAACCACTGAACAGATTTCGACATTCATTATCTTTATTAATGATTGCCAACTCATAGACTGAACAAGTTATACAAATGAAGTTCCCGGGGTCAAAACTGGGTGCGCCCAGAGGTCAAAAGTTTGTGTATTGATATGTTTTCTCTTGTTACTCTGGCTTCGACCAAGTCATTGAGTATTTGCTTTGTGGCTTTGTAGTCTTCTGTTTTTGTATATTCATAAATAATGAATATATTTGTGTTATACTTATATTGCCTATTAATGCTGCCTAATTTGTTAGAGGGAATAGCCTGGCGAGGATTTATTTACTCGCACTGTCTGTTTTTATTGGGATAATAGGGTAAGAGTGAGGCTTGGTGCACCCTAGAACCAGGTTTAAAACTCCAGCGGCCATTTTTGCCTCTGACCGTTCCAAGGCGGTACCGCTATTGGCAACCATTTATGTTTGGGATGTCATATACCATGTCTTTTGTTTATCCGTTATGTTGTTATTTGTTTCTAGGGCATGTTTCTTGTATCGTCCTTGAATGCGACATTTCCTGTTCGACATTTATATCTATTTTGGTTGACTGTGGTTTTTCAATATGCTACATTTCTTGTTAGATGATTCAACTTGTCCCACAGTTATCGACAACGTATTTTAAACTCTGCCATTAACTATTTTTTCATCGGAAATCTACGTGTTTTGTACACTCGTCATGATGCAAATTGCCATGATTTACGTGGCGTGTTTAAATTCTTCATATTGCATTTATATTCGTTTGACGCAATAACACTTGAAAACACCGCAGTTGTGACTTTAAGGCGCTCGAGATGATGATATTTTGCTAGACTAAAAATTACATTAGTTTGAAGTGATCTTTATTTCACATTATTGCAGCACAATATCCTGTAGAGAATATAAATATAACCTTCTATTTTAGTAGTTTGTTGGGATTGACTGACACGCAACAATACTTGTTGTCAATAAGTGTCCTTGGTTTTAGAGAATTAATTTTGCCAATACCTGGGCTATGTAGTAAGCACATTGAGAGTGATGGCAAAATAAAAGTGTTTGTTTCTGAAGCTGAGTTCAATGCTATTTACGAAACAACATATTTTCAGATCAATACCTTTTGAGCGGGAATTGAAGATCTGTGTTGAATCTCAAACAATATAAACCCGCTAGATTATTTTCACTTCTTAGCGTTTGTTGGGTTTGTTATGTGCACTTCTGCACTTCTACTGAATGAAAAGCATTCAAATTGATTAATATGAATATACAAACTTGCATATAGGATATCAACACGGATTGATCACATAGATTGAAGAACACCATACCACTGCAAAGATACACACTAATCGTAACTGAAGCAGCAATGTCTTGCACTTTATATTGCACTTTATATTGTGAAAGAAAAGAGAAACGCGACACGGGAATTTCCGCTATATATTGTATGTACAATATGCTGCTGTTAATCGAATGGTACATGGCTACGTAAGATCATTCCTTTCGGAAAAAAGACTAAAACAACACGTAACACAGCAAATAGTATTCCTGCAAAATTTCATTATTGACAGAGTACGCGTTTGGCTCAAGCATGTGAGCAAACTTAGGATGCACAATTTTACAAACTCTTTAAGTTAAATACAGTAATGAACTGGTTCAATTTTTCAAAGAGGGATTTCAACATTTATGAATTTCTTGTTACAACGTGTACAGTGATTAAAACGTCTACAACATCACAGTATTTTTTACAAAACATCTCGGGATTTCCTTGGAGTTTATATTGAATTAAGTGTGCAGTATATACAATATATAGCGGAAATTCCCGTGTCGCGTTTCTTTTTCCTTTCAGTATATTTAAAAATAAATCAATAGTTTTCGTCGCAAAACTATTAAGCCGCATTGCAAATAGAAATGCAACTTGACTTGTCTTTTGGGATCCCCGCGCCCAGTCAGTGAATACCGCCAAACAAATACTGATAAAGGGGATCCTTTGGAAGCAACAAACACAACCAAGAGAATACAATAGCAGATTCGGTTTTACTGAGTCAGTTCATGAGACGTAATGTAAGAAGAAACAACACTCAAGCCGTAAGCATGTGCTAAGTGGTGTGATGGGTTTTGCACCTTATAGTACCTCTCATGGGGAGCCACGATAAAAGGACTGTGCTGTCCTCTTCTCTCTCGTTTGTATGTGTTGCTTCAAGATACGGGTTCCTTTTCTCTGTATGTCTGCATTTTATTGTTTACTTAATCTATTACACATACTAATGTACATCACCATGTGTAGCACATGTTTATCGAAGCATGCCCATTGGGTCCGAGATCATTACATTGTATTGGCATATAGCAAACGCATTTCTAAGCACTGTTCAATTGGTCTGTGGTGTTAAATTAAACTAACATGCATTTCTTACAACTGTCCATTTGGTCCGATGTGTGTTAATATAAACAGACAGGTAGCAAATACATTTCTAAGCACTGTCCAGTGGGTATGAGGTGTTTAAATTAGACTGGCATGTAGTAAATGCATTGCTAAGTACTGTCCAATTAGTCCGAGGTGTTTAAATTAAACTGACATGTCGCACATAAATTTCAAAGCACTACCCAATGGGTAGGAGTTGTTTAAGTAGAATATGCCTTTCAAGGCACTGTCCAATGGCTCCTAGGTGTTTAAATAAAACTGGCACATAGTACATGCATTTGTAAGCACTGTCCAACTGGGTCCATGGTGTTTAATTAACCGACGTCTTTTAAAGCACTGGTCAGTGTGTCGGAAGTGTTTAAATTAAAACGACATGCTCTTCAGAATATTACACAATTTATGCTGGAAACAAGAGAAAACGGGTTTAAAAATGTTGTTTTATATGACCAAAGGTATTTAATTTAACAAAACAACGTACCGCAATTGTTTACTGTAATTCTTCTTGTTTGGTTATTAAAGCTACAGAGTCCCTATATCAATCGATTTCTTCTTTGTAGGCGTGTCTTTATTTGTAACTTCATGTTCACCAGCTCATGTCGAAATCGGGTATTTAAGCGAGCAAATATAGCGTAGGAAATCATTTACTGTATTTTCATCGACCAGAGCACATCGTACCTGTACACTGGTAACAGTAATTTTTACAGAAAAAAAAGTTAGCTTCTTTCGGGGCTCGAACACACGACCTTCTGATTTCAAGTCCGGTGCTCTATCCACGGAACTATAACGCTACTTGAGAAAATAGTATACTAACTACTATTTATTATGAGGCAAAATAACTTAACATATTTGAACGCAACTAAAGATGGATCACTAAATATGAAGTCCATATTGTCGCAAGTGTAAATTAACATTGCCTGGTGTAATATTGTATTTTATTAATATGAAACTAATACTTCGCCTCAAATCAACCAAATCTCGACTTGTTATTTAGCGCTTGATGAGTTTGTATGCGCGCGCTTGTTATTACGTTAATGCCTATTTAGTGTTAAAACTGCTACAGCATACCAATACATAGCAGTGGTCTAGTGGTTCAGCGTACGACTTTCAAAACTTACAAGTGCAAGGCTGTGGTTCAAATCCCGTTCCGGGCAATTGTTTTTTTAATCACATATATTTTGGAGCCGTATATTTATCGATGTTACCAATACGGAGGCTAAATAAAAATGTGAAATTTACGCATCGATTTCTCATTATATACCGACTTTTGGGGTGTTCGTCGATTTGAAACTACTTCACACGTGACTCATTCATATTCATGAGTTATTACCAGTTAAAATAGGGCGTGTACAGCTTTAAGGAAACGTTTATATTCTTAATCTATATTGCGACAGTCGAATAATAAAGGAAAGCATGTTTGTTTACAGTAAATACTTGTTTATAAGGTAACTAATGGTTATGACATGCATGTTTGTAGACGACAACATACATATATTCAAATTGTATATAATTTGTAAATGCAGTGGTATATACAGAACGATTAACACATACAAGAACGCTATAAACAAAACTTAATGCAACTTAATTGTGTAAATTATTTGTACTTGTATATATTCCATATGACCACTGGCCATGAACAAACATACATAACACCAAATTCTGTATTTCTTATTTTGAACCAACTGCATCATATATTAGACATATATATCCTCCATTTCGTAGTATATGACGTTAAACAACTCATTATTGGCGGTTTGATTTCACCTTTATAACTCGGGGCGCTTGATTTTTCACCCGAACGCATAATTAGTGGTGTGCAATTTGCACTATTTCCCAGACTCAAATTAAACTGAGTCAACTCAGTCCTTCGCTCGCTGGAATTTAAACTGGTAGGGCTTTGCCGTCGATGGAATATGAAAAACATTATCGGGTTTGCGATGCAATTCCAGAAATAGAAAGTCATAAATATCATCATCCAGATGTCTGTGTAAGCCGTAAACACGCTCAAGAAGATAAAGATAAAATATATCGACCAGCTGATGATGAAACCTGAAATAAAAATAGGCAGATTGTTATTTGTTTTATATTTTTTAAAACTAAAAGATGACACTATGTAAAAAATATAACAAATAACATTATCAAAATAAAACAAAAACTCTTCTATTGCTCGTCACCAAACATAAACAGTCATATATTACATACATGTGTCTGACCCCATCCTGAATACTGATACTTTCATGTAAATTTTGATGTCAGAAATATCTCATTTTCTATGTCGTCAATGGTTTTATTGTGTGTGTTACATGTTTCAGCCAAAAGTTTTGTTATAATTTTATATGAACATATTTATAATATTTACATCAATAATCATGATTATATATTTTTGGATTTGGAGTTACAAAAGTATTCTACAGACAAATTCCTTTTGGATTGTGCTTTTCCAATGTAAAGACCCTCTTTTAGGGACAGCGAGTTTTTAGTACAAGTACAAACAACAACTGAATATATTACTTTCAACTGCAATACAATAATTTCGGACCTTATATAGAGGGACTTCGATCACTAACTATAGTTTAACTATGGTCGTTGATCTGCGCATTTCTAGTAAAGGAGTAATGCGAACTTACTCTAGTTAAACTTTAGTTTTACGCGGCATAGTGTAAAACCTGGAATGTGTTTACTTTATCATATAAATATATGTCAATCCAAAATTAACAACTAAAACTAGAATAAATACAGGCACATGAACAAATGTGTGATATATAGAGTCTAGTCTCAGCGAGTTGGTTACCAATTGAATACAGGCACACGAACAAATATGTTATAGTCTATATAGAGTCTAGACTCAGCGAGTTGATAACCAACTGACTTTCATACAACACCGAGATGGGCTAAGCCCATCGAGGTTTTTAAATAAGGCCATACCGAGTTTTTTCTATCTTTAGCGGGTCATCCTACATAACACATCTAATGAAAACAAACATTTCTCCTCTGGTTGAAAGTGTCATCCTGCATAACAAATAAAAAATATACTGTAAATAAACATTTCTCCTCTGGCTGATGCAGTCATACTTCAAAACAAATATACTGAGAAAAACAACGTTGCTTTCTCGAAACCTACCTACCAGGCAAGAACAAAGAAACGAACAGTCGAAAGGAAAAAAACTACGATGGCCCATTTGGCTCACGTTTATTTCACTTCCATTTCTTGACTTCCGCATTCCGCATTCCCAATCCGCATTCCTAATTCCGTATTCCGCATTCCGAATTCCGCATTTAGAAGTAGGTAGTAAGATAATAATAATAATATAGTTTATAGGCATAAATGACCAATCAAAATGATAAGAAAAAGAGCTATTGTTTATTGTTTGCTAGAGTTAGACCATAATAATAATAATAATAATAATAATAATAATAATATATGCGTGAATGTGTATGTATGTGTGTTGTGAAATCACAGTGTTACTGCTAAAGATGCAATTACTTCTCACATTTTATATTTAATAATCATGTAAAAAATGTATGAATATTGCCAGTGACCACGATCGTTGTATTTTTATATAAACCACATATTTTAAATTAAATTCCCTATAAGCTGAGTATCCGTGCATCCTTTGTATAAATACACCATAAACGTATATACTATTATACCCTATAAATATACACAAACTCCTACTCTTATACCCTATAAATATACACAAACTCCTACTCGAGTATCTGTTAATTGAATTGGGTTTTACGGCGCACCAACACATGAAAGGTTATATGGCGCCTAACAGGGATGAACATGCCAGGCTCATCCTCCATTTACATCCAGATAAAATATGGAGAATGAGCCTCGAACCTTCTAATCTGCTGAACTGCAGAGTTTCTGCAAATTCTATAGTAAACACTCCATTTACGATGAGCCACGTTTCCACGTTTGCATACGCGGTGTAATGATGAAGACATTGAATGAGCATGATATAAATGACAAAATGAACATGAAGGAGTTTCCTACCCCTCTGCCTCTTGCGGGATTTGCAGTGGTTGTATTCTACCCCGGCAACCACATGTGCACGGGGAGAGTATCGGTTAATCCTTTGTATACACTCAACAAAATTCCTAATCGGTCAGTATATATTGTATTACTATTTTTATAATAATGCATGTATTCATACGAAATTTCAAATATCGATATTTGAAGAGGTACTGCAATTAATTATTGATTTTTTTCTGGCCGGCTCGCGGTCCAATTAACCGTGTTAGGCGCGTTGACCAATATAGCACATTTTGCACGTGCAGGGCATGGACACCAATATGCACGTGTTCATGTACACTTTTGTCATTGCTGATGATTTTCCTACTTGAAAAACAGATACCATGGCGAGAATAACACAAGAGGAACGCGGCCGAGCTGTCGGAATGTTACAGGCCGGGACACCTTTACGACAGGTGAGTTTTATTTTTTGAAATTTCAAAAGAATATCGATATAATTTATTTGTAGCTATTATTTTGGTGGCTTTTTCCGTTTTTTACTTTATTTCAGGTGGCAAGAACTTTCAATCGGCGGCTATCCACCATCCAAGCTCTTTGGGCGACATTCAACCAAACCGGAAGTGTGGCTGATCGACCCCGACAGTTCAAACAGAGGGTGACAACACAACTGCAGGACAGATATATGATCGTATCACATCTCCGTGATCGTTTTCTACCAGCTACATCGACATCTAGCATACGAGGGAGACTCATGGACGTCATGTATCAACTCAAACCGTACGAAACCGGTTACGTGACGTCGGAATTCGATGCTGTCGACCTCGGAAAGGTCCTATCTTAACGAGAAGACACCGCCAAGCTCGCTTAGCTTGGGCTAGGCGACATTTACGGTTCACCGAGGCCGACTGGGCGAATGTTCTTTTCGTCGACGAGACAGGGATTACATTGCGTTGTGCCGACGGCCGCAAACGCATTTATCGCCGACGTGGTGAGAGAAACATCGCCAATTGTGTTTAATTTTAAACAGCTAACCCTCTTTAACCCCTCTTTACTTATTCCAAGACCTCGATGCTAGTTTCGTAAATTGCAATCACTAATCCAAGAATTGCTTATTAAATTGTTTTAGTATCTGCTTATAAAGCTGGTAATAATATAATTATTGTTTGGTGACTACCTTCAGTCGGTATCACTAATTCGTATACTCCAGTTCAATCTACTGAGGATGATGCTGTTTTCACTCATATAACTAAGCGCGTTCAAAATAAGAACTGGGATTCCAAAATTACACAAACATCTTATAAAGCCCATTTTATTTCTGATTTTAGTGCCTTTAAACATCTTCAAACCTTGAAATCATTGTCTTACTGTCGTTAAAGATCACGTCAAATAATATGGTGCAAAAGCTAATGCCAACTCTGGGATTAATTGATTTTGATCAACTAAAACTTCCGGAGACGTTTTTGATAAAATGTATAATAAGCGCCAACTTTACCACACAACCTTACCAAAAACAAGCTCATTCAAACCGAGACTGCAATATTGCGTATTTATCATGTTCGGCCGCTTTTAAATGTCCACCCTCATACTCTTTTATATCATAACTATTGCTAGAGATAAAACTATATTTTTGGCCTCCAACAATTTTTTTTTACTGACGTTATTGTGAACAATTATACTAAGAGGACTTGCCAAGAAGTTTGCGAAGCACTTATTTTCCAGTTAGATAATCCTTTCATCAGACATGGAACTTTTGTCCGTATAGATATTGAATGTAAATCTATGGGTCGAACTGTGAAAGTCTTATCGCAGATTTGTTTTTGCTATGAAAGAGATTTCGTGTAGAGTCTTTCACTAAAAACTCAGGCAAATACCACAGAAGCCTTTAATAATCGTTCTCTGTATATGTATGATTTATTTAACATTGACTACCCTTCCTTTTCGCTTTGGTTAATACTCTATATCCTAAAATAAAACGAAGCTAAAATGTCTGATACGTTCGCATAATTTCAATATGTACATCACTCTTTTGAAAATGGAGAAATAATAAGCAACAACTATGAAAGGAGAGATGATTTCAATTTTGAAATTGTTATTTTTTTCCCACTTAGACGGGATGTTCCCCAAACAAATTCTTATGGGGTTAATGGTTCTCAAACGATTCGTTTTCTAGACGTTGTAACGGAGTGGAGGACTTTAATATTCGAAAATGTGTATACATGCAACTGAAAAGCTACTCCATCAGTGGTCAGTTACCATACATTTCCAAATAACCTTCGCACACTTTTATCATCGTAATCGTGATGTACTTGCAAATAATATGTTATTTTAGAACTCTTCTGCGACAAGGACTATCACAACCTGACTTCTGTGGTGACGAGATTTACAAACTTCGAGAGATCATTCTCATGATTACTTTCATACAATATTAATGAAACTTGTTAAACAGTTTATCATGAGAGGTTATGACCCTATCAGTTTGCCGCGCACTTTATATTTATTGGAAAATCCATTTATAGTCATAGCTAATATTGTCGTCAGGTATGGAAAGACCATTTATAGACAAATTGTTGGTATCCCTATGCGTACGAACTGTGCACCAATTGTCGCAGATTTGTTTTTATATTGCTATGAAAGAGTTTTCATGTTGAGCCTTTCACTAGATAGGAAGATGTTATTGAGGCCTTTAATGACACCTATCGGTATCTGGATGACATATTAAGCATTGACAATCCTTTCTTTTCTACTATGGTTAATAATATGCCCTAAAAAACTTCAACTTAACAAAGCTAATATTTCTGATATTAACGCTTCTTTTCTTGATTTACATATCTCCATTGAAAATGGTGAAATAATTAGAAAAATATATGACAATAGAGATGATTTTAATTTTGATATTATTAATTATCCCCATTTAGATTGGGATGTTCCCGAGCAACTTCATATGGGGTCTATGTGTCTCAACTTACTCGTTTTTCCAGAGCTTGTACTCGAGTTGAGGACTTTAATATTCGTAATCTTTGTATAACTAAAAAGCTACTCCATCAGGGTTACCGTTACCATAAACTTCGTAAAACCTTTGCACAATTTTATTATAGTAACCCTGATCTTCTTTCACAATATAAAAGTAATTTAAGAACTCTTCTGAGACAAGGACTATCACAACCTGACTTCTATGGTGACGTGATTTACAAACTTCGTAAGATCCTACTTGTTAAAAGGTTTATCAAAAGAGGTTTTGACCTTATCATTTTGCAACGCACTGCATGTTTGGTGGTGGACTCATTTACAGTTCGTCACTATGTTTTCCTCTTTGACTGTGCGATGACCGGACAGGATGTGGACACTATGATGACGTCTACCTAAAGCCCAAAAGGACGGTGACGTTTGATGTTTGTCTGCAGTCTTATCGTGCCCTCAATGGTTTATTCTCCTGTTGCGCTGGCTTCTGCCAAGTGATTGAGTACCTTCTTTGTGGCTTTCTATGCCATTTTTTTTTGTATTTATATATACTCGAGCATCTTTGTGTTTTACTTATATTGCCTATTAATGATGCCTTGTTGGTTAGAGAATAGTTCAAGGCGGGGATTTCTTTATTTACACTGTCCCGTTTTATTGGGTTGACAGTAGGGTATGTGTGAAGTTTGGTGAATCCTAGAACCTGGTTTAAACCCCCAGCGGCATTTTTTGCCACTGACAGTTCCAAGGTGGTAGCCCTATTGTCAACCCTTTTATTTTTGTGATGTCTTATTTGGCCTCTTATTCATCTTTAAATTTGTTCTGTGTTTCTGTGTGTGTTTGTTGTTGACTGTCGTCCTTGAACGCTGCTTTCCCTTTTCGATTTTTATATCTATATTTCCTCTTTGATTGTACGATGACTGGACTGATTTTGGACGTCTTGTCGTGCCCTCTATGGTTTATTCTCTTCTTGTTTTGGCTTCTGCGGAATCATTAAGTACCTTCTTTGTGGCTTTCTAGGCTATAGTTTTTTGTATTTATATATACACGAGCATCTTTGTGTTTTACTTATATGCCTATTAATGCTGCCTTGTTGGTTAGAGAATAGCTCATGGCGGGGATTTCTTTATTTACAAGGTCCCGTTTTATTGGGATGACAGTAGAGTATGTGTGAGGTCTGGTGCACCCTTGAACCTGGTTTAAACCCCCAGCGGCATTTTTTGCCACTGACCGGTCCAAGGCGGTAGCCCTATTTTCAACCATTTTTTGTGTTTTTGACGTCATATGCCTTTATTCCTTATTAACATTGCCATTCATGTTTGTCGTTTTGCGTGTTTTGGGGTTTACTGTGTTCTGTGAAAGCTTTATTTGCTGTTCGAATATTATACTTATTTTCAGTACACCCTATAACCTGGTTTAAACCCTAGCAGCATTTTTACCACTGACCGTAC
The DNA here is from genome assembly GCA_037043455.1 of Cyrtodaria siliqua. Classification (NCBI taxonomy): domain Eukaryota; kingdom Metazoa; phylum Mollusca; class Bivalvia; order Adapedonta; family Hiatellidae; genus Cyrtodaria; species Cyrtodaria siliqua. Next base: position 23,085 of record JAWPHD010002920.1, on the reverse strand, counting down.
CAAGCCGATAACAATATGTTTAACCCTTTTATATTTGTGGAGTCGCATATGTTGATTCTGATATCATTGTTGTTTGTTTTGTATGCGTGTTTTTGGTTGACTGTTTCCTGTAAAAGTTACGTCCCTATTCGACTTTTATATCTACTTTTAAACCTATAACTTATAGAAGTTTTTGGTTAAAAATTCTAAAACATTTATTTTCCTTATTGTTGATTTGTCAGGAATTTGCAATAAAAGAAAAGCCCTATCAAAACAATGTCGGATTGATAAATGTTTCTCAACCGATCTCAAAAAGAAAGGTATTTGAATGTTCTACTAAAGATGTATTTTTCTCTGATATATGACTGATGTTGTTACTAGTTAAATTGTGTCTGTCTGTCCAGAACAACTTTAGCAGAAATAAAGGCCTCAAACAATAGTTGACTTACTTAAAATGATCCCAATCATTAGCTTTATGCTTTTGGCCTTCGTTCGTGGAACTCCTCGATTGAAAACTTGACCAAGACTTAAATTCGTCTTTCCTTGTAGACCTGAATAAAACAAGTAATTAAAATGTTCATAGTTCATAAGCAATGTTCATAGTTTGTTTTATTTCTGATATAATGTGCAAATTGTTTTTTCTGTTCGTCTACGTATTTGTACATGCTCATCATCATTAAATAACGTCATATGACAAGCGCCATACTGTAATACATGCTCATCATCATTATATAACGTTATATGAAAAGCTCCATAACTCTGTAATACATGCTCATCATCATTATATAACGTTATATGAAAAGCTCCATAACTCTGTAATACATGCTCATCACCATTAAATAACGTCATATGACAAGCGCCATAACTCTGTAATACATGCTTATCATCATCAAATAACGTCATATGACAAGCACCATAACTCTGTAATACATGCTCATCACCATTAAATAACGTCATTTGACAAGCGCCATAACTATGTAATACATGCTCATCATCATTAAAAAACGTCACATGACAAGCGCCATAACTATCTAATACATGCTCATCATCATTAAATAACGTCATATGACAAGGCCATAACTCTGTAATACATGCTCATCACCATTAAATAAACGTCATATGACAAGCGCCATACCTCTGTAATACATTAGCATCACCATTAAATAACGTTATATGACAAGCGCCATAACTCTGTAATACATTAGCATCATCATTAAATAACGTCATATGACAAGCGCCATAACTCTGTAATACATTAGCATCATCATTAAATAACGTCTTATGACAAGCGCCTAACTCTGTAATACACCTTTTCTGAATTGTCCACGTTATAACCTTGATAGTCAAAATATTGAATATACAGTGATATTCCAAAAAGCAATTGAGCAAACGTTTTTAAACTTGTCATACATATTCATCATTATTACACAAGTATATGGGACAAGCAACATAACTCTTTTAGATAAACATTTTGAATGTACAGTCATATTCCATAACCAAACAGACAGAACACTATGACACTTGGCACACATGTTCATCATCATTAAACAACCAAATGTTACTTTGTTTTGAATTTATCAGGATTGTTCCCATGTTCTTATTCGATTTATGTTAATATTATGAATATACAGTCATATTCCTAAACAAATGACAGGACAACCACGTGTATCTGGAGTTCGCACTGTTGGTGCTTCTTGTTTATTAATATCCTTATCAACACGGTCAATTTGTCACTCCTTACATATTTAACGCGAACGCTCTACTGGCAAAAATTGTATTTATAACAATATTGAAGCGTTTTATGTCAATAATATATGAAATAGTCATGCATCTTTTGTGATAATCAGAGCCTTTCCTGACCTTTTTTATTTTAATTATATTTCATAGCTGGCCTTTATTACAGGGAGTCCTATACGGAACACAATCAGAAATATCAATATAGTTAATGAAGGCTTTGAAAAACTCATAGAACACTTGGATTACATTGATTTTGTTTGTTAACATAATCAGGGAAGAATTTCTTATTTTTTGTCTGTTTCAGTTGATTTTAACACGTATTTTCATTAAATTACTTTGCATTCTGGTATACGTAACAGAAAATGACCATGGATCTGACAATATGTATTGTAAAACAATATTGTTATTAAAACAAAAATTTCTATCAATGATATTCTGAAACAGGTGACGAGTTATGGTGTACACACGCGTACACTTGTCTTGTAAACACTTGTCTTGTAAATTGTGAAGAACTATAACTGCTTAATAATCGTGTTGATTTGGCAAATATTTTAACTTTTTCGAGCAAACGGGCAAAGACTGACGGACGACAGACAACGCGTCATTGCACAAGCCTGCATGTCTTTTGGACTGCAGAGTTAGGAAATAATAAACTCTACATTTTATTCATTAAGTAATACAGTTCATATGATGTAATATACAATTATACATGATTTAAATGAGCTCCCATTTCATGTAAGATTAACTTTAGATTTTACATTAATTGTAAGGAAAGCTCTCTGAACTTATTGTATTCACTCTCCATGTCTTCCTGGATAGAACAAGTACTATGCAAAAGTATATAAAGTGCCTTAATCAGGGACACAACACATATGGTCATGGCGGGGTTCGAACCAACGACCACTCCATCCTCGATCCGAGGCCATACCACTATACCTCTGCGCTCTAATCATGTTACAACCAGTTTCAAAAATCTAAATACCAAGTGGTTTCTAAATACCAAGTTTTTAATGTTCATAAACGTATGCTTTTTCTGACAAAACTGATTGATATATACTAAGAATTTGCATGTCTTAATTTATTAAAGTACATGCACCAGGTCCATATCCATCAATATAATATACTACGGTGACAAAACATATTAATATAGTTCATAAGAGATAGGGTAGACGTCCTGTTATTATGTAACTTACTGTTTTGTGGTGAAAGAGCTCGACGATATATAGCTACGATCAGTACTATAAAGCTGACGATAATTACGACTAACGGTATGACCACGACGATGAGACATAGGGTCAGAATGTACACACGAAACTGTAAAGAATACAAGAATTATAATCCACGTAATACAATTGTGTTACAAGGACATGCGGCAAATTCGGTTTAAAGTTTGACACTCTCGTCAATCATTCAACGTAATTTGCATATTTGCAAATCATATATAATAATCATTTGAACAGTTTAAAGGCAATTGCTATTACAAATTACGAATTGCTGATTATAATGCAACAACATTTAAATATATGCAAGCAGGTTTAAAGTCAGAAGAATACTGGATTAATAAATCGAGGCATCATTTAAATGTTTGATACCTTGACATGACCATGTGCCCCATTATTCCTTTCTACCACGCGAGTGTCCATATGTTTTGCTCTAGTGTTTCTCCAAAATAATACACCAACTCCAAATGTAGTGTTTTGTTAGATTACAGACGGGATTTTGAGTTGAAAACAACTCATGTTTCGAAATTAATCGTTCATTTACACAAGGAAGAAAGAACAATGGTGTATTCACAACATTTAATATTCCTATTATAATGATTATGATGGAATAGTAAATACGGTACAAAGACACACTTCTATTTGGGGAGAGAAGATCTAGTTTGATTGTTTTGGTCAATACGGAATCCAAATTAAGTCAACTATCAACGAACAATCTATTAATAACATTAGAGTTAAGACACTTGTTATTTTGTAAGAACATCAAAGAGACTAAGCGTCTTGTTCTTTGCCATGATGACACGAAAGGATGATATGCAGTGGATAGTCGCGAAGAATGAATGCCAATATTAATCAATGTGTTTACCTTGAAGAGAACGAGTTGTTTATCTCCCACAAAGTTTGGTCTACAAATAAAACCTTTTCGATAGGGTGTTACTTCCATTATCCCGATCATAGGACTACTGGCAGCGCAGCTAAACAACCAGCACGATATGATCATACATTTCTGCAATACATGACCTGCAAATAAAGTGATATGACCCATAAACAGTTACCGCTACTGGAACCTGCACATGCATTTTAGGATTTTAGTATTTATACCAGCGCAATCGCAAATTGTACATACAATGAAAGCTGCAATTTCATTTTTGTAAAATTATATATGGTTTATAGTTAATTATATCTAAAGTCTAATAAAATTTCGTCGTACTCTTTAAATGATAATTTTGTGATTTGTTATACATATACATTTTAGGCACGATGGGTTTTAATGTCTTTGTATGTATTATAAATGTATTGTTTTGTTGATGAGAATATGCGAACAAAAACAGCTGACATATATCCCACCAGTAAACTATATTCGTTTCATGGTTTTCAAAATACCTCTTCTGAAACTGAGTAAAGGCTTTGCGACCACCAGGGCGCGATCGAAGCTCGTAACAGCCAGAATATAATTGGACGCTGTCATGGATACGCTGGAAAGGAACCGCTGCAGCTTGCAAGACACATCACCAAACTCGCCACTAAACCAATACATCGTGTAGTCTTGAAACCCCACAGACCTCTCAATGGAAGTTGGAAACGCGTCTATAATACCAGTAACCAAATCTAAATGTCAATTCAAATCATCAATTAATATAACATGACTTAACTCGAGGGGTGAGCGAGAAACTGTTGTAAATATATATAAAAAAAGCATTTATAAAATAGTTTCGCATTGCTCCATAGATATGCCTAGACAACTGCATTAATGACCTAGTTGTATAACACATACTCATTATGGTAACACATCCGGATGCAAACTACCAATTAGTCCTAAAAACATGATGATGCCGTCACCAGTATTGTAGATTTTAAGTGTGTGCGCGCGGCTTAGGCCAGGATTTATTTTATTGTTTTATTGTTGTTGTTTTTTTCAGCAAAAATATAGAGTAGGAGGAGGGTAAAAACTAAAAATAACTGGAGTGGAATTCATATTTATATAACCATCATCGGCATATACAAATTTGCGTTGACTATGACTCAAGTTTCATCAAGATCGGATTATAAATGTTTAAAGGGAATGTAGCGACACAGCCTAACAGCTCTATTATTGAGAGTTCTGTTAAACTTGGAAAAAGGTGAAAGAATTATCAAAATCGGATGATAAACCAAAAAGATATGACCATTTAAATGTTGTTCTAAAACGGACATGGAGCCGCCATTTTGAAAACTATGATGTCATAGTTCCATATTTCCATATACGAAATATTGATAAATGTCATTTAAAACGAGGAAAATCACTAGGACAAATGAATGAAATTTTTTTTACTGTTCATATAAAGCATTATTGCCATTATGTCACAGGATGACCCTAGTGGTTGGGGCTAACTCAGGAAAGAATCAATGACGGTGAATGCATTTACATAAGTTTAATGCAACTTTTAAAATATGTTTAATATAAATACAATTATCTAAAAAAACAAGCGAAAACACAGATTAACTATGAAAAGAATGTTCTCATAAACGTTTAAGACGTTCTTAGTATTGTTATAAATACTGAATGTATAAGACACTAAAGTGTTGTTAAAGTTCTAACAATGTTGATTTATGATCTAGCGCGATACCTGTGATGCGCGAGAGCTCATGAAGATGATGATGCGCGAATCCAATGGGTGATTGTCATCAAATGCCTTCTGTAAGGGTTGATGTTGCGATGTAATGATGGTTAACCTCCACTGAGATTGTGGGTGATGTTCCTCCAGTGAGGACTGATAACGGGTCCACATTGTGTCCCGGGGGTTGTCGCTTCTTCAAACCTGGCCATGCTTCGCAGGTACGGGGACCGTCTCCACCGCTCGTTACGTTAATCGTGGAAGCTTAGCTCCACTCCGGAAGGCTTGCATCCACACCTGGATGGCTAATATCCAACCCTGGATGGCTTACCTCCAACCCTGGATGGCTTATATCCACACCTGGATGGCTAATATCTCCAACCCTGGATGTCTTAGGCTGTAATTATACATACGTTTTAGATGTCGGTTGACACACATAATAATCTTGCATAATTATCATTACCCAATCAAATCATTATTCAATAAATATATGTAAGCTGTACTAATGATGAGTAGCAATGTATACAAATTCTACAACGCCATGTATACTCCATGTATGTCGCTGTTAATCAATGTCCCTAATACATGTAATATAAAACATTATCAGATCACTCGTATATTACACTCTCTGAGTTATGCACACATGTATGTCAACTAATGACCACATTATACAACGCTATGCATACGCGTCGAACATTTATCCTAGTCCCTCATCTCATTGTTAACTAATGTTAACAATCGTGCGTTACAATCACTGAGTTATACGCCAACGTTAACTAATGCACCTATTATCCACTGTTATCAAATTAATATTGTTTTACAATTAATGATCAATTACAATAATTACATCTAATAAAGTAACTTCAAAATCATATGCTAGTCTCAAGTTAATGTTTGAGAAATGGTGTCGTAACCGCCAACCAAGATGGCGCCGCCCACTGAATACAAATGTACGATAAAAGTTTTAATAAAATAAATACTGACCACATATTGCCTGTGAATTTCGCCGTCCAACCTCTGCTACAAACTAAGTAACTATCGAGCAATCCCGGCCAAAAACTAGAAGACAATATGTTTTATAGCAAACATTACGCCCAAACCATTATTTCCCCCGTTCAGTCCGTGACATACGTGGCTAAATTCGCAGTATTAAAATCTACACGAGAGGCCCTTACACAATTTTGCCGTTTAAGGAAGATAGACCTATACGTTCACATGCATTAGCACACAAATAAACTTATGACACTGCCTCTCTGGCGGCCACTTAAAATGTGCACGCTTTTACGTGTTACATGAATATATCATGGATATTGTGAATTTGTTTCAACTCGAACAATAGATTAGGGTGTAACTGACAACTTACAAGCTAATCGCTCAATCGCTTGAGTAAGTTTAAATATTACTACCGAGGAATGCAACCCTCAGCCAGTACAACGATCGTCTTCCGGAAAACATCCACTGCAGTTATAACCTAATTATAATATGTAATTACAATTTCAACACTATTCTACAATTGCACACTACCCTGTCGTAACATATACTACTATTGTACAATACACTGTAATACACTATTGTATTAAACCGGTCATTATGTGCGGCGACTTAAATAGTCTGCCCCAATATTGTCCTTTCCTCGGATCGCTTTAATTTTCATCCGGTAAGGCTGCAGAGTCAGTGCCCACCTCATTAACCTACTGTTAGCTACCTTTGCTTTATTCATATAAGCTAACGGTTGGTGGTCAGTCTCCAAGACAAATTCCTTACCAAAACCATATCGGTGGAATTTACTGACACCCCACACTACTGCAAGACACTCCCTTTCGATAACAGATTAGTTACAATCCCGGGGTAGTAGTTTCCGACTTGCGTAACCATCTTGCTCTTGCAGTAGGACTGCACCCACCACGATATCGGAGGCATCCGTTCTGAGAATAAACTCCTGGTCAAGTTCAGGTAATTTTAGTATTGGGGTTTTGACCAGACTCCCCTTTAAAGAGACAAAAGCTCGCCCCTGGCTTTCCCCACAAGTTATACTATTGGGATGACCTTTCTTTGTCAAGTCTGACAAAGGTGCAGCAATAGCCGAAAAGTTTGGGATAAACTTCCTGTAAAAACCCTCCAACCCTAAAAATGACATTGTTTCTTTGTCTCGGGTCTTGGTGCTTCCTGAATTGCCTTAACCTTGTTGGGGTTGGGATTCAATTTCTTGTCCCTCCCGACAACATGACCCAGACACTCTATATCTGCGTAACCTATGTGACACTTGGTAGGTTTTGCAGTCAGTTTAAACCGGCGTAGCCGTTCGAAAAGATTACGTAGAGCCTTAATATGGTCTTCAAATGTTGTTGTAAACACCAGGATGTCATCTACAAAACTGTCTGTGTTGGACAAATCCTTCAGGACTTTCCTCATCAACCTATAGAATGTTGCTGGGGCGTTTACGAGACCGAAGGGCATGACCTTGAACTTAAAAAGTCCTTGCGAAGTTCGCAGAAGGTCATCTCTTTAGCTTGGTCTGAAAGTGGGACTTGCCAATAACCTTTACTGAGGTCTAACTTGGAGAAATACGAATATCCCGCAAGTTTAGAGAATACCTCCTCAATATTAGGCATTGGCTCTGCATCAAAGATGGTTCGTTTATTTAGCTGTCTAAAATCGATGCAGAATCCTTCTTCTTAATAAGTACGACTGGGAATGAAATTGGGGCGTTTGAAGGTTCGATGACACCAAATTCCAACATGTCTTTCACATCCTCATCAACAATTGATCGGGAGTGAAAGGGAATGGGATACCCCTTAATTATAATTGGTTCCCCTGATGTGAGTACAATATCATGTTGCACTCCATCTGTCTGCCCCGGGTTTTCGGACAAGACATCACTGAACTCCGAGAGTAAACTACCCATCTCTCGTTGCTGTTCTACACTAAGCATGCCCGATATGTCTACATCGGCTGCTATCTCCTTACCTACATTAGTGGGAAAATACATGGGACTAGTGTCCTCACTACTGTCTTCTTCACTATCCTCAATAACTGCAACATTAACTACAGTTAACACCCCTTGTTGCACATTATCGGTTCTACTGATATACTCTTTCAGCATATTCGCATGAAAGGTCTTTAACTTTCCGTTTATCTCGATACGGTAATCCATAGTGTTCATAGAAAATCCCAAACTCTCTTGTGGAACCTCTCTAAATGCAAACAATAAAGCATTGAGATACTTGTCCCAATCTTTAGGTCTCTCTGTACACATACGCCGTAACATTTGCTTTAACGTCCCGTTAAATCGTTCGACTAACCCGTTACACATAGGGTGATATGGTGTTGTCATGATTTGACGCACAGACAATAACCTGCTTACTTCAGCCATAAGTTCTGACGTAAACTGTGACCTACAATCAGTCAGCATTTCCTCTGGTACACCTAGCCTACTAAACATATCAACCAATACCTCAGCTACTCTCTCAGTTTCAATTGAGGGCAATGCTACTGCCTCCGGATACCTAGTTGCATAGTCTACCATGTTTAAAATGTACCTATTTTTCCTATCCGACACTGGAAAAATTGGTCCAACTATGTCTAAGGCTACCCGCTTAAATGGTGTATCTATCAGTGGCATCTGACCTAAATGTACTTTGGTCACTCGACCTTTTGGTACTGTCCTTTGGCATACATCGCATGACCTACAATACCTAGTTACATCTCCACTAACGCCTGGCCAATACAATTCTGCCAATACTCTATCTGACGTTTTCTTTACGCCTAAATGACCTCCCATAATCGACTCATGAGCTACCTTAAGCACTGTAGTTCTGTACTGGGTAGGTACCACTAATTGGTGAAACTGTCTACCACAACTATCTTCAAATTCTCTGTACAATAATCTATTCTTATGTACAAACTTACAACTACCGGACCATTTACACTTCTTCACTACACCATCCTTGGCCTTCACTTTACAAGGCTATAACGACTCGTCTTGAGTTTGTGGTTCTATAAACTCCGCTTTAGATATGTCACCTAAGGCTGCAGGAACCTTTAATTTTCTATAAGTCTGAGCTTGCTTCTGAACCTGCGCTCTAGTCTCTACTGCATTACTTATGCTACTTCTAATATAGGACATTACCGGAAGTGCTGATCCTTCTATGTTCCCTATCGTTAAATCATACATCGGGTCGTCCATACATAGTGCCTCTGTAGTCCCTTAAAAGAAAGGTGTATCTACATCTATTCTCCTATTGGCACGTGCTCTACCGACTTGTTTAACAACATACACGGTGACTGTTTACCTACCAACTGGTCATCCGTAACTAAACTACGCCTAGCTACCACACATGTACAACCTGTATCCCTCATTACAATTACGTCCGTGCCATTCACTCTACCATCTGCCGTTGGAAGATTTGCATACGGAAAGAGACATGTTCCGATCTTCGCCATTACGCCATCCGCTTTAACACAACAGCTACTACTCTCGGTTTTAATAACCGGACTATTACTACCTCTTCCTCTACCTCTACCTCGGTTTACATTGTTGTCCACTCTACTATTGTCATTAAAATTGTCTACGACAGCGGATATTTCACCGCTTTCCTACACCCATGTGAAGCATGATTCCCATTACAGTGACGACAACGAATAAAAGGTCTACCTATGTTGTTACCACTATTGCTACCTCCTCTAGCACCCATCGAACTACCTCCACCTCTATAGTTTCCACTCTGGACTTTCTGTTTATGACTATGATCGTCCCCTTGCCTATCTCTAAAAGTTCTGTCTTTCGACACTACATTATGAGCTCCACCTCTAGCCTCGGCAAACTGATCTGCTTGTGTTGCCATTTCATCTACACTAGTTGGTTTTCTTTCTTTCAGAAATAAGAACAGATCTCTACTACAAACATTGAATAGCTGGTCCCGCAACAAGAAATCTATGAGGCCTTGATAAGTCTGCGTTACCTTCCCTAACTCTAACCATCTATCTAAGTAATTTCTAGACCTACTAATGAACTGAATAAATGACTCGCCTTTCTCGGGCTAACAAGCTCTAAACCGCTTTCTAAAACCTTCTTCAGTTAACTCAAATCTCTTTAGCAGAGCATCCTTGAACTTTTCATAGTCAATATCATCTACACTAGGACTAGTAGGTAATCTAGAAAATATATCTAAGGCCTTGCCTCTCAATAACGCACTTAAATGAACTGCCCACTTATCTTTGGTCCATTCCTGTAACTCAGCATAACGTTCGAACCGTAACAAGTAACTGTCCATGTTATCTTTGTCAGCATCAACGTATGGTAACTTCGAACCTTTTAACTTCCCAGAATAACTATCTTTCCCTTCAGTTTTACTGTCCTTACTATGTGTCTTAGCTGCTTCCAACTCTAAAGCTAACTTATGATCAAACTCTGATTTCTCCCTCTCCATCTGTATCTTAGCCTTAGCTAGTCTACCATCTGTTTCGAACCTCTCATGTTCTAACCCTTGCTTCTCCCTTACTATTCTACTTTCATCATCTCGCTTCTCTTTAGCTAACCTACCTTCTAATTCTAACTTCTCTGTGGCTAGTCTACTTTCTTCATCTCGCTTCTCTTTAGCTAACCTACCTTCTAATTCTAACTTCTCTGTGGCTAGTCTACTTTCTTCATCTCGCTTCTCTTTAGCTAATCTACTTTGTAATTCTATCTTCTCTGTGGCTAATCTACTTTCTTCATCTCGCTTCTCTTTAGCTAATCTACTTTCGAATTCTAACCTATCTTTCTCAGCATCTAGCTTCTCTTTAGCTAATCTACTTTCTTCATCTCTTTCCTGCTTTGCTTATTCTCTTTCCTTAAGTCTAAATTCTCTTTCCCTAGCCTGTTCGTCTTTAACAAAGGTTCTAAGCTCCTCTCCAGAATACCCTAACTCCTTACCCATATCCGTAAGTTCCTTTATGGACGTCATGGTTATAGACATTGTGGACTACTCACTACAATAACTACAATACACAAGTCACTAATAATTCTACTTAACTACTAATGGTAAGTCACTGTGTCCTCAGTAAATACCTGGGCATCATCATAGGACAAGTTACATACACATTTGTACTAGCGCTAACTATTAACGGTTATGTATAGATAGTATCTAGCTTCCACAAAATATTTGATATTGGACATAAACCTTAAACAATCATAGAAATGTGTATAACATGTACATGTATATTTACTTCTCCCATCAATATAAGTATACTCGAGTATCACACCATGGGTAGAACGTCTTGTTCGCCAACCTAATTGGATACTAGTGGTATATCAAGCGAGGTAAAAACAAACACCCAAATTATTGAGCAAAAGTGCCTCAGACCCACTCGTGTAGACCACTGCGACCTCGCGCCAAGGAAAGAACGTACAAAACAACAGTTTGGACCCTAACCTTGTCGTGTCTTGACTTGTCTTCCAAGCTGTGGCCGTGATCGTCGACAGTCGCCTTGATGGATCAGAGGGTGGTACACAATTCTAAAATAATACGTAGAGATTTAGTATATCATAATAAAGATCACTTATTGATTCTTTCCCTCCGTAGTCGCCCAAATTCCCACTACTCTGAAAACCAGTTGTCACAGGATGACCCTAGTGGTTGGGGCTAACTCAGGAAAGAATCAATGACGGTGAATGCATTTACATAAGTTTAATGCAACTTTTAAAATATGTTTAATATATATACAATTATCTAAAAAAAACAAGCGAATACACAGATTAACTATGAAAAGAATGTTCTCATAAACGTTTAAGACGTTCTTAGTATTGTTATAAATACTGAATGTATAAGACACTAAAGTGTTGTTAAAGTTCTAACAATGTTGATGTATGATCTAGCGCGATAACTGTGATGCGCGAGAGCTCATGAAGATGATGATGCGCGAATCCAATGGGTGATTGTCATCAAATGCCTTCTGTAAGGGTTGATGACGCGATGTAATGATGGTTAACCTCCACTGAGATTGTGGGTGATGTTCCTCCAGTGAGGACTGATAACGGGTCCACCTTGTGTCCCGGGGGTTGTCGATACTTAAAACCTGTCCATGCTGCGCAGGTACCGGGACCGTCTCCACCGCTTGTTACGTTAATCGTGGAAGCTTAGCTCCACTCCGGAAGGCTTGCATCTACACCTGGATGGCTAATATCCAACCCTGGATGGCTTAGCTCCAACCCTGGATGGTTTACATCCACACCTGGATGGCTAATATCTCCAACCCTGGATGGCTTAGGCTGTAATTATACATACGTTTTAGATGTCGGTTGACACACATAACAATCTTGTATAATTATCATTACCCAAACAAATCATTATTCAATAAATATATGTAAGCTGTACTAATGATGAGTATAGCAATGTATACACATTCTACAACGCCATAAATACGCCATGTACGTCGCTGTTAATCAATGCCCCTAATACATGTAATATAAAACATTATCAAATCACTCGTATATTACACTCACTGAGTTATGCATGCACACATGTATGTCAACTAATGACCACATTATACAACGCTATGCATACGCGTCGAACATTTATCGTAGTCACTTATCTCATTGTTAACTAATGTTAACAATCGTGTGTTACAATCACTGAGTTATACGCCAACGTTAACTAATGCACCTATTATCCACTGTTATCAAATTAATATTGTTTTACAATTAATGATCAATTACAATAATTACATCTAATAAAGTAACTTCAAAATCATATGCTAGTCTCAAGTTAATGTTTGAGAAACATCAATGCTAACCGGATGTCGTAACCGCCAACCAAGATGGCGCCGCCCACTGAATACAAATGTACGATAAAAGTTTTAATAAAATAAATCCTGACCACATATTGCCTGTGAATTTCGCCGTCCAACCGCTGCTACAAACAAAGTAACTATCGAGCAATCCCGGCCAAAAACTAAAGACAATGGGTTTTAAAGCAAACATTACGCCCAAACCATTATTTCCCCCGTTCAGTCCGTGACATACGTGGCTAAATTCGCAGTATTAAAATCTACACGAGAGGCCCTTACACAATTTTGCCGTTTAAGGAAGATAGACCTATACGTTTACATGCATTAGCACAAAAATAAACTTATGACACGGCCTCTCTGACGGCCACTTAAAATGTGCACGCTTTTACGTGTTACATGAATATATATTGGATATTGTGAATTTGTTTCAACTCGAACAATAGATTAGGGTGTAACTGACAACTTACAAGAGCTATGTACGACCAATACGCTCTACCAGTGACATTTTGTGACACATTAAGTATTAAATATTTTTCATACAGTCGCTGTCATTTTTTCCCTATAATTCAGTAAATTTCATATTTGTAAATATTCCATGTATGGTCATTTAGAACCGTTATGTCATAGCTCTCAAAATGGCCGCTTCCATATCCATTTTAACAGAAACTCCAAATGATCACATCTTCTTTGTTAATCATCCGATTTTGATAATTCTTGCACCTTTATTCAAGTTTTTCAGAACTCTCAATAATAAAGATGGTTTGGTAGTGTCGCTACATTCCCTTTAAGTAATTGAGCGGAAACCGCAAAAATCGGCAATTTCCAAAAATCAAAGGGCCATAACTCCAACATAATAGTTGCGGTGTGAATCGTCCTTAAATGAGATATTATGCGCATAAAACTGTCCCCAATGTTCACCAAGATTGGATTATAAGTTTTAAAGTTATTGAGCGGAAACCGAAAAAAAGAGTAAATTTTCAAAACATCAAAGGGCTTTAACTCCGCATTATATTTGCTATGTGGCTGGTTATCAAACGTGACTGACTGAGACATTATGCCCTTAAACATTGTCCTCATGTTTCATCAAGATTGGGCTATAAATATTAAAGTTATTGAGCGGAAACCGCGAAAATAATCAAATTTCAAAAATGAAAGGGCCATAACTCTGGTTGATCTTGAGCAATTGCAGTGGTTATCGAACTTGAGCGAACTTTTGTGGCCATAAACATTGCTTCTAGGTTTCAACAAGATTGAATTAAAAGTGACACAATTATGGATCGAACACCGTCACTTTTGTCACTTTTCACCAATCCAAGGACCATAACTCCGGCGTTTCTTAAGCAATAGCATCGGTTATCGAACTTGACCGAGCTATGTAGCCATAAATATAGTTTCCAAGTTTCATCAAGAATGGATTAAAACTACTCTAGTTATGTAGCGGACACTAAATTGCCGGACGCGTGCGTGATCACATAATACGACCTTGGTTATAGGTCTATTTCATGTTTCGAAATGTGATCTTCATTCAATCCGGATAGGGAATACATTCACGCATTTAAACGTGGCTATATTTTACCATATTGCCTGCTGACAAGTCGGAAACCGTGTCTTCACCACTCTTTGTGTTGTGTATTGTCATTTTTGTTGTATAGTTAATTTGCTCGTTGTTTTTGATACAGTGCGAATCTACGGTGCCACTGCGTTTGGGTGCTGGGAATTCTATAAAACCATTTTCTCATTTTTATTATTAAAAATCAAAATACATATTTGTATTCATATGCCAGTTTGACCTCTATAAGTCTGAAACAATACACACCTAATTTGCTTTACACATATAGGGAGGTTGTATAACGTACGTATACAGGTAGTGAATTTAATAATACACACATATCAAACACATTCAAGCATTTATTACGAACTGGCTAAAGGGACTCTCAATACATGTGTATTCAATTTAAAACTGGAAGCTGAGAGGTTAGTCTCTTACATCAGATGATACCTAATTATGAATGAACTACTGAGCAGGGATGACTGTAGAATACACGTTACCTGCAGGTTTGACTGTATAATACACGTTACCTGCAATAGCCAGATTCAGGAGTAGGAAGTAGTTTGACTGTATAATACACGTTACCTGCAATAGCCAGATTCAGGAGTAGGAAGTAGTTTGACTGTATAATATAAGTTACCTGCAATAGCCAGATTCAGGAGTAGGAAGTAGGAATGACTGTATAATACACGTTACCTGCAATAGGCAGATTCAGGAGTAGGAAGTAGTTTGACTGTATAATACACGTTACCTGCAATAGCCAGATTCAGGAGTAGGAAGTAGTTTGACTGTATAATACACGTTACCTGCAATAGTCATATTCAGAATTATTAAGTAGTTTGACTGTATAATACACGTTACCTGCAATAGCCAGATTCAGGAGTAGGAAGTAGTTTGACTGTATAATACACGTTACCTGCAATAGCCAAATTCAGGAGTAGGAAGTAGTTTGACTGTATAATACACGTTACCTGCAATAGTCATATTCAGAATTATTAAGTAGTTTGACTGTATAATACACGTTACCTGCAATAGCCAGATTCAGGAGTGGGAAGTAGTTTGACTGTATAATACACGTTACCTGCAATAGCCAGATTCAGGAGTATGAAGTAGTTTGACTGTATAATACACGTTACCTGCAATAGCCAGATTCAGGAGTAGGAAGTAGTTTGACTGTATATTACACGTTACCTGCAATAGCCAGATTCAGGAGTAGGAAGTAGTTTGACTGTATAATACACGTTACCTGCAATAGCCAGATTCAGGAGTAGGAAGTAGTTTGACTGTATAATACACGTTACCTGCAATAGCCAGATTCAGGAATAGGAAGAAGTAGTTTGACTGTATAATATACGTTACCTGCCATAGTCAGATTCAGGAGTAGGAAGTAGTTTTGACTGCATAATACACGTTATCTGCAATAGCCAGACTCAGGAGTAGGAAGAAGTAGTTTGACTGTAGAATATACGTTACCTGCAATAGTCAGATTCAGGAGTAGGAAGTAGTTTGACTGTATAATACACGTTATCTGCAATAGCCAGATTCAGGAGTAGGAAGTAGTTCGACTGTATAATACACGTTACCTGCAATAGCCAGATTCAGGAGTAGGAAGTAGTTCGACTGTATAATACACGTTACCTGCAATAGCCAGATTCAGGAGTAGGAAGTAGTTCGACTGTATAATACACGTTACCTGCAATAGCCAGATTCAGGAGTAGGAAGTAGGAATGACAGTATAACACACGTTACCTGCAATAGCCAGATTCAGGAGTAGGAAGTAGTTCGACTGTATAATACACGTTACCTGCAATAGCCAGATTCAGGAGTAGGAAGTAGAGACGAGATCGCTTCTTGTACCTCAGTATTATCACAATGACAGCTACGTTCAGTGCAATGATCAGCAGCGCATTTATCCACGATAGGATCAATGCCGCCGTGGTAAACGCCTGAAATTAGATGTCAAAGATATATCAATACTGGTAATTAATCGTGACTCTAAAAGTCAATATCAGTTATGAACCATACATTTATCAAAACCAAAAAGCATGATGTCAAAGTAAATCCCGTGGTAAATTTGCCTAAAAACAGTAAATCCCTGTATTATACAAGCTTGCAATGCCCAAAACCAAAACGCATGTACGGTATGCGTACAGTACATGAGAGAAGCAAACCTCCAGAATCAAGAACCATACTACAATAATTATGAACAAGATTAACGTATTTCAGTTAAATAATGTATTATATAATGAGTGTGTAACCATTGGGTTCGGCTATAACGTACTATTTTCACCAGAGATCCAGAGTATATGTTGTTGTTTTCACACTCATGAACCGGAACTTGAGTTAGTACGTGATATTAAACAACTGTTTACAGTCATCTAATATACTGAACACATTTTGAAAACAGTGCATGTATGATTTAAACTTAGGGTAACCTTCTGTCTGGCTGACAACAAATATAGCATATTTAGATGCCTTATGCTATGGAACGTTTCACACAATATTTCTTTCTTTTCCAATTGATTTTTTAGTTTGAATGGTGTTTTACTACATTTCTAGCACATTTAGGCCATATATGATGGTAGATTATTTTTTTGGTGGAGGCAGACCATCCACTTATTCCTGGGTAGAACCAGTACTGTATACCTCCCAACAATCCGTAAGAATCGACACTTTCTCAAAAGTTGAGCTCCCAGTGAGATTCGAACCCGCAGCTGTGAGAGGCGAGAAGGTTTACAATGCAGCTTCGTTAACCCCTCGATTACACTGAGGCAATCGTAACATTCCACTCAACGCTATAGCTGTACTGCTTCGCTTAGACCAAATTCAAGTGGGCATTCACAATACGATCCCCTGCACACAGTTGTTTTGTGTTTTGACTAATTTTATGTATAAATGTTTTTCACAATCATGTCGTTTTTCGACTTGAATTTTAACACTATATAGCACCACTGTCACCATCATAATATATTTTTAATTTCTTTCTTTTAAAAATGTACACCTGCTTAGCTGCTGATGGAGAAATATATAAAACTAAGATACGTGTACTTAGATAAAAGAACATGTTTTATTTGTATTTTAACTAAAGCATTTAACATTTGCCAAGGTCGTCTACATTTTTTAACGTAACATGGACTAGTTTCGACGAGCAAAATACATAACAGTACAGAAACAAAACAAAATCTATAGATTTAGTTTTCATTATGTGAATATTAGTGTACATGAAAACATAAACACCCCGTATATCTCGTGAACCTTTTCGTTATCAACGAACAGTTTACATACTACCTCATACCAGACTCATTTACCAACTGTTATGTAATCTTATATCTACAGACATTAAAGCTTATTAAGGAGATATCATATATATATGTCAAATTTGGAATTAGTTTATCATGCAATCCCAATCTGTAACACAAAGTTATCATATTATCACAAGACGATCTAACGCAACTCTACTGTTTAGATGTCGGATGTATATTACGCAACTACTTACCTTCTTAAAATGTATATCAAGATAATTATCATGATTATAGAACTGTACAGCTATTTGTAATATGGTCGGTGAACTTGTCTTTGATGAATGCATAGCATTTAAATCGTTTAATTCAGGATAAACAAAGATGAATGCATAGCATTTAAATCGTTTAATTCAGGATAAACAAAGGGGTGGCGATTTACCATACTGTAACAAAATGAATACATATGAACAGTTCTCAATCAAACCGAGACCTGCAATGTTTTTTGTATTGAGCGTGTTCGGCGATTTTCAAAATTCTCCTTTCATAATATTTTACATATTTGAATGATTTTTACAACAGGGATTGTCTATAGCAAACTTAAAGTATTTTTTCAAGTTCATTTAAAATTATAATTAAGTACAGCAGTTTCGATTTCAAAACAAGTAAAAAACTTTGGCGCGATAGTCTCTTTATAATTTGCTTTTAATATAATATATTGCAATTTCTTTATTAAACTTAAAGCAGATGGAAAAGTAGTTAATTAATAATAACTTAAAATGAAGTCAATGATAAATATGCTCCAAATTTGAATCTAAACTTAAAAATAACAGATAAAAAAGATCTTCTGGGATTTTTGTTGCATACCATTCTGAGGGTTCTGTCCAAAGATGAGCCTTACATAGAAAACTCATTTTTAAGCTATATTAATATTTTCAAAACATCCAATAATTTTGCTCTGAAAAAAGTTCAACCACATTTTCCAATTTTAGTGAAACTATTGTAAGTCAATATTTTTTAATATCTCATAAATACACAGTGATTTCTTTCTTTTCTTTTCAAAACATACATGAATATCATTTTCTTTGTTTCATGCAAGATAATAAAGTTCTTCAATGCATTTTTTGCCTCAACAGACTTAAATCCTTCGAAATGAATATAAGTGCGTTAAGTTATAGAAATAATCATGATACTGGAGATATTCGGAATGTTAACCTTTACTAGCCATTTTATATAACAGTTGTTAAAGCTGAAGGATGTTGGCTGGGCAAGTTTTGACATATCAAGTGTAAGCATTTTAATCATAGTTTTATTTGGTAAACAATTTTTTTTCATTTTTTGCCTGCTAGTAGATATGGATATGATGTAGGATTTAAGGCAGTAAGATATATCATATTTTAAGGAAATTATTTTTTCCGTAACTTTTTCATCAATTTGTGACCATGTTTTTATTATCAAGAAAATAGTGGGTATGGGTAACTCTGAGTAAAAAATATCCTTTTCTTATGGAAACAATAGATTACACAATTATATAAAAGTACATCCTTGAGTTAATTATATGTCAAGTTTTTGTGAATTAGCATTATTGTTAAAGTTATTGTCTTTAAGAAAATGTGGGGTAGGGTCAATATATGTTTTCTTTTAAAGTAAAATATGAACGACCATTACATCTGTTTCATATGTTTCTGAAAGAATGTATATATGTAATTGAAAATTAATCGCTGTTTATATTAAAGTTTAATTTTATGAATACAAACAGTTATAATGTTCAATGACTTGATTAAACCTTTGTTCAGTGAAATGCTGGAGTTAGAAACAGTTGTCTTCTTCAACGACATCTAGAGGGGGAATAATGCGTACCCATTTTTTGATCATTTGTGATCTACTTTTTCCAATATAAAAGTAATTTAAGAACTCTTCTACGACAAGGACAATCTACAACTTGACTTCTATGGTGATGTGATTTGGAAACTTCGTAAAGTCCTTGGTCATAATCACTTTCATACAATCTTTATTACATTTGTTCAAAAGTGTATCAAAAGAGGTTATGACCCTATCATTTTGCAACGCACTGCATGTTTAGAGGTTGACCCCATTTACAGTTTGCCACTATGCTTTCTTTTTTGGTTGTGCGATGACCGGTCAGATTGTGGACACTATAATGACGTCTACCTAAATCCTTATAGGACGGTAGCGTTTGATGGTTTGTCTTTAACCTTGTCTTGTCGTATCCATAACGGTGTGTTCTCTTGCTGCTCTGGGCTTTTGCAAGTCCCCGAATACTTACTTTGTGGCATCTAGGATTTCGTTATTATATATACATGGGCATTTATGTGTTTTACTTATATTGCCTACGAATGCTGTCTTGCTTGTTAGAGATTATAACCTGGCGGGGATATCTTTATTTACACTGTCCCGTTTTTAGGGATGACAGTAGGGTAAGAGTGAGGTTTGGTGCACCTTAGACGCTGGTTTAAACCCCCAGCGGCCTGTTTTGCCCACTGACAGTTCCAAAGATGTACTAGCTCTATTGTCAACTCTTATGTGTTTGTGGTGTCTTATCTTGCCTTTTTATTTATATTTAAAGATGTTCTTTGAATACCGCTTTCGAATATCTACTTTTGTATTACTATTATATAAAAGCTTAAATTTCAATTGAAATTTTTTCCAACACCGCATCCTGTCCCGGACAACCTCCTTAACGGCCGATTCGTAAAAGTAAGTTATTACACGTACAAATGCCCGTTGCACTTTATCTAATTTGAATACCAACTCGTAAATATGTTTAGGCATTTGACACTATGCTGACCTTTTCTCATTTTCACACGAGAAAGTTGGTTTGCCATCAACATGGGGATGTAATTTTGCTTTGTTATATATGGTTTCTGACAACATTTCAAATTATACGAACCATACGTTATAAGAAAAAGTATACATCTTTTATACGAGTATGATTCTGCAAACGAGAAAAGAGGAGTTATAATCGTTCGGAGTGAGAGAAAAGAGGCGATAGGAAATTCCTTTTATTTTAAAAATACCAAAGCCAATACAGATTAAAAAAACAATTCAATTAATCAGACAGTCGTTGTGTGTGTGTTGTCTGTGTGTGTGTGCGTGCGTGCGTGCGTGCGCGCGCATGTGTGTGTTTCTGCCTCGTCGTGTTGTTCCTTTTCACATGTATCTGTAATATGCAGTTCCGGTATTCCGAAATTGCCGGTGTGAAAACAAGATACAATGTATTAATATGATTGCTGCTTATTTATTTAGACAATAAATGTCAATATTATTATAATTAATACTAGCAAAGTGAAACATTGTAGTGTTTTCTTTTATGAACTTAAGTCAAACATGCCTTTATTAAACTGTGTTATTTGTCGAATAGATAACCTTGTTTTTGTACAAAAATCGACATAATTAATCTCTAGTACTGTAATCTTCAAGAAATAACTTACTAAAATAAACCCCATTCTCATCTTATTTCTCTTTCGCTTTTCGGTAAGATAGAGAACATGGGGTTGCAAGTGTTCATGAGATGTAAATTAACGAATGACGGTCTGAGTCGACCGGGTCGGTGGTTGGTGTTTGGTGGTTTGCTTTTGTCATCGAAAAAATATCTAAATATTTTCAAACCTCGCTTTGGTCTTACCATTTTCGTTTCGGTAAGATACAGAACATGGGGTATTATTCTTTCACATTCGTCATGAACACATTGTGGCAGGTCTTAAATGGTTTGTTTTTTCTTGTTCGTTTGTACCAACTTGTATAAAAGTAAACATTGGCAACTGTTTTTAAAAACAAATACATTACTCATATGCTATTTTGCGTAACTTGTTGATAATTAATGAAGAAAAAACGTATATTATTGTGAAGAAAAAGAGTCGTTATTTGGTAGATTTAAATAGATATTGTTCCAGTTTTGTTTATTTGTTTGAATTATTTTATATATATATATTATCTAAATTGCCTTCATTACTCCTTACTTCTTTTCGAAATGTTACTTCATATCACTTATATTAAATGTTAGACTATAATTAGTGTAAGAATTATGCATAGTATTGCCATATAAAATCACTGGTGCGGGGAGTAAAACGATGGTGTGTGTATTTTGAACGTGAAGCGTGCACAAATATTTAAGTAGCATCCTCATGTGCCTTTTATAAAGTACAATAATATGTAATACATTTGATCATGATAATTCTGCAAAGGCTTATTTTAACCAGAAATGTATAATGGCGAAAGTGAAATTGAGATGCCAGATGATTATAAGTATGTGACACACTGTTATCATTAAATGCTGTTTAATATATAAATAATGAGTTGGTGATGTTAGTAACCCACATTTTTTAATTGTAGTTACAATCAAAACACACAATAGTTTTTGATAATTGTCATAACTGTATGTGCACGCACGTCCGTGCATTGCATGCGCGTATCAGTAGGAGGATGTTAATGTACATAATATGTGTAGTGATACGGTTAAAACATTATTATGTTTTTTTTAATGTTTGATTTTATGGTTTCTACATGTTTTCTTTTGTTTTTGTATTTTGATCTTTTTTTTATTTTTTTATTTTTTCCAACATGTAAATAGTGTGACAACATAGCGTGGAGCTCGTCTCTCTTGCAGATTTTTTTTTTTTTTTTTTCTACAATTCTAAATTGATGTCTTACACCATTACCCACTTGTATATTTATTCGATCTACAAAATAATAAATTATGTCCTTACTTGTCTACTTTCACGATACCTTATAGAGTGCACTTTTTTCTCTCGGTATTACAATTGCAATTGTTCAATGTTTTTGGGGAGAGTATATATTTACATATAGTTCGTTTTGGTATTGTAGAGTCGATCAAAATATATACGTAAGTGCTTATTTTTTAGAATATAATGTGTTCTATATATAGTATTTTTCATAAACGTAATGCACTAGTAATTATTGTAAATTTTGATGCTCTCGTAAAAGACACACCAGTCAATGTGTTTTGAATACAAATGTAT